>QGSO01000154.1:2437445-2614078 GCA_011037825.1 Carya cathayensis
GTTGAAAACTTTACGAATGGAAAAAGAAATTTTGAAAAACTTCTTGGTAGTCAAAAATGTGTTTTTGACAAAGCAGGTTTGGGATATATGCCAAAACAAAAATACAAACCTTATAAAAACTTCTTTGATAATCCTTCTACATCAAAATCAATATTCAAAATTCTTTTCATAATAATTTGTCAAAAAAGGATACTATTATAATCACTCAAGATCTTCATATATGTCACATGGTTGAATCACCACGTGTAAGGTGATTGCAAGTGTAGAGGGTGTTCTACACGAATCCTTTGTAGCGGTGTTGTTCAAAGGTGTAATAGGTTTCTATCTCCACCTGAAGGAGATTGAATAGTGAATTCGGGGATCCTCAAGGGGTAGCTTGAGGCGAGGACGTAGGCAGTGGGGCCGAACCTCGTTAACATACTGAGTTTGCTTCTCTCTTACCCTTACTCTTTATATTTATTGTTGTTTCATATTTTGTTTATATTTTATATTGTATATTGATTTATAATTGTTATTATTATTTTAAATACAACTCAATTCACTCCCCCTCTTGTGTTAGTCATCTGGGCAACATTTGTAATTATACAACCATCGTATAATCGTTTTGAAAAAAATAAATAAAACATGGTATCCACATGAGAAAAATTAATTTTTTAATAATAGATTTCACTTTTTTTAAAACAATTACATGACGTTTATATATTTTATAATTATATGTAGAATTACTCTTTAAAATAAGTAAAAAATTTAAATATTTTAAAACTGTAAATATCATTTCTCTCGTTCACTCAAATCTTAAAAGGAAAAAGTAGAAATTGTGATGATAGACTTATTACCTATTTACTACTTACATTTATTTATTTATTTTTAATTTCTTTCGTTTACGCACACAATCTCTCCGCATCAGTCCTCCACGGCTCTACTCCTCTGCACTCATCCAATAAAACTCGCCTCTAGAAACTTTGCTATGCACTCCTTTACTTCTGTCCAACGTGCTCCCATAGTGTATTTAGAAGTTTTTTTTTTCTTATTTTCTTTTAAGTATCTTTTTAACATTCTTAATAATTAAGAAAAATTAAAAAATATTTAATTTTATTAATAGTTACATTTTTAACTATTAAATAGAAATAAAAAATAAAAAATAAATAAAATACTCGAACAAATGAGTGCCAAGGAGTAGTGGAGTGATGCGACTAAAAGGAAAGAAACTTTAAAAAAAAAAGAAAAGAAAAAATTGGAGCTAAAATGCAGAGAAAAGAAGGGAGCACTATTACGTCCTTGTTCATTGTAAACTTGATGTGCATCTGCAAAGAGAAAGAAGATCTTTACGCATCTTCTTTGAAACTCCCGACTCAAGAAAATGTAGAACTTTTCTCAGCTACTTCAGAAGCTTTAATTAAATGTAGCGACACATAAGTGTACCTAAATTATAAAAGCAGGAATAGTACTTGCAATTTTGTGGTGTGGGGTCGATAAAATCCACCACATTTATTGCTCAAATATATAGTTGTAATTGTAAAGATGGCTCCCAATGACCCAACATTTCTAGTATTTTACCATGCTTGCATTTTGGTTGGTCCTAACTTTCTGATTTACCGCCTCGAAAGCAAAACAACATTAATGTTGCCATTTACAAATTCTTTTTTAAGGGTAATGTCATATACAAATTTAAAGTGTTATATTTTCATACAACTAACAGTTTAAGCTGATAAACATAAATAACATGTTCTTTCACGTGTAGGTAAGACTGTCTTGAACAAGTTAACCAAATACTAATTAATGTGGCGAAAAATAGATTCATTTTGTAAATTCAGGATCTCTATTTTAATGATGCTATATGAAATAATTAGTTATCGTATAAATTTAAATTTATTAAAAATTAACTATTTATATTATATTATTAACGAATAGATAGACTTTTCGGCGGTTGTAGAATTGATGAGTTTTGTTTGTGCGGCTAGAATTTGTGTTGGTGGCCACCACCTTGTCTTGTAGGCTGGATGGTTGGTTGGTTGTGTTGCTGGTGTGTCTAATCCAACAGTACCATGCATGCATACTTATATAGTCACGAGAAACTGTCTAAGATAGGTTGTTAGTTTCATTTCACGAATTTGTAATGCTTATCTATGTTGTTGGATTGTCTTTAGTGTCATTCAGATTTTTGTGGCTACTTGAATGCAAAGCCACCATATATTCAAACCTGACGTATTTTGGTGTTAGTTGGCTTTACATCCTCCTTGGATCGGCAATGAAAAGTGAAACAGTAAAAAGTGAAATATTTTGCTTAAAAAAAAGGTGAGAAAAAATATTTTATAAATTAACGTATTTCTTTTCATTTTATTATTATAATTTTTTGTCAAATATAAATCGAATTTTTTGTCTGAAACTTTCTGAATAAAAACATTGCTAAAAAATCATAACAACTCATTGTTTGATCAGGTCATTAAGTCGGATTGACCCAACAACAACATATGATTTCACAAAAAAAAAATAATTAAAATGACGTATTTTGGTTAAAAGTGTCGTTTTGGTTAACCCCTTCCTAGTTCCTTCTCCTTTTTATTTTTTGACCGACTCGCTCTCTCTCTCTCTCGAGCATTCCACTGGTGGCTTAGAAATTGCTGGCCAGCGGTCCCACTACTTGTGTAGGTGGTAAGTTCAAATCGACGACCCAAACTGATGAACAGACCAGAGTTCGACTTCGACCAACGCTGAACCGACCGGTGCTCTGCCCTTCTTTTACTCGGTTCGATTGGTTTGGGTCACTCATCTGGTTGGTCGGCCTTCACCCAAACTTGTATCAGTTACATGATACTAAGTTGTAGTTCCAACCAACTTTTCTCCCTTGATAATAATATTAGGAATTGGCATGTATCAAGTTTTACTTGTTACAACCAACCACCTGACTCCTGAGAGAGTCGGACATACCAATATTACATCATCTTTTTGCATCTCACATTATAGAAAAGTTATTTATCGTCAAATCATTTTGATACAAGATTAAAAAAAAAAACGCTCAATTCAATTTCCAAGAGATCATAGATATTTCTAATGAAAAATTATAAACATAAACTTATACATCACACTTTTTTTTATTTATTAAATATTTGATATATAAATAATAAGTAAAAGAATTTAATTAATTTAAAAAAAATAAATTCAAAAAATAATAATAAAAGAATGTGATTTGTGATATCTGAGTTTTTATATATATTTTTAATAAAATAATATTATACACCACATTATTATTTTACATATTTATTATTATTTAATAATAAAAATACTTTTAATAAAAATATGTTGTAGATATATCATTTCTCATTCTGGATTGCATATAAACCGATATGCACCCTTCAATTAAGAAACAAATCTCAGCCACAAGCAATAAAAAAGCAGCGAAATGTCAGAATCGGATGTTTAATAAATAAAATATCTGGCACAGCCATCCATTTATCTAGAGAATCGGGACCAGTAAAGAAATTACTTTTTAAAGAGATCCGCCACATCTGCAACCCGAACCCGATATCACTATTCATTCCACACACCAAACCCTACCTCTGCCTTTATTATTGCGCACACTCTGCTGCTCGTCCTTTCTTTTCTTTTATTGGCTTTCTCGCTATCTTTTCAGTCTTTCATATCTTTCTCTGTCATGGAAAGGGTCACTTCGATTCTTAACCGTTGATTATGCCTCGAGAGGTACAAGTTCGTCTGTCCACGTTAATCCAACGGTATATTCGGCAAGGAACACAACTCATGATGAGCCAGAAAATAGAAAAACAAATATATTATTTTAAATGTTGGGTTTATTATTCTCTCGGATTTGTTTTTGTAACTCATTTTGACCGGAAGCCCCACCTTTGCTCCTCTCTCTATATAAAGCCCTATACCTCCAATCTCTCTCCTCATCCTCTGCATTTTACCCTGTTCCCTCTGTTTGTCTCTCTCTCTCTCTCTGTAGTGCTCTGCATCTCTTGTGAGCCATCTTTCTATTATCTCTTTTGGGAAAAAACAAAAGATATCTCTAATGGCGGAGAATCCGTTAAAACGCCAAAGAGAAGAAACCCAGAAAGAGGATTGTGAAGAGTCTAAGCGAAACAAGTCATATAGTCACATACTCTCTCTGCTCGAAGCGGAGGAAGAGGAACCTACTCAGGATCTGTCCTCTCTCATCACGACTCTCCAACAGGAGCTCTCGTCCGACTCCATCTTCGACCCTCTTTCATTCCCTTCATCTGAATCCGACCCGGAAAATCCCTCGACAGCCACTGCCACCCTCGAAGACCAAGCCTCCTCCTCGTCTTCTTCTTCTTCTTCTTCCTCACCTTCAACACTGCTTCTGAAGGAAGATGAGGATCAGGAGGATGACAAGGAGAGGGTTATCAGACACCTCCTTGAAGCCTCCGATGACGAGCTTGGGATTCCGAACAGAGACGTTGGAGTAGGTTATGACGGCGATATAGATAGGTTTAACGGTGGAGATGATTGGTTGTCTTTGTGTGATAATCTGTGGGAATTAGAAGATGAAGCTGCCAACTACTATACCTTGTTGCAGTCTGAGCTTTTCATGTAGTTATGTAGCTGCAGTTAGCTAGGGCTCAAGCTGAAATAGCATAGGTTAAAAAACAGGAAAGCAGAGAAATGCTGTGGGGTTAAAATTAAAATGAAAATTCAGAGGAGGGTATAGAAAATGGAGATCTTTTTGTTGTCTGTCATTTTAGGTTCCCTCTTTATCTTCTCTTGTGGAAAGTATGGAAGAAAGTGTCCCCCGTCTTTTGTAAGAAGATCAAATTTGTAGTAGAAAGGTGATTCATATTCCCTCTATTTTTTGGTTAATTTATTGACGCAGACCGTTCTCTCTCCTTCCTTTACCTACCCTGTGAAAGCAATGAACATATACTGCCATAGCCCACGAAAAATCAATGACAAGCACCAGAAAAACTCAGTATTGTCAACAATATTCCGAGTCCTCAACACTGCAATAGTCGGATGGATGAATGTCTCAGTAGAGGCGTATTTCCGAATGGCATAACTTGAAACATTAAACGAAGACAGTCTCTAACAACTTAGGCCTTGCGAAAATAATGCTCAAGAAAATATACTTCTCTGATCAAACGTTATTTCGCACAAAAACGGGTATCTTTACTCGAGCTTTTTTGCCTCTGTAAAAGATGGACGCACGAGGCGAAGTCGTTCCGTACCGTCCGTTATCCTTCTGGTGTTGCTACACCCACAATCCTAACCGAACGGTTAATTTAAAAAATATATATATAAAAAAATCACAAATTTAATTAAAATGTGATTTCCTGTGATTCATTAATATCATCATCACATTTGAGTTTTGTCTGTGATTTTTTTATAGATGGGACTGGGAGAGGTGTTTTCCTATCCTTATATCACACACACAACTCTTTTATTTTAAGTAAGAAAATATTTGGTGTGTTGTGTAGAGGAGAATAGAATTTTTCTTTCCTTTTGCTTTCACTTTGATCTCTGCTATGAGAGAGGCGCAATGCAATGCACTGGGAAAGGCGCTTGCTTTACTTTTCTAACCGTTGGCACGCACGGGGTGCACGGCTTTTGGGGTAAGATAACGTTACCGCTGAAGGCCTTTTTAGGTCACGGGCGGTGGGTAGTGTCGATGTTGCTAACATGCGCCGGGCGGTATGGGTCATTTACTTACCATTATTATACGAAGGGTCCGGCTACTATGCCGGCCCATTCTTGCTGTTTTTTTTATTATAATTTTTTAATCATTTTCTTAATCATTAAATAAAAAATACATTAATATCTTTAAAATTATTTTTTTAATTATTAAATATTTTATCTAAACAGTACACTATTAGATATGTAGTATATGTAGTCATTTTAAAAAAAATTAAAATTTATTATAAAAAAAATTAAATTTTTATATAAATTTTATATTTTTTATATTTTTTACTACTATCATTATCTTTTTTAAGAAAAATTTTAAACATAAGTGTATACACTACATATTATTTATTTTTTAAATTTTTTTCTTTTATCAAAATTTTGATATATGAATAATGAATAAAAAAATTAAATTAATTTAAAAAGAATAAATCTAAAAACAATTAAAAAGATAAAAAAGTGAAGTGTATAGTAAATATGGATTATGAATAGCAAACCTCATTTTTTAATGAATTTGGGTCACGGACTGCATCGACGCGTCTTATTTTCATTGGATGGCCTCCGATATTTTGTCATTGGATGTTGCATCTTTTAGATCGCGTAAGATATTCAATCCATAAATAGATGAAACAAAAGGACGTACTTGATTTAGCGCGGACCCCACGTATAAGGAAAAATGGTTGTAATCTGTCCTTATCGATTGGAGCGTGTTGTCTGTCTCGCATTTCTTTTCCCTATTATTTTTTAAGCAAATGGTAAACAAACGGGCAACAAAATAAACAACTTAAAAATTAAAATAATTCTATTCATCCTCTTTATATTATATATATTTTTATTTTTTACTTAATCAATATATAATATACGGATCATGAATAAAATAATTTAATTAATTTAACAAAAATAAAAAATATTAAAATAACAATAATATACGGGATTGGCAATTGGATAAATTATAAAAAGACTATAAAAGTGTACGTATTTACTTGGTTGTCTAAAAATATATAATTGTTTAAAAGGTCAAATATAAAGCACTTTCTTAATCTAGAGAGGCGGAAAATATGGATAAAACATTTAAAAGTACAACACGAAAATCTTAAAAAGTGAAAATATTTATCGTGAGTAATATTAGATACAATCTTAAATATATAAGTATTGTGTACTCGATTAGAAAAAAGTAAGAACTATCATAAAAAAGTTAATTTTTTATATGAATTTTAGATATTCCCGACTTCCTTAAAAAAAAATAGTTGAAATTTACACTCTAAAAATGTATAAATATTTTTTAATTTATGATTTTAACTGAATTGGAAGATCTAAATCATGAGAAGAATATATGCAAAAATTAAGTCTTATAATATTTATGATATATTAAATATTATTTAAAGAATTCTTTTTATGCCTATGTTCCTCGAATATAAATTTTAGAAAATATAAATGGGAGATTTTGCCAATGAAATGGGATGTATGAATTAATTATGTATGTATGCATGCATGCATGCCAGCCATGATGGAGACCGGTCTTTCACGATGATGCGGCGAATGAATGTCCTTGGACGTGGGCTGGGCCCCCAGCTACCCTACCTGCTTTTTCTTTACCTGGGCTGGCTCTCCATTCGGTCTTTTCAAGTCTACAGGACCAAAACTTAAAAATAAAAACTAAATACAAAACATTAAAATAATTTAGAAAGTAAAATTATAATAAATAAATAAATATAAGTTTAAATAATTTCCTCCTATTTTTAAATTTTTAAGTTGAAAGATATAAATATAAGATTGAAGAAATACGTGGAAACTATCTGTTAAATACAATAAATTCATATCTTATATTTTTCTTGGGTAAACGATACACTTATTATTCTTTTACTATCTCTTTACTATTCTAAAGTGTATTTGAAAGTTTTGGTTTTTTTATTATTTTCCTTTTAAGTATTTTTTTAACATCCTCAATTATTAAGAAAAAAATTAAAAAATATACAACTTCACTAATAGTCAGTTCTTTAATTATTAAGTAAAAAAAAAATTAAAAAAATTAAAAAAATAAAAATAATAGTAATATAATAGTAAGCTTGTCAATATTCTTTTTTCTTTGCTCATGCTAAAATTATTGGAGAATGATGGGTGATATGCATTATTAGAAGAATATGGCACTGATTTTGATGGGTCAATTTTATCCCCAGTGTGTGTGTGTGGGAAGAATCATAAAAGATTTAATTTAATTTTTATATTTAGAAATTTATTGAATAAGTTCGACCACTTATTAACTTTTGAATAATGATAAGAAAACAATTTTTATTTTATTTTTTTAAATGAAAGATGTTTTTATAAAAAAGAGGTATATGAAGAGGATTGAGGGTTAGAAACAAGTGCATAGCAAAAATTATTCTCTTTTTTCTTGATCTAAGAATCGAGAAGAGAGTATTAACAATAATTGATTTTATCACGGGACAGTTCATGATGTTCATATTGATTTATTATGCTCTTACAATAATTGTACTAGCTCTAGCATGTCTTTTGTTTCATTTTTTCTAGAATAATCACAAATCTTTATTATTATTATTATTATTATTATGGATCTACTACCAGAAATTCAATCCGTAATTCTAAAAAATCAATAAAATTATAAGAAAAGTTATATCTATATTATTTTCATAATTTATTTCGACTTTCATTATAAACATTACTTTCATAATAAGAATTTAGGGTTTTAAGAAATATTATAAAATTTAATTCATTAAAAATAAAATAAAATAAAAGATGGGTGGAGTCGAGAGGAAAAGGCGGGTATCGTGTCGTAGCCGGGCATGACCCAATAATTGGTTGGCAAGTTGAAAACAAATGTGGAACAAATCTCTCCCCCCGTTTGATTTTGTCTGATTCTCTGGTCGTACATTGTTGGCATCTCTCTCTCTCTCTCTCTCTCTCTCTCTCTCTCTCTCTCTCTAGCTCTCTCTCGATTGTGCTTAAACAGCTGTTCATAAAGAATAAAATGAGGCGTATAGAATTTGTAATCCGGCAGTGACTGTGTCTGATTATAATTAGATGTAAACTTCCACAAAAATTATCAGCACTTTCGGGAATATGAATGATATGAGATTCTCTTCTCATGTCAATAAAATTCGTTATATAAATATTAATATTTTTAATAAAAAAAATATTCTAACTATAGAAGAATTACATAAAAATAATTAAACAAATTGATGTGTTAAGAAATTGTAAAATAGATTTAGTATATCTGGTGAAGTGTTAGTTTATGAAATTACTTTTATATAATTCCTTATGGATGTAGAACTCTTTTTTTTAATAAGAAAAATTCTATTTACAGTCTCTACTTGAAAACTACATATATAGATCCTTTATTAAATAAGAAAAAAAAATCATTTTAGATGAAATATTTTTATAATTTTAAAAAATTTTAAAGATAAAATTACTTAAATCTATATTATCATCTATATTTCAAATGGAGCTGTACGTAACAGTACAAGTAAAATTGTTATATCAATTATGGGAAAAGTATATTCTCTAGAACTCTTAAATATAATTTCTTTATATAATTATAATGCACTTTATCAATTTGTGGAATATGGAGAAGATTCCTCGATCGACATGAGCTTACTCATCACAATGCCGGATTGATCATTGAATGCGTATCTGTAATTCAAACCAAAATAAAATACCTCATGAATGCTTACTGGATTCGACAACTCTTCATTAATCTGAACGTGAGTTGTCTCACAGTATTCAATGTCTCAAATATTGTCGCTTTTGACTAGGAAAATAAAAAATTTGAAAATTAAAAAGGATTTCTTTTTTATTTTTGATCAAAAGAATTTAGAACAAGTGGATGGGGTGCAAGAAATAGTGGGAATATTAATTTGGACCTATTGGCCGACACAAGGTATATGATATTGCCAATATGCAACGTCCCTCTCCCCTCCCCTCCCCCCTTCTCTTGGAAACAATTCAAGGTTGTCCAACTAACTTGACAACTTGAGGGAATTACTTTTTTGTTATTATTATTATTAATTTGTAGCGAACCTATTCTTTACGACTTTCGTATAAAGATTTTGGTACTTTGATTACATTTCGGTGTGTAAATATATTATTTATTCTAAAATTTATTACGACTACTTTATATGATAAATTTTCACATTATATATATAGTAATTATTCTACTATGCCTCTAATGAGAAATTCTACATAATAGAATGATAAAAATGATAAATTATATCTAGATCACATAGAGGTGAGTGAGTGATATAAGGCTTTCTTGTAACATTTCTTACCCTCTAATCATACTACTCACTTTGCCATCTTGATGTGGCATCATAAGCATAAAAGGGTACATAGAGATCGGGAATTTATGATTTTAATCTTCCTATTTTTATGTTTTTGAGAGCCATTTTGTTTTAAATATACATTTTTAAAATTCTTTTAATAAGCCAAGCAACGTTGGTGCCACGTCAATAGAGACAAAATGAGTACTATAAATTAAGGAGCATGATAGCTTTAGTCATATAAGTTAGATTTATTTTTCTTGGAAGAGAGAATAGAAAACAAATTACATTTCAGGAGTTATTTCCCGAAATTATAAAATAACTCGTGCAGGTTTCCATATATTAATATATCACAACTTAAGCCTAAAATTGTATTAAAAAGTGGGTACCAGATCCACCGCCCCCAATAATTACTTCTTCTTCTTTTGGTTATTATTATTATTTTTTTATTTCATAAAAAAAATTGAAACATGAAAACATCCAAAGACAGGCGTGGAAAGAAGATACATACAAGGCCAAGTTGCATCCGGAATTGTACAATAATATTAGTGTATGATAGAGATGGGAGGGAGAGGGATGAAGCATGCATGGCATGCATGCATGGGGGGCCCCAACGCAATAATTTTGAATCGGATAAAACAACTTTGAGGGAAGGGAGGGAGGGAGAGTAGTTGTGAGTGAGATGTGGGGTGGGGTCTATTATTTTCAGGAAGAAAGAAGAACCCAGAAGGCAGAAACATCATTTAAAGTACGTGTACGATTGTGCTTTTATTATTTTCATCTTCTCCTTCTTCTTCACGCTTTGTGAACTTTTGTGTTTTGAATAGTCTGGCCTGATGGTAACATCCTTCCCCTAGCTAGTTACCCCCCAAAGTCTCTCCACCGAAAGGAAAGAATCCCACGTCACTACCACGTCAGCATTTTTTGAAGTCGGTAATCGATGATGAGGATATGAGTCATTTGATGATGATAGTCGATAGAAGATAATATATTTAAATAATCTAAACTTGCTTTGTTTTTTACAAAATTGACAGAGTTTAGGCTGCTTAAATTAAATTATCTAATAATGATTATAATTTTTTTACAAAATATAATAAATAATTTAATTTTTTAAACTCTCAAAATAAAAATAATATTAAAAATTTATCTTATAATAATATTTTATTTAATTTTTAATAAATTATATCTTATCTCATCTTATTTAAATTCTGTAATCGAACGAATTCAAACTACTCCCTCCCAATCATGCATACCCCACCCCAGAGTTTTCTTTTGCAATGTTGAAATTATTGTTATGGAGATTGACAAAAAGAAAATTGATTTGATACAAATCCTAATAACTTAGATAGAACTACCCATTTAGTCATTCGAGTTAAATTAGAATTAACCTTTAATTTGATAATCCCAACCAAAATATCACCACTCGAATTGACCCTTTTACTGTTTTTTAGCATGCTCAAATATCACACATGATCCTAGGCAAAATACCTGTCTAATGCCAAACTGATTTTCTTCATTTTCTTTTAAACATTTCTTTTACATCCTTAATCATTCTAAAAAAAATAAATATATATATAACTTTATTAAAAATTAATTTTTAAAAATTCTACTACATACAATCACTTTTACATATTCTTTATATATTCTACTAATATAATTTGTCAAAAAAATAATGTAACTAATTGATATTTGTAGAGAGTAAAAGTAAAAGTAACTGTATATATAAATTTTAGTTCTGATATTTTAATTTCATGTTGTGTAGTTTGGGATGTGGGCAAAAGTATACATGTGAACTAAAGTTGTCGGTTTCAATCCAAACCACTCCTTTAAAGATCCATCTGTTGAGATCATAACACCTTTTTCTCTTCGACCTTTTAACACTCAAAAATCAAATCTTATCAAAGATATAATTTCATAACTTTGTTTTAGATTTAGATCTCAAAAAATGATTTTTGATATAATGTTTGCTTTCTTGTATCGACTATTGATTGTTCAAACTTCATATACCCCATTATTAATTAAAAAGACATACATTACAAAAGACTGCTCTTCATTTGCGGGCCCAGTTTAGAGCCCATAAACAAAAACATTAAGCGCCCGTTCATTCTTAGAATATCTCAATATTTTTATTTTGAAATTTAAGAAAATAATTTTTTTTTATATTTTATTTTAAAATTTAAAAAAACTGTAATGATTAGATAATAATTAGATAAAAAAATTAAAAATTAAAAATTAAAAATTAAAAAATATTTTGTAATGTTTGAAAAAGAAAAACGGAATAGCTGTGGTGCAAAATAGACCTTAAATCAAATGGCTTTTTGTCATTTGAAGTTGGATGGATAACAAAAGCCCACTAAAACATGTACAAAATACAAATAACAAATAACAAATAACAATATCTGCCTTAACTTCCTTACATGTAACCTCAAAAGGTATGCCTCTATTGGAAGGTATTTTGCCTCTATTGTTTTTAAAAAAATACAGGCATTTAGTAGGAGATTCTTATGTAATGTGATCTATAAAATTATTAGTGCTTGCTAATCGATTGAAGTTGATATTACCGAATGTTATTTTGGCTACAAAATGTGCATTTGTGCCCGATAGATTGATTATTGATCGATCATGTTTTGGTGGCTTTTGAGATGGTAAATACTATACGACAAAGGAAATGAGGTAGAAATGGTTGTATGTTAATCAAGACGTTACACATGAGCAAGGTTTATGATCGGATAGAATGGAGTTTTCTTGAGAAAGTTATGCAGAAATTGGGTTTTCACGAAAGTATCACTCATTTGATCATCATGTCCCTGCATAAGTTGTTTTCTGCAAGGTTCTCCTTAATGGTGTTCCTACCAATGTTATTAAACTTGTTTGTCCTCTTTCTCCTTGCTTATTTGTTTTGTGTTGAGTTACTCTCTTCAATGCTATGGGAAGATGAGACATAGGGCTTTTTAATGGGAATTCATGTTTTGTAACAACGCTCCATGTATTAGTCACTTTTTTTTTTTGGCTAATGAGAGCATTATTTTCTGCCAAGCATCAATTTATGCAAATGAAAATATTCAATGTATTTTATCAGCTTATGTGGCAGCCTCGGGGCAACAAATTAATAAGGCCAAAATTGGATTGCTTTTCAGTCGGAATACTGGGGTGGAGGAAGTGGCTGCTATTAAGGCAAACTGGGGTGTGCAAACCATTCAACAACATGCTAAATATCCTAGATTACCCTTCTTTTGTTGGTCGATCAAAATATCTTACTTTCTAGGATATTAAAGAGAAATTTTGGGGGTTGAGAGAGAGTCTTTTATCTCAACCAGGCAGTGAAGTACTCATTAAAGCTGTTACGCAAGTCATTCCGACTTATACTATCAGCTGTTTTAAGTTACCTACAGGCTTTTGTAAGGAATTAGAAAGTATGATTGCTAGGTTCTGGTGGGCCTAGCGAGGTCAAGAACCAAGAGTTCATGGGTCAATTGGCAGAAACTGTGTAATTCAAAGTTTGGAGGGATGGGCTTTTGGGATTTAGAAGCTTTTAATTTGGCTTTCTTGGCTAAATAGTGATGAAAACTCGTTCCTAATTTTGATTCTTTGTTTTACAAAGTATTCAAAGCAAAATATTTCCCAATTAGTGACTTCTTATCTTCGGCTTTGGGCTCTAATCCTTCTTTTACTTAGCTTAGTATTTGTGAAGCAAAATCAGTGATAAAGAGGCTATTTATAGAGGATTGGGCAAGGGAGTCAGATTCTCATTTGGGGTGATAATTGGGTACTAAACTCTTTAGTAAAAGAGTAATCACCAACTACAATACATTGACAATAGCTGCACATGTTAACGAGCTCTTGGACCATACATCTTCTGGAAGGTGCAACACAGATTTGGTAAGACAAATATTTCTTCCTTTTGAGGTTGTGAAATTCTAAAACCCCTCTATACTTGCATAGAAGTGTCGATCAATTGTTATCGGGTTGTACTCAAAATAGACTGTTAGTGTAAAAACAATTTATCATGTTGCTTTGAATCTTAAACATGTTGTTGAGGTTGGGACCACTTTCAATTCCCCAGACACGAAGTTGTTTCGGAAATCTATTTGGAATTTGTAACTTCCTCATAAACTAAAGAATTTCATATGAAGAGCTTGTGGAGATAGTTTGCCTACCACACAAGAAGTTACTTGCACAAAATATTACTGACAGTAGTATTTGTGCACTGCACTTTGTCATGAGGCTGTGGAGGATACTTTCCATGCGTTATGTGCTTGTTCCCAATTCAGCATATTTGGGAGCAATTTCTTGATTTGGGCAGAGTTGATTTAGCATCACATTCTCAATTTCATAAGCTGATCTCGGCAGTCCCATATTAAGGTAATATAGTTCTTTCCTTTCGAGATTTTTTACAATTTATTGGGGACTCTGGAAGTATAGGAGTTTCAAACTCTTTCAGTCTATGGTTTTTTTGGCATATGATATTGTTGAAAACTGTTTTGCTTTTATTGAGAATTATCAGTTTGTACATACACATCAGAAGATACACAATCAAGTTTCTAGATTGTGTTGGCAGCCTCCTTCTTGTAGGATATGGAAGCTAAATCTAGTGTCTCGAAAAGAAGAGGGTCTATATGCAGTAGAAAGGCTGTTTGCTGCCTCAGAGGGGGTTCAAATAGTCCTTCATATGGGAATAATTTCATATATGATTTTTGAAGGAGATTCTCTACTTATTGTTAAAGCTGTCCATTCAAATCAGGAGCAATTTTTCAATTATAGTCCTCTCATCTGATTACACAGAGTAATTATTTTTGTCTCGATTCATGTGGGTAGACAAGGAAATGAAACCACGCAAGAGAATTGTTATCTTGATTCATGTGAGTAGACAAGGAAATGAAGCTGCGCATCTCTTGGCATGTCATACTCAATTTGTGGACGATTTTAAATGGTGGCAACAGCCTCCTGCTTTCCTTTCCAGTCGGACAGGCATAGCAGTGGATGCTGCAGGAATTCCTGGGATCTAATATTACTGGTGGTAATTGTTGCAATATGCCAACTGTACTTGTCCAGTTTATGAATGATAATTACTCTCTCTAAATAATAATAATAACAACAATATCTTAATAAAATTATCATTTAAAAATTAGTTCTATAAATTTAAGTCTTCTATGGACTTATAACTCCTTATCATAATTTGCCATCAACTGAAATATACAATGAAAAGATTTCATCATCCACTTCCAACATCAACGAGTGTTCAAAACCAAATGTTATTCAAGACGCTATACTTCCTCCGGACAGCCAAAATTTTGCTAATTACAAGTTAGTGTAGTAAACATACCATTTAGCGTGAGACTCTTTTAACAGTCAATAAAAAATAATAATCAACAGTGGTGTTGCTGTTTTAGGACAGGTTTGACAAATGGTCTCATCTCATCTTATCATTACAACTTTTTCAAATTCTCACAAAAATATAATAAATAATTCAAAATTTTCTAATCCCAATTCAATTTTTTTAAATCCCAAAAGAATAATAATATAAAAAAATAATATTTTAAATTTTCATCTAAAACCAAAAATTCTCTCTCATTCTCCAACTCAACTACCATCATAAAATTAATAGTTTGGCATGAAATTCCAGATAATTCTCATGTAGGACGAGTCACCTAATATCCAAAAAGAACCAAAATAAACATATTCCCAACAATATCCAAGAAAATAACAAGCAAAACTTCCCTATGATTTTTCATTCTCAAAAAGCACAATTATAGTTTGCAAAGGAAATGGTAAACCATAACAGAAAACCCTAATAGTACCATTGTCCACTTATATTTAAAGTTGAGCTCACTCTTCCTCCTCTTCATCTCGATCTCCACCAGCAGCCTTCTTGGCGGCAGACTTCTGGTTCCTGCGCTTCACTCTCCCAGGGCGCCCGCCACCAAAGGGACTTGTGAGTGAAAAATCAATGTGCTTCTGTGAATCCACTCTCACCATGAATGAGGGAATATTGACTACCTGTCTCCCAACCCTGAAATGGCCAAATAGATTGATATTACCTCACCAATTATACATGTCCTCCACAAAATAATCCAGAAAATAATATAGACAGAAATTTCACCGGTCTCACAAGACCATAAACTGTCAATCATTCACCCCAAGGATATGAACACAAGGGAAGGGATGGGAACAATGGATTGAAAGAGGGGAGGGGGAGGCCCCACATGATCCACGGGAGTAACTACCATAAATCAAGCCTACTATTAAACATAATCAACCCATAAATTCAGGGGAACAGGCTAATGCTGATTGATGGACAAGTAAATGTCATAGAATATGCCCCGGTTAACCCAAGCCCACACGAAACAACCTGCCCAGCTCAGGAATTTGTTATTCAAATACTAGTGATCTCAACAACATAGTTTACACTAGAGATTTTCACAACTAACAATTTGAGAATGAACCATATTGATCTCAGCATCCTCGTGATTGTATAGCAATTCAAACACCAGAGCTAATGATTTTGGGAGTACAATATAAATCGATACTATACTCCTTAAACATACTATAAGATGTCATGTATTATGAAGTAATTCTTATAGTCACCTTCCTACATTTTTTTAATGCAAGCTCCAAATCTCCTAAAATTGATCTCTTTTTTGTTTTTATCTTCAAAAAAGTGTCCCCACAAGATTTGTAGTCAAATGAAAAAAGGCAGGGAAGGAAAAAAAATGCCAAAATAAGTTTGGACTCGATTAACATTTTTTCGATCCCATTCTTGCAACAAATTCTACTTTTTGTCATCCACCAAGTTTAACAAAACCTAACTTTAGGTACCAGAGATGACAAAAATTAGCAGTTAAGAGAACCATAATAATATGCCTTACACTAAAGCTTAGCTAAAGAAAGTAACGGAATTCTCAATACATGTGCACAACACTAGCAAATAGTTAGACCATACAATTCCAAAATTTGGAGGCCCAACAAACCACTGATGTTTCCAAAAACAAAATACAAGTCAACAAAAAAAAAAATACCTGGCTTGTGAAATTCGAGTTTGTGTGGCTACCAGATATGGCCCACCACTCATGTATGGATGACAACGTGGAAGACAGCTCAATCACTAACTTTGTGCTGGGGGATTGATTGATTGTATTTTTTTATTAGGGTTTAGTTTCCTACTCTCTTTTTTTTTTAAAAAAATTTCTTCTCATTTCCTTCTCTCTCCCATCTTCTCTGTTTTTCCTCTTCCCCTCTTTGCATTAAAATCCAAACTCATCCACATTTTGACATTTCTAAGCCCATGGGAGCGGGCCAGGTGGTTTTATTTATTTATTTATTTTTTTGTGGGGGGGTTGGGGTGGGGGAGGAGTGGGGCCGGGTGGGGGCAATTGAAGTTTACTGGTTCCACTGAACTCTAACTCCAAGGTTGGTTATTCGCGTAACTTAAATTCATTTAATGTGGCTTAGTTTTGAACATCAATATATGTGCTCTTATTTATTATATCTGAACATCAATATTGACTAAAACTGATAAAAAACGAGTCATACAGACTCCTAAACGAAATACTATACAAATTCCAAAAATTAAAAACCAAATTCATACTTATAAGTAATGAAACGACCAAAAGAAAATGAACGCAGATGCAAAGCACAAGTAAAAGACACAATCAGAAAACATAACAGATAAGATCTACTGGGAAGTTTCATCAACCATATATTACCTAATATGCTTCTGCCTGATAAGCACTCTGGCGTGGTGAATGGACTTGGCCATACCGGACTTGAAGACCAGGGTTTGGAGACGGCGCTCAAGAAAGTTCTCCACAGTGAGGGCCAACACGTAATCGAGCTTGTTCTGGCTCTCGTCCAAAAGCCCGTACCTGTTCATCCTCCTGAGAAGAGCTTCACCCTCGAAAATCCGACGTGGGTTCTTCTCGTCCAGTGTCAAAAGCATTCTCGCATTGTTACGAATGCGACTGAGCGCATACTGCACCCTCCACAACTCCCTCTTGCACCGCAGCCCATACTCTCCCACAAGCTTCAGCTCCGCGTCCAGACGCTCCTTCTCGTATGGACGTCTGGGCTTCTTAAAGGTCTTCCCATCTGATGTATTTACCAATCAAAACACCAATCGGTCTCTCATCAGACCCTCAAAAATGGCAGAACAAAAAACATTCGCTAAAATTCAGTCCTATGATAGTCTCTAACTTATGGAGGACAAGGATTGATTTGGTGTTCACATTTTTTTTCTAAAAAATTACCAAGCTCGTTTGAGCAAATAAATTATGGGAAAACAAAGATATATGAAATAGATCTCACACCAGAAAGTGAAACATGCTTTCAAAATCCTGACTTCAGACAAAAAGTGCGGAGAAATCACACAAAAGGCTGTTGGACCGGAAGACTTACAGTTTCGGTAAAAGGAGACGTGCACCATGGTGCTTTTCCGGTGTGCCTGTCCTCAGTCCGCGATCTGAAGCCTATGACGACTGACGAGGACGGACGGTCTGGCCTGTTTGGAGATTGAAGCAGGGGGCGCGGCATGAGTGCCTTTATATGTTTTCCCAATTGACTAAACCCTAACCCTAGCCATAGTGGGCCGAAACTCTTTCGGCCCATGTGAAAAGTGGCCACTGCTAATGTTTCAATTCTTATGGGCTGAAAACAAAGCCGATTAGTTCTCCATATTACTAAAATTTCATTTATTAGAGTTCTAATTGGTTCGGTTTTGTATATTTTTTATAATAAAATTGATATACATTTATTTTAAAAATTTAAGAATTATCGGAATAATTCACTACCGAACTTTTGATTATTTCAATTTTGATTTGCTCCGGTCCAGTTTTTCCAATTTTACGGATTATCTATATTATTAGTAATAATATGATGCTTATATATACTAAACTAAAAATTTATTTATATTATAGTATAAATATATTATTTTATAATAATTAACACATACTAGTATAAATAGTATAGTATTGAATTTAACTATAGTTTTTATAAGTTTTAGAGTTTTTATATTAATATATATGATCAAATGTGTAAAAATGTATTTACAAAAATAATATATATAATATAATTTATTATGCCAAAAATTTATTTATCATTGATATATATATTAATAACTTAATATTAATATTTATGTTTAAGATTAAAATTTTATATTATATTAGTTTTATATTACAAAATTAAAATGTATACGTTATATCAAATGTTATATTAAAAATTATAAGATTAATTTTATGTTATATCACATGTTATATTAATTTAGTGTTATAAAATTAATAAACTTGAATAATAAGATTAGATTTTCATGTGTTTATTAATTAAAAATTTAGCATATAATATATATAATATAATATAAAAAATTATAAATATATACAGGTCTGGTTTGGTTTAAACCGATTTTTAAAATATGAAAATCAGTACTGCATGGTATCGCTTACAAATCGGACTGAACCCATCCATTCGGTCCAATCTAGTTCAATTGATTTTTCAATTTTTTTTTTAACAGCCCTACTATTTATAGGATTAAATGTAAGGGGATTTCTACACAAGCGGCTCCAACACCATATACTACACATGTTTTATTTTATTTTATTTTTTAAATTTTATTCTTACTAAACTAAGTGAATTTTTCTACTCATCATTCATACACCAAATACTTGCTAAGGGAAAAAAAAATGAAAAGATAAAAAATCAAAATAAGTGTGTAGTGTAAGAGCGATGAGTAAAATTTTTCTAACTATACTATTCATATAAATGATTTTGTATAGTTTTGAGGTATATAAATTCATTGCACTCCTTTTAAAATAATTAAAAACATCTAAACTCCACACAAAAAAAACTTACATTTTTTAATAGAGTGGCTTTACCGCCACACATGGGGGATCCTGATAATGCAATTTTTGTTTTGTTTTACTTTTTTTTTCATGTATTTTTTAACACTTTTAAATATTTTAAAAAAATTTATAATATCATTAAAAAATATTTTTTTAATCATTAAATTAAAAAAAATTATTGTCGGGATCTCCATGTGTGACTTTAGCATTTGTGTTTTTAATATGAGCCTCACTTTTTCTCAAAAGAAGTGGAAGTCATTGCAATTAAAGAGTAGATCTCAGCCGAGAAGAGGAAACCTTCCTTGGGCAAAAATCCCGTATTCAGTGGCTGAACCTTGCACTAATTGTGATGGTTTTTGTATCGAAATAGATGGCCTACATCCCTTCCTTATTTTCGTACCCTTGACAATCATTGCAAAAAATTGTTAGCTGATGCATTGATCTCATCTGTATCAGATATGAATCACCGAAATGTCTTTTATGTAATCCTTGCGCAATCTTTGACCTTTGTGTTATTACTAGCACTTCAAACTAAAAGATATATAAAATTAAAACATCTATAAAATTTGAAAATAGGATTAATTCGTGTTATACAGGTTGCTTGTGGGTTGACTTACTAATGACCAATTTATTAATTATGTCTTATCGATTAATCCATTTTGATGCAAATTCATTTATATCAAATTCAAACTCACTTATTTCGTATTGTATTCATATTGAGTTTATTGGATGTGTCATATATTGTCAACATTGTCATTGAAAAGTAAGGGTGTCAAGTCGTGCTCCATTGTTTAGATCGGTGTGAAGTCAATTAGATTTGTATTATTCATGAATTAGCCATATTTTGACATGAATAATTAAATGTTTAATTCAAATTCAGTCTCGCATATCTACCATTTCACCACTATTCATTTGGGTCAACCGAGTGATGTTAGCTTCCTTTTGTCTATCTCTAAATTTTTGGACACATTTTCAAATTAATATTTTAACTACATTATCATTATCATTTTTTTGTCATAAAATATTTTAAATGTGAATACATAAGATTAACAATATATTACAAATCCTAAAGGTTTAAATTTTTAGGATTTTCAAGTATAGATTAGATATTTTAGGATCTCAATGTGTCAACTTCTCCAACAGTAGCATCACAATCCTTTCTAGTTAGAATGTATCAAACTGCTAACAAGACAGCTCTTCTTGCTTTGTCCAAGGAACATGTGATGTGTCATAGCTAATCATAGCTAATTTATTAGTTCTATGTCCCGTTTTATTGTTCTTAATTTATTCTTTTATCTTTTTTTTTTATTAATAAAAAGTTGAGGGATTAACATCAAGTTAAAGAGTAGAAACACAACAGGAAATGGCACCTAAAAGCCTGGAACAAAAACACAAGACCAACCTACAATAGAATGGAACCTTCCTTAACTAGAGGGTTAAGGGCTCCAGGATTAATGATAGAATTCCAGATTTTGAATTCTCAATATACATTTTCATTTTTCTGTTTGTTCTATTTCTTGTAAAACTTTCTTTTCTACGTTCCAAATTTCCTAATGTCTCATTACTCTACCTGGTTCTCACCCTGGTTCCTCGATGAAACTCCACTGAAGAGGGTCATGGAAAACAGTTGTATGATGCTTTATCTGCTTTATTGTTTTTGATAAGATAATGTATGGTGCTTGATGCTTGATTTTCTTCCAGAGAATGCTACACTGCTGACTACTTTTTACTCTGAACTATGAGCATTGACTTGCTCACACACTTTGGCTCCGTTTTAAGCCCACCACTTCTCGGCTTGTTCTGCTGTGAAATGTTTCCGGCTGTAGAAAAGTAAATAGACTTCAGCAAACAGAAAATTCAATCACAAGTTCAAAAGAAGCAAGTAAAAAAAATACTTCATGAGTGTGCTGTGCTAAAAGCATTATATTTAGTATGTATAGGATTTTCTAATGATATCATGCAAAGATCTACCCAGAAAAGAGATGTGTGGGGATGAATATATGCATACAAAGTCAAGGCCTTTAACCATTGCTACAGCCAACAGGTCTACACAAGAAATAAGTATGCATGGGAGCGTTTGGAGAATTCAATAAGAGATCCATTTGATAGTTATAGAACAAAATAACAACATTCTGTCATCATCAATATTTTTCTCCTCAAACTGATTCGGTCTATATTTTAACTTTTTTAGATTGATTTATGTGCAATAGCAACTAAAATGGTTCTATTTGTGAAAGCAAGAACTATAGATATTTCTGGGTAGGTATTTTATATAAAAGGGGTAATATTGAATTTAGGAGTATATATATTCATAGACTTTAGCACTCAGAGAAAAAATATTTATATATTTCACTATAGAGTATATTCATGAATTCCTGTTTTGCAGGAACAGAAGTACTAGGTAGAGAAAACTATCATGAGTTGAATTCCATATCAAATCCTGTTGGAACCATGGAAATGATACTAAAAACTCTTTTCATTGTTTGTGTCACAGTACTAAAAAAGCAAATAAGTTAATGCAATTTAGCACCAAATACAATTAAATAGTTTTCTAAATATTTTAAATTCAACATGTCAATAAGATTACTAGGGAAAAAAATTGTCCACAAACAACTCGATCTAAAAGAACACAGACAAATTATCTAGATATCAGGAAAAAATTGTCTAAATTCTTAGAAATGTAGTCCACCATTTCACCAGACATTCTATGACCCATTTTCAAATCAAGAGATTCAACTGTAGACCACCAAATTCTTGCAAAGAAGACTGATTTTATTAAACTGGGACTTGCCCTTTTGCTTCCCCATGAACCGGGCACTACTCACTCGAGTGTCCCACCTGATCGTAAATGGTGGACTTGGTCTATGACAAACTGGGATGATTGATGGAGCTTGATACATACGGGAATTCAAGGAAGCTAAAGAAGGAAGAACAAGATTGAGAACATGACACACAACATGAAAGTAATGGTAAAGGTGCAAGGTGCTGAGGGCTTCAATGGCATGGTGGGCAAGAGAGAGAGAGAGAGAGAGCATACTGGTGGCTGCACTTGGGCAGCACTGTCTCTCACATTAGAGGCTACAGTGACAGTGTCAACGTACAACATGTTACGAGAGAATTACGGAGGATCCTATGGGATTAGTTTTGTAATATTAGGCACCGACTGCTGTACATAGTTGACATACATACCTTCCTATGTAAGCATCCTATGTAAATATATTTTCTATATAAATGAAACAAAGAGAAGAGAAAGGGTATTCGGACCAAAAACTGACATGGTATCAGAGCTTTTTTGAATTTTTTTCGGTCTATCTCTAGTGTTGTGGTTCTATAGAAATTGTTTTTTTTTTCACTTACAGAAATTCTCAGTTTCGGAGGGCCTTTGTTCTCGATTTTAGAATTTTTTTTCCTCTACAGAAATTCTTGTTCGGTCTATCTCTAGTGTTTTTCGTTCGGCTGAAGCTCTTCCATTTTTTACTCTTGAAATTATTTCTCTTCTCGGTTTCAGAAGGCCTCTGTTCTGTGCCTTTCGGCACTCTGTGACTTGGTGGCTATCGGTGCCACCTTCCCTTGGTGGTTCTGGACTTGCTTGCTTAGTTGTTCTCGGAACAGTGTTTGGCAACTTCTCGGCAGGTTCTGCAGGTTCTCGGCAGCCTCTGTTTGCTTTGTTTTGGTGTGCTTCTCGGCAACTTCTGAGTTTTCTACAGTTGTCCTTCACGTGTGCTTTGTCCTTCTCGGTGACCAGAATTTTATTTTGGTTTGTTTATTTCTCGGCTCCTCTATTTGTTTTTCTCCTCGACGTGTGGTTCTTCTATTATTTCTCGATTCTTTTATTTTGCTCTCGGCTCCTCTATTATTTTGGTCCATTATTTTTTTTTCTCCTCGGGTTCAATTTTTTTTTTCCTCGGGTTCGATTTTTTTTCTATGGATTCTACACCTATATGTACCAAGTTTACGGGCAACAATTATTCGGCGTGGGCATTTCAATTTGAACTTTTTTTTCAAGGGAAAAGATATTTGGGGTCATATTGATGGCACTGATTGTGCCCCCAATTATGATAAATCCAAGGATTGGGCTGTGCTTGATGCTCGAATTATGTCTTGGCTTCTTGGCTCAGTAGAGCCACATATTGTCATCCACTTACGGCCTCATCGCACCGCTCAATTCATGTGGACTTACTTAAAGAAAGTATATAATCAAGATAATGATGCTCGTCGTTTTCAGTTAGAGCATACGATTGCCCTATTTTCACATGACAATCGTTCCATCCAAGACTATTATTCGGCGTTCCTAACTCTTTGGAATGAATATTCTGATTTGGTTACTGCGGATGTTCCTGTTGCCTCTCTTTCTACTATTCAAAATCTTCACGAGACTCGTCGTCGTGATCAGTTTCTTATGAAACTCCACCCCGAGTATGAATCTATTCGCTCTTCTCTGCTAAATCGCTCTCCTGTTCCTTCTCTTGATGTTTGTTTTGGTGAGTTACTTCGTGAAGAACAAGACTTAGTACTCAAGCTTCTCTGGAACACTCTCATGGTAGTTCAGGGTTCCCTCCTGTGGCTTATGCTGCTCAACGACAAGGACCGCATGTACATTCTAGCAACTTACAGTGTTTTTGTTACAAGGACTATGGACATATTGCTGCTAATTGTCCTAAAAAAATACTGTTCTTATTGCAAGAAGAAGGGTCACATTATCAAAGACTGTCGTATACGTCCTCATAATCATCAAGCTCAAGCATTTTAGACTTCTATAGCACATGGCTCTTCTGCAGGTGCTTCCTCTGATCTTGCACCTCCTGCAACAAATTACTGCACACCAGAAATGGTGCAACAGATGCTAATTTCGGCATTATCTGCAATGGGGTTTCAAGTTAAAAATACAACTAAACTCTGGTATGTAGACTCAGGTGCTTCTAATCATATGACAAATACTTCTACTGCTTTGTGTCATGTTCGGCCCTATGCTAGTTAATCTGCCATTCAGACTGCAAATGGTAGTTCTTTGCCAATAGCTAGTGTCGGAAATGCCTCTCCTCAATTTTCTGATGTGTTTCTTGCTCCTCAACTTTCTACAAATCTTATTTCTGTTGGTCAATTAGTTGATAACAATTGTGCTGTTCATTTTTCTGGTGATGGTTGTGTTGTGCAGGACCATGTAACGGGGGAGCCGGTCGCGAAGGGACCTAAAGTGGGGCGTTTGTTTCCACTATTTTTACCTGTTCCAGTATTGTCTTCAGTTTCGTCTATTAAGTCTTTTACTTGTCATAATGTTCCTGATCTGAGTATGATGTGGCATCGTCATTTAGGTCATCCCAATGCTCAGATCTTATCTCATGTATTGCACTCAGTTTTTCTTGATAATGAAGAACATTCTTCTTTATCTCTTCAATGTGATTCTTGTAAACTTGGAAAAAACAAAATTCTTCCATTTCCTTTGCATGATAATAGAACTTCTTACTGTTTTGATCTTATCCATAGTGATGTTTGGGGACCTTCCCTGGTTAGGTCACATGAAAAATTTAAATATTACGTGACTTTCATTGATGATTATAGCAGATTCACTTGGGTTTATTTTCTTCGCTCCAAATCTGAGGTTTTTCGTACTTTCACTAAGTTTTTCGCGTAAATTCACAATCAATTCTCTGCAACTATTAAGACATTACGCACAGATTCTGGTGGTGAATATTTGTATACTGAGTTTCAGGCATTCTTGGCTTCTAAAGATATTATTCATCAACATTCATGTCTTGCTACTCCTCAACAAAATGGAGTAGCCGAACGCAAAAATTGTCATCTTTTTGATGTGGTACATACTCTTTTATTAGAATTCTCTGTTCCATCCATGTTCTGGGTCGAGGCTCTGAAAACTGCTACTCACTTGATTAATCGTTTACCTTCCCAAGTCTTACACATGGAGTCTCCCTACTTCCGCTTGTTTGCTAAACAACCTAGTTATGATAATCTTTGTATTTTTGGTTGTGTATGTTTTGTCCATTTACCTCCTCATGAGCGACATAAATTATCTGCTCAATCAGTTAGATGTGCGTTCTTGGGATATAATGTGTATCAAAAAGGATTTGTTTGCTATGATCTTACTTTACATTGTACAAGCATTTCTAGGAATGTTATTTTCTTTGAAAATCAACATTTCTTTCCTATGGCCTCTATACCCTCTTCTTCTACTGTGGTCCTTCCTCCTTTTGAACGGCAGTTCTCAGATCTTCATCCAGTCAACTCTCGTTTTAAACCAAGTATTGTGTATACGAGACGCTCCAGCCCACAGTCTCTTCCGGTGGCTCAACCGATATTTGATCCTACCATGCTCCAAGACCAGTTAGTTGCAGCACCTTTAGAGCACTTGGTATGTCGCTCTTCTCGAGTGTCAGTACCTCCGGATAGGTATGGATGGTTTGCTTCTGCTCTTATTGTTGCATTGTCCAATTTTGATATTCTCACATGCTATCAAGCATGATTGTTGGCGACAAGCTATGCAGGAAGAAATTGCTGCTTTAGAGGCCAATCACACCTGGGACATTAAGCCATGTCCTCCCACCATTGTTCCTCTAGGTTGCAAGTGGGTTTATTCAGTCAAAATCCAATCTAATGGAAGTTTGGATAGTTACAAAGCTCGGCTTGTTGCACTTGGGAATAATCAAGAATATGGTGTCAATTATGAAGAGACCTTTGCTCCCGTGGCTAAGATGACTACTGTTCGTACGATTCTAGCTCTTGCTGCTTCTAGTGATTGGCCACTACATCAGATAGATGTTAAGAATGCTTTCCTTCATAGGGATCTTAAAGAGTGTATTTATATGAAGCCACCCCTAGGATTGTTCACCTCTCCGACTTCACATGTGTGTAAGTTTCGTTGCTCCCTTTATGGTCTCAAACAAGCTCCGAGGGCATGGTTTGATAAATTCCGCACAACTTTATTACAATTTTCATTTAAGCAGAGCAAGTATGATACTTCATTGTTTCTTCGAAAATCAGACATGGGTATTATTGTTCTTTTAGTTTATGTTGATGATATTGTGATCATTGGTTCCGATTCTGTCTTACTTGCCAGCTCAAAACTCATCTCTTAGAGTCCTTTCATATGAAAGATCTTGGATCTCTCACATATTTTCTTGGTCTTGAGGTGCATCGTAGTCCCTCTGGTATTTCACTCAATCAACATAAGTATGCTAGTGACTTGGTGGCTACAGCTGGCCTACAGGAGGCTACTTCTGTTGATACACCTATGGAATTAAATGTCAAGCTTCGCAAAGAGGAGGGTGACTTACTTGTTGATCCTCGATTATATCGAAAGTTGGTGGCCTTTTTATCTCACCATTACTAGACCAGACATTTCTTTTGCTGTACAGCAAGTCAATCAATTTCTTCAGGCTCCTCGTCATCTTCATTTGGCTGCTGTCGTAGGATCATACTCTATGTTCAGGGCACTTCTGCCCATGGTTTATTCTTCTCGGCTAGCAACTCTACTAGTCTTGCTGCTTATTGCGATGTTGATTGGGCTGGTTGTACGGATACACGTCGCTCCATCATTGGTTGGTGTGTGTTCTTTGGTAATGCATTGATCTCTTGGAAGAGTAAGAAGCAAGACAGAGTTTCTAAGTCATCTACGGAATTTGAATACCGGGTGATGTCTTTAGCTTGTTCTGAAATTATTTGGCTTCGAGGTATGCTTGCTGAGCTAGATTTTTCAAAGACCGATCCCACACCTCTACATGTTGATAATACGAGTGCTATTCAGATCACGGCCAATCCTGTCTATCATGAGCACACGAAGCATATTGAAGTCGATTGTCACTCTATCCGTGAAGCATTTGACGCTCATGTTATCACTCTTCCACATATTTCTACTGAACTACAAATTGCTGATATCTTCACCAAAGCTCTCACTCGTCATCGACATTGCTTCCTAAGTAGCAAATTGATGCTTGTTAATCTACGGGCATCAATTTGAGGGGGGCTATCAAGGTACAACATGTTACGAGAGAATTACGGAGGATCCTATGGGATTAGTTTTGTAATATTAGGCACCGACTGCTGTACATAGTTGACATACATACATTCCTATGTAAATATATTTTCTATATAAATGAAACAAAGAGGAGAGAAAGGATATTTAGACCAAAAACTGACAACAATAGTCAGGTTGGATTTAAAAGGGGTTTGTGGCCCTGTGGGTGCAATGGCAAAGGGAGGGCATTGCATGCTATTTATCAAAAAACCCAGATAGATGGGGAGAAGCTTAAGGGCATGTTTGGGTAACAACAAACATTCTGAAAATTTTCAATAACTTCGTAAATTCTCAAACATCACTTAAACACAAAATACTTCTATATTTCAAATTTTAAACTTTTAATCTAATTATTACTCAAATACAAAAATCAATACAACTTTTACAAACTTCAAAACGAAAATAATTTTAAAAAGTTACATTCAAACAACTTCCAACTTTATTTATTCACTTTCACAAATTCTATTACAAAACTTATTTTAAAAGCTATTTTTATTCAACTTTTTCTCTCATTTTCTAAAACCCAATAACACATCTTCACTCAAACAACTTCACTACTATTCACAAAATTCTAAGATATTTTAAGCATCCAAACATGCCCTTATACACCTTTAGCCCTACCCCTTAATTGGTATCAACTCAAAAGTCCTGAAAACATCCCATCACTAACGCCAAATTGGGACAAGCACCTTCACAACACCACCACCAAAACACCATAATCCATCCCTAAACACCAAAAGTGACAATAAGGCCAGTCTGGTCAGCAGCATATCGAAACAATCGCATGGGAAATTAAAGGCCTAACAGAGCGAAAAGTTTGCTTTGATGAGTGGCAATAGATCCAAGGTGACACTTGTTGGATATAGGTCAGTAATGGTTAGGGAGAGAGAGAGAGAGAGAGAGAGAGAGAGAGAGAGAGAGTATCTTGCTGATTAGCAAAATTCTTCTATTGAATAAAGACTTTCAGCAGCAACAAACATAGGAGAAGTTGAAAAACATCAGGAGATGTTTTGCATTGAAGAAAGCAAAACTCATAGATGCAAAAGATTCAGAAGTGGTTGGATGTAACACCAATTGCACAATCAAAGATGATTGGTGTCAAACCGTGAGCTACCAGTATTCACCAAAAACCAGTTGGTATTAAGGAAACACATTCAAGTCTTTATGGCATTTGATATTGCACTCCACAAAATGGGTTTTAATGCAATTGAAAAAGGCAATATTGTGGACACACCCTAACAATCCCTCCCTCATGATAACGCTCCTGTTATTCGAACCAACAACCTCTAGCTTTCATACCTCCTGTCGGATTAGGAGCTACCAATCTACCTAAAAACAATTGGTGTTAGGAGAGACACATTCAAGTCTTTTATACAATTCTGTAATGCACCCGACAGGCTTGTCTTTAGAGTTCTAGGAACACTGAATAGTTCTCTGAATAAGGAGTTACAAATAAAACATCAATCCCTCTTTGAGTTTATATTGGAATTCGAGTGATTTCTTTCTTATTCTAAGACCGGTGGTTCTAGAACTTTGTGGTTAAATTCTACTACAGTGACGATGTTGTAGGGAAGGTCCTGCAGAAAAATAGCTTGATGCCAGGATGATAAAAACTATCCATGTGGTTGAGAGCCCTCATAGTCCAGGCACCAACAAGTACCAGCAGAGGCCCAAGAAATTACCTGACCTCGTACATTTGTTATAATCAGAATGGTATTGTTGAAACTTGTAAGAACATGAATAACATCCTTTTTTGATAATTTCTTTGCATGTTTCTGCAGGCAGTAGCATTCAAGTAATGCCCTTCAATTTCACTAGTTTTAGTCTGCGCTCTATAAATTGCTTCGACACAAATGGAAACAGTCTCTCCAACACATAAATGGTTGGAAAATTATGTCCTCGTCATATTTGGTAAAATGAAGCCCACCGTGTCTTCATAGCCTATTACGGCTTGAGCTTCACTTTGGTGGGTCTCCTAGATCCTTTGGTTGACCTATGTTAGGAAAGGATATGTACATGATCTGATATGATCCGCAGCCATGAGGAGGGTTAGTGTGGATCCATTCCAATATTGATATGGTTAAAGTACATTATTTGAATCCCAATTAACAATATGATTCATGAAGCCAATACAAGAACAACATCATGGCCTAAACCTCTCATCGAGTTGTAAAAATACTTACTATGGAGTCATATAATCTCATAGAATATATGCTTTAAATTATTGTGGAGTACCTTATATACGATCCTACAAACTTTAATACACAAAGATGGCAAGTATAGATACCTGAAGCGAACGCGTTTCAGTTCGGTACCACCGGCTGGGAAGGAGGACACAGTTACGTACACCCCTGGTTGATCATGTAACACCCACTCTTTTATTCCAGTAGTTGGCTTGCTTGCAGTAGGAAAGGTTCGGTTTGTCAAGTTGCCATTTGAATTGCTCTCTGGAGTGGCTCTGTTTGCAATATGGTGCACATTGGAGAGCTGATTTAGAATATTGGAGGTGTTTCGAGCAATAATAGAGCCAGAATTAACATAAGTAAAAAATTCTTCCGTTCGTCTTTCAGCCACTTCCTTCAACTGTCAGACAATTAAAACATCCACATCTTCAGACCATCAACTAGTTAATGGTGTAGTTGCATAACTATAGTGGTATCCAATAAAAAAGCAAACAAGAATGAGAAAGAACAAAATGATAAATCCTCTAGTTCATTAAAAATGTATGGGGGGCACCACCATATTACATAGGATGTATACCACTCTCTCTATATGCTCCACACTAAACATAAAAAAATCATCCTCCAAGTGGCTACCACTGATTGATTTCCCAATTGACCTCTCCAATAGTCTAACATCTCTATTATCCTTCTAGACATAACCCATTCTACTCCAAAAACGCTTAAAATTACAGGCACAATGCTCTTGCCACTTACCTAATGGAGAAGAAGGTGATCCATGGATTCCCTGCTTCTTGAAACACCTATAGATGACTATGACATTTCTCCTCAGGTTATAATATGTTTTCAAGGGCCGCTGTCCACGCAAAGAAACTTACTCTCAAAGGCACATTGAATTTTGAAATATTCTTCCATGGAAAATGGAAATTATCAAATAGATAATGTTTGATAATACCACCTAACTTCAGGCTTCCTTCCCTTAGAAGGGATTTACACAATACCATCTTCACCACCTTGTCTCAATCTGAGGGAGTACAACAGTTCAAACAATACAGTCATGGATTACCTTCCCATCCTAAGCAGATCTAATCAAAAAAATAAATTCCATTTAATAGTTCAATTGAGAACTTCATATGATTCCTACCATGCCTCCTTACTGCAATGCAATACTCAACTTTGTAAATGAGCCCTTTAATGGTTGATCCCTACACCATAGGTCATGCCAAAATTGTATCTTGGCGTCACCCCCCAAACGCCAAATCCATAAGGACCCACTACTCCTTATAACACCATCTTCTATTCATGCTATCATATTTTGTTTTCACAACCCGTCTCCATAAAGCTTCCCTCTTCGTAGAGTAACACCAAAACTACTTCCTGAAATAATGCGTTATTAAATTTTTTTTTTTAGGAATAACGCGTTATTAAATTGAGCCAAACTTCTCACCCCCAAGATAGGCACAAATTTTATAGCATAATTTAAGGGTTACTAACATAAATTCCATGCCTTGCCACTACATATTTCGAATCTGTCTATTAGTGGTTGTGAAGGGCTTCTGCCATTATATTGGGCTCTTTGAACCATAGCAATATTATTGTTATTAGTGTGAGAAGGGGCCAAACTGTTGGGCTTTTCAAAGCAGTATTACTGTTATTATCTAGCCTCTAATCATTTGTGTTTAGTGTGAGATGGGTTTTTCCCATAATGATGGCCCTTTGAACCATAGCAATATTATTGTTATTATCCAGCCGCTAATCATTTTGGTCCTTAGTGTGAGAAGGGTTTTTGCCAAACTACTGGGATCTTCAAAGCAGTATTACTGTTATTATCCAGCTCCTCATCATTTTAGTGCTTAGTGTACATCACCGGTCATTCAGTCTTGAAAATAAATACTAAAACTTAAATCTTTAAAATCGATTGTAATAGTTTTAAGGGCAAAGTATTCATGACTTTCTTGTATCCCTGGACAATTATGCATAGGTGTTGCTCTTGTATATGTCCCTTGTGCTTGGGCTATGCCTACTTCTATCATCAATAAAATTCTTATTTAATGACAAAAAAAAAAATAAAAAAATAAAAGTGCAATTTAATTTCAAATCTCGTTTTAATTGATCTTCATTAACATCAATGCTACTTCAAGAGCCATATTTTCAAGAACTACTGGACCTCAACCTCATTTATATGTAAATCTAATGACCATGGTCATGATTTTGTCTACCTTAGTTTCATGCCATCAAGAGAATTCACTAAATAATATTAATTTGTAATTGATCATTTTAAGATTTCATGTTACAATTGGTGTTCAACACCCTTTTTGTAAATGTAGTCAAGAATATATGTCATAACTATGACTATATATGCTTAAATAAATCATATATAACATAAGGCATATGAAGTGATGAAGACTCATGCTTGAACTGGGGATTTGATGGAGAATCTCCCCATCTATTGCATGCAAATTTATGTAGGTTCATCTTTACACTGATACATCAGCTAATCTCATCAACCAACTAAATCAATGTCACCAACTTCTCTACACATGCCCACAACATCATATGCTGTACCTCGAGTCAAAACAATTAGATTAAATTAAGAGAAGTGTTACATCTACAAAGAGATTCCTTAAAAGTAAACGAACAAATTGACATAGTTTCATATGATACGTTAGATCTACTTTATAATAAAAGTAACTTTATAATCTAACGTACCATATCAAGTCACATCAGTTTGTCGATTTAATTTTGTGGGATTTTTTTGTGGCTAAAATATTTCTCTTAAATTAATGATGACCATTCTGCTCTTCCACGTTGATTCTAAACATGATCAGATATTTTTTAAACATTCCACCCGAAACATGTATGACAGATGAGTTTGCTTGACCATAAGGTAATCTTGCTAAGATTTTGTACTCACCACATGCTGGCTAAAGTCACACAAACTCAGTATATTCCACATATACGACACTAGTGGAACTCAACTTAATCCACACATGCAAGGAACCTAGTCATCCAGACCATGCACCTCAACTTTGTTTTGTGTTGGTAGTATGACAATTAGGATCCTTCAATTAGCTTATGAAGGAACAAAATATATTTACAATATGATCAATATGCCGTGAGGTGAATTATGGAAGTATGCTGTCTCACCAAGCCAATCAGAGCTTTGCCACTCGTAGATTGGAAGTTCAAAAATCAAACCTACTTAAATTTATCATTGAATTCAGATGTAGAAAATCACAGAGACAGTCTTTCAAAGCCCATAACAGAGCAATTGAAAATCAAACTTGTAGGTAATACTGAAAAAAGAAATAAGCACAAAACTATTATCAGAGAAAGATCTTACCTGAGCAGTAAGAGACTCAACAACATCATTTGCAGATTTGCATTTTTCAGCTTCATTTACTGCAATGGCAGTGACCTCTTCCAACTGTTTTGTTGTTCTATCAAGTTCAGCTTTAAGGTGTTGGGATTTGCTCTTAAGATCTTCCACCTATTAAGTTCATTCAATTGCTGTTTAGTATGTTACCCTCACTTCAATAATTATAAAGTAAATAACTAAAAGTTCTATCAATTAAATAGTCATTTACAAGTTTGATACAACAAAGCTCCTGGAAAATAGGCAATTAGAGGCCCTGTATAATAAATGCAGATTAAACTCATATACATTTCAAATTATATTAAAATAAGTAAACAATAAAACATTGTTCAATTTGTACCACCTTAATTCTTTCCTTGTTTCAGATGTGGCATACAGGTATTAAGCTCAACATTCCTTTCAAGATCTCAAACTCAAAACCAAATGGACTCTTACATGGTAATTAAGAAATTTCAGAACTCCATATGCCACTTGGAACTTCAACTTGTGAAGTTCACGTGTCACATACTTCATCTTCACACTTGTGTGCGTACACATGCCGCGGGTTTTGCTTGTACATCATTAATACTACATGGTCATATCAATTTGTGACTACATTTTAAGATATATATTTTGGTATTCTCCTAAAAATACACCATGCAACACCTTAATTTTCATTAAAAAAAAACTGAAGCTTTAACAAGAGATGGCATAGTTTTGCAGCTATAAAACCAAAACACACATTGATAGTATATGGATCTCCATATAGGAAAAGAGCCCAACCAACTCATGCTACTTTAACCAAATGGTCTCCAAAAATAGGCAATGTAAGAATCCTATAGTGGACTCATGATATAGAAGTCCATCAAAGTAACAGAAATCCTCTACCCTTAAAAAGGTAAATTTAGTAACCAGATAAGATTTCATAACTTGTTCTTTGACTTTATTAACTTGTCAATAAAAAACTATTTCAGAAACACAGGCTTTAATAATCGCTTGTGATTGCATGTTTGTAACAGTGTAAATTTTGAGGATATAACTTCTAATTATCTCCATATTTGGATTAAACAAGAGGAAGCTTTACCAAATATTTGCAGTCATAAATAAACTATTTGGGTGGGGCATGGAGGAACTCATTTATCACATTTAAAGTAACAAAAAAGGGTTGTGCATGCATGTGATAGCAAAATATATTGTAGTCACCAAAGGATTTCAATAGGTTTACCTGGGCCCTTAAGATGATTTCTTGACTTAAAATATCATTTCTATTTTTGGAATAGCCAATAATTTCTTCAGAAAATTGAGCTGGGCTTGAGTTTTCTGAAACAGGAGATGTTGATTGAGAAGCTGTGCTGGCTTCTCCGGAGTCAGGGAGGGAAACTGATAACACTCCCTTTGAAGTTCCAACAAGAGAACGTGATGCTTTTGAAGAGCACACGCCACCGAACACAAGTTTTCCATTCAGAGTGGGGAAGATACGGCTATCATGCAATTCCACTTTCATGTTGGGTTTTGAATGCTTACTTTCCCATGGAATGCATAAGCCAAAAGATGACCTTCTGGAGAGTGCAGTCGGTAGTTTAGGACCTTGACTCTCTTTATCGTCCATTTCATTATATCTATGAGACATATTTGCACTTTTGGGTTTAGGAATTTGCCGAGGAAAACCAGATTCCATGGCCTTCTTCAGTTTTGTATAACAAACATCACACACTCGATATGGCTTGTTCAAATTAGGAGCTAAAGAAGCTTTCAAAGATTTCCTGCTACTGCATGCTTTGCAAAAGACTAACCCACAATTGTAACAGTTGTGACGTTTTCTTCTGAAGCCAAAAGCATTATGACAACCAGAGCATACAGAATGGTCAACACCAGAAACCCATTTATGAAGACATACAACAGCTGTAAAGTTTGAACCACACACTACACTCTTTACTTGCTTATCCTTTAAATAATGGACAAGTGTAGGTGTATTTCTATGATCATAGTCACCGTGGCCTAATTGTCCATTTGATCCCTTTCCCCAAGTATAAACCTCTGTTTCAGAAGTCAGAACTGCAACATGATATGAACCACAAGCAATCTCATCAATAAAACTGTCAGCAATTTTACCTTCTATGCGACTGGGAACTTTTCCATCAGCTACTGGACTTCCTAGCTGTCCATATGTAGTACTACCCATTGTGAATACTTGCCCTGAGGTTGTCAGAACAACTGTGAGATTATGACCACAGGCTACTTGACAGATACTTTCATTAGCTAATGCAGTTACACACTCAGGAAGTAGTCTAGGTTCTTCGTCACCATGTCCAAGTCGACCTTTATCTCCATCCCCCCAGGTGAACATATTTCCAAATGAAGAGTGACCAGAACATTCAGAAACGGATGACTTATTTTCAGTTCAACAACTGCAGCAGTGTGCCAAACACCACAAGCAACCTTAGTACTTCGTTGTCCTTTCAAAGTTTCCACTTCCCGGGGAATACTTGTGCTACTTTGATCTCCATGGCCTAGGGAACCAAAAGATCCATCTCCAAATGTAAACAACTGACCAGCTGATGTCACAAAAGCTGTATGCCAAGGTCCGCAAGCGATATGTGATACATGTATATCATCCTTGAGACCACTTACTTTTTTAGGAATCCAATGACTAACTTCACTCTTGAGCCCAAGCAGTTCAGAGTTGCAAGTACCATCACCCCATGTATAAAGTTCCCCTGAAATTGTGACAGCACAAGTGTGATACTCCCCACATGCTACAAATTCAATGTTCACACCATTAAGAGCATCAATGAGCTTTGGGTGGGATACATCTGCTTCTAAACCATGCCCAAGCCTGCCCCCTGACTCCTCTCCCCAGCTAAAGATCTCCCCTTGTTTTGTGACTAGCACAGCATGTCTGCCACCACAAGCAATATTATGAACATCTAGAACTACTTTTGATTCCAATGCCTTGGGGAGAAGGGCATCCATCATGCAACTATATGAACTCCCAACTCTATGCACACCACCGCCAAGCATTCCATTACCAACACCTTCTCCCCAAATGAAAACATCACCTGAGGCACCAAAATCATTATATACAGATCCATGGCTCGATGAGCTCACAACACTAGATAAACTAGCTCGAGATGTCTCTGCTACTGAGCTTTGACCATTTGAGTTGTCTACAGATGCCAATAACAATGTGGACTTGGCAAATGATTCAGCTCGATAGTATTCCTTAGTGGCGGCTGAATATGATATTATGTCACCAAATGCCTTTCCCAATGTAGTTTGTGGAAAATTCTCAGAAGGAACCCCTTCACTATCTCCTGAATCCTGTTATAATCCAAACGGATAGAATGACCCAAGAAAAAAGCAAAACAAAACTGTCAATGTTTAATTGGTTATCAGAACTTTATAAAAACTGAAGACAAAAAGTCACTGCTACTGACAAATGGTGCAATAGATGGAGAATTTCTTTCTGTACGAGCATGTGGACTATCTGATGATACACTATCATATCTTGAATCACTTCTCCATTTTTGGTTGTTCCCTTGAGTAATTAATGCCTTAAAACCAACAAACCATACTTCAGCTTCGTCCTTGTCTTTACAAATCTGTCCATAAAATGGTGATGAGGGAATCAAATTGACAGTTTACATCCTAGCTTTTCTTTTTAATTATCCGTTATCATTGTTGTTCTTATTATTTACAAATTGACAGGTGAACTATGAGCAACTAAGTTCATTACAAAACATCAGCATTGCAGCAAACTTGATTTAAGGATTTCCATGTTTCACTGCCATACATCAGTTAACCAAGCTCTGATAAGAGAAAAGAAGAGACCATGGAAACTCGATCACTCACCAAATCCAAGGACCTATCATTGTATATAAGTGAAAATGATTGATATTCCTTTTCAGGCTGAGGATACCGCTGAAAGATTGCCTGAAAGAGAATCCATTATTATATTTATCAAGAGTTTAAGAATTAAGGATAATCAAATGATCAAACAGAATGACTATGTAATGTAAATAAAGAAAAAGAGCAACGAAATAACAAACAAATACAAGGATTCTAAGCCTTTATAAATTTAGTTTTTTTTTTTTTTAAATAGACTTCATTCCATCCAAAGAAACCGAAGTTACAACTGTGACTAAACAATACAGGAAAATACCCAGATTACTAGCCAAACTGCTAAACTGTGAGGGGCTCCCCCGCCCATAAATTTCTTTATGGCGGATATTGTCTTAACTTCTATAAACTCTCTCTTGACAACATTCAGAGAGAAAGCGCTCTGTTAAAAAACAGAACTAAAATGTCATCTCTTCCGAAAAAGAGAGGCCCTACCACGCTCCACCCTTCCAAGGAGGAGGAGAACAAACACTCACCTTCCTCCTACGGAGGAGTGAGACAGCCACCCACCTTCCTCCAAAAGAGGAGTGGGACTACTGCTATGGACCTCAAGTCCAATAGCCTATTTCTATTAATAATAAAAGGAAACAGATAACCTAAAAAACAGAAAACAAGAACCAGTCCAAAACAAAACAAAAGGGTCCAGCCAAAACAAAACAAATGGGCCCATTAAACAACAAAGCCCATGGACCAAACAGATTACAAGCCGAAGCTAGGGTTTCATCATAAGCATTAAGCTGCCGCCGCCTCCCTAACCACAATGGGGTTACTAGCGCACGGGCACCGGCTTCCGCATCAGATCACTAGAGTTGCACTTTGGCAAGAGCACCGGCTTCTGCACATCCACGAATTAAGCATTTCCGTACCTATCCAGCACGCATGTCCCCCCCCCCCGGCTGAGGACCCATCCCACCCTATAGCGCATCCCGCAACTCCGTGGTTGCCGTCTACTGGGCAGACCATCCACGTCTGCAAGAGGACATAATCCTCTGTTTTATGTTCTGAAACCAGAGCATATATAATAACCAGAACGATTGGGAGGCATCCTCCCATATTTTCTCCATCCGCTTCACCGACCACTTCGTGCGTGGCCAAAACTGTATATCAACTCTGTTTTCGACCGGAAAGAGGAAGAGAGAGAGAGGAGAGCCACCGGGAGCTTTGGCTATGCACATGAGCCACTGTAACACGCCATCACCACAGCCCATCACCGAGCAACTTTATTCCCAAAAACCAAACAAAGCAAAAAACCTAACCAGACGAAAGAAAATGAGAGGGGGAAGGGGAAGGGAGGAGGGAGCCGAGGCTCCCACCTCCCTATCGGGACGGCTCTGGTTTTTCCTTAGAGAGTAGTGGGAGCTTCTCTCTCTAGATAATTTCGATTACCTTGCCGCCTTTATAAATTTAGTTGTCAAATATAAACTTCAACTAAAACATTCTTTTGAACTTGTACATAGTTTGTGGGAATATTGATAGAAGATCTAGGGATTATACAAACTTACAGTACGCTGTCCAGGAATAATCCTTGAAACATGACTTAGTGTAAGTTGTTTCTCTTCTTTTCCAGAGTACCACATCAATATAGACTCATCCTGAAAAAATACCAATCAGCTGAGCAAATGCAAAGACATGAAGCTTTTTCATTCATTATTTATGTTCATTATTCATTCATTATTTATGATATAAGAAACCAATATCAAATTCCTGCTACATTGGTTATCTGGTTTGAAATTGTTAGACAAGGATGTCTCACATGAAGTGTAGGTTCTACTTCAGTCGGTATATTTTGATTTTGTTCATACAAAAGACAAGATGCGAAATTTGTGCTTGAAGTTTTGTTCTTTCTTGGGTAACTATTGGGTAACTAAACCATTATATTCCTCAGGAAAGAAAACAATACATAAACCTCTAAACTTATTCTGTTTTAACGAAATTTTCTCAATGTTCATATACACCATGCATTTGTATTATAGAATTCTTTAACTCAGTTCATATTCTAAACCCTTATTGAGGTTTTGGGATCCCCTCTTGTTGGGTGCAGTACTTACAAATGTAGATGTTTTCAGGAAATGGAACAATGCCAACAAAACTTACATCAGAAAGCAGAAAAGGGCAGAATTTTGGCTTCCCCCTGCGTCCATACTTTAGTAGGCGTGCCCCTTTTTTAAGTGCTGCAATGGCCTGTATTTAAAACATAAAATAAAAGTCACTACGGGAGCTCTTGGTGCTTTCGTACAAGAGCATAATCCTTTGACAACAAGAACAAAATGTAAGAAGGGAAACGACTATTTCATTATACATCCTATTTAGACAGTAACATTTATTATCATCCAATTCACTTCCCACGAGACAACAACTTAAACATGTATACCATCAAAAGGATAATTAATAAATCAAACTAACGCAACGAAGGATCCAAAAAGCAAAAAGGAAAACAGAGGTTACCATTCAATGCCTCAAATAAGACAGTTTCACATTCTACATGCAACAGTTTATATCTCCAGAATGAGCTTAGACAGACAACACAGAGAGTAATCATTTTCTTTAAAGTGTACCACACACAAGTGTTGTGACATCAAACTACCAACTGTAATCACTTTTTTAAGTGCACCGCACACAAGAGTTGTGATATCAAACTACAGACTGCAGCTGAACTACTCGTATACTTTTCATAAAATTTCTTTTCATGAATCATCATTACACCGAAGCATAAGATCAAAGCCAAAGAAAGCGAATTAATAAACCTGCTCGATGTCCTTCTCGGCGAGACCACCTCTCTGTGTATCAGCCATTCAAGTTGCAATTCCCGGTGCTGCCGAGTTACAGACCTAATGCCCATTTCAACAACAGTCCCAAATATTTCGAACACGATAAATCGCTTTCCGACTTTGTCCCATGTACGAGCGCACTACACTGAACGAGGTAATCATATTCTATGCTAAGATTGTGAAAAAGACGAAAAATATATATCTTATCTACCAAATTGCCAAAAATTGGCCTCAAAACCGGATATCGCAGCCAGTGAACTCTGCCTAAAGGCTTAGAAGTCCCACATCAACCACAAATGCAGAGCTTCTACGATATTCCGAGCTCCAAAACAGCTCAAGACGCTTTCCAGAATGCCAATGAAACACTAAAAACACATAAACACCATCGAATTCTTTAAACTCTTGGATTCTCGCGCATTTTCGACATGAAAACACCATTTGAAACCCAGATAAGCGCGGATTTACGCAATGGCAATTGAGCTAACCTACACTTTGAGAATTTTCAGATGAATTAGCCGAATGTTAATCGTTTTCAAACAAATTAGGCTCTCCGAGTTCAAAAAAGAAAATGTGGAATCCAGCGCTCCGATCCGGGGAGATTACGGTGTCGCTGAGGTCATCAACGTCGTGGATTCTGTCAATGTACGTGCTTTTCAACGCGAATAAGCAGAGCTATGAGGATCGTTAACGTGCGCCGTAGCCCGCGCCTCTCTCTCTCTCTACCAGAGAATTTTGCTGTTTCTCTCTCTTTCTCCAACGTTTGTTTGTTTTGTTTTGTACCGTACGATGCCACGTCATCAATTGAAATCTTCACGCCGAAGACGGTTCCGCCCATCCTCATCTAGCTCCCTGGCGGGGGAGGGCCCCACCTGGCATTTCCCCCCGCCCACCCCCACCTATATATATATATATATATATATATTTATACAATTTGTATATATTATATATATATATATATAATTTGTTAACTTTATTTACAAGATTATAATAAATTAACCTCTCATGGCATCCTAGGTCAAGACAAGATTATATTATGCCACTCTCTTTATCTTGTCCTCTCATTATTTCTTTTCACAGAAGTGCTACATGCAGTTGGGAGATGCAAACGGTGGTACGGAATCATTAAAAAAAAGTTATAAAAATAGTTTTTTATTCACGTGGATCCCATATTAATTCACTTTTTTCAAAGCGACTGCACGCCGCTTGCATAACCACGACTGCAAATATCATTTCTCTTCTTTTTATCACCATTCTTTTATTTGGAAGAAACGGAAAGGGGTAAAAAAAGTTTCTTTATATGATTTCATTAACTTCTACAAATTTAATCTAGGATTTGTCATCATCTTTAATTCTGACTTCGGCTGTTCCACTTGCGTGAACAGAAAAAATACATGACCGTGTGATCTTAGTGAGGATGCTCCATTAATACCGAAAAGAGAACTAGGAATGGATGTACCGAGATATAGAAGAACAATATATCTATATGTATTAATATTTAACATGGATTGCCTCTCGTGAAGAAGCCACCACCCCGCCGGGATACGTCTCTTAAAAGAGTGTCCTCTCGGAGTTAACCTCTCAATGAGATATGTTTTGTCGGTGCATGTCGGACGAGTCTGAAAATAATTTGGGAAACACTATCTCACGAGTAGGGGTATAACTAGTTCAGTCCAATCCAGTTTTAGATAAAATTTAGGACTAAATCGATATGCATCGATTTTGTATTTTTTAAAACCGATTACACACCAATTACCCTCCTAAATCAATACTCTAGTTTTACCAGTTTCCAGACAGGTTTGGTCCCCTTTTTTGATTTTAATGTATTATATTATATATATTATATAATATATACTATATAGTATATTATAGTATATAATACTATAGTGAGTATTATATACCATAGTGAGTATATAATACTATAGAACCTGCTGCCCTCGTGCCCCCTCGCCTCGCACCATGACTTCGTGAGAGACTATCACAGCTGACTCCGCAAGTCCTCGTCGTAGTCGCCGAAGGTAAGTCCGAATTCTCATCTCTCTCTCTCTCTCTCTCTCTCTCTCTCGGGATTAAATGGAGGATGAAATTAATGGAGATAGAGGATGAGATTGTGAATTGTGTGCTATGGAGGATTGAATGTGCATGTGTGTGATGAGTGATCAGTGATGGATCCGATTGTTTAGAATGATTTTGTGATTTATTTTGATTTTGTGTAAATTTTTTTTTATAAAATCCTTTTATAGATATAACAATTATTATTTTGTGTAAATAAATAATATGAGACAGTCTTAATGGTTGAATTTTATGGAAGGATCCGATTGTTTAGAATATTTTTAGGGTTTTGTGATTTATTTCGATTTTGTGTAAATTTATTTTTATAAAATCCTTTAATAGATATAACACTTATAATTTTGTGTAAATAAATAATATGAGACAATCTTAATGGTTGGATTTTATTGAAAGTGCTGATTGTTTAGAATCATTTTTAGGGTTTTGTGATTTATTTCGATTTTGTGCAAATTTGTTTTTATAAAATATTTTTATAGATATAACAATTATTATTTTGTTATATAAATAATATGAGACAGTCTTAATGGTTGGATTTTATGGAAAGTGCAGATTGCAATTTGTTAAAAATAAATAAATAATATGACTCAGTTTCTTATTATAAACCAAAAGTGCCTTACAAGTTGAACAATAAATATGTTATATATAGGGCTCAGTACTTCATATGTTTGGCATATTATTCATTTCTTTGGGTTAAAATTAACGAGGATTCTTAATTACTATTATAAACCTGTTTTGGAATGCATTGCACTTGGTTGGATGTTAATACTTTTCATGTTTGCTATAATTTCAGATTTATTATTTTCTTGAGTTAATGGAAATTTCGATAGATTCTAGTGCGAGTTCTCCTATTCAGGGTATCCCTACCACTACCACTACTCCTACCCCTACCCCTATGCCTACCACTATGGAACCCTGCCTCGCCCCCAAGACTAACAAAAAACCCGCTTCCATAGTTTGGTCTCACTTCACCAAACTAGAGGGTGGTGATCCTAATAATCCCAAAGCCAAGTGTAACCATTGCGGTAAAATTTATGGATGCCACTATAGGAAACATAGCACCTCACAATTAAAGGTGCACTTAGAAGAGCAATATAAAAAAAGTCAAATTCTAATATCTTTGCAAGAGAAGAGTCAATCTAGGCTAGAAATTGGACTTAAAAAAAATGGAGGATGGGAGTACTGGGGGTATTGAGTTGAAGGGGTACACGAAATATGATCCTGATGAGTGTAGGATACACCTAGTTTATATGGTCATCATGGACAAGCTGCCTTTTCAAATTATGGATGAGAAAGGGTTTCAAACGTTTTGTCACTACTTGGAACCAAGGTTTCAACTTCCTTCTCGTCATATAGTGGCAAAGGATGTAAAAAAAATATATTACCAATATGAAAAAGAGAAGTTAAGAGGGTTTTTGGAGGGTCAGTTTGTTCGCCTCACCACTGATTCTTGGACATCGGTCCAAAATTTTAATTATATGTCTTTGACTTGTCATTTTGTTGATGACAATTGAACATTACATAAAGAAAATTTTTAATTTTATCAAATTACCGATCACAAGGGCAAGACAATTCGGAGGGCCTTAGAGGTCGCTATAAAGGAGTGGGGGTTGACACGCATTTTGACATGCACAGTTGATGATGCCTCATCTAATGATGTCGTATTGGTATATCTTAAGACCTTTCTTAGAAAAGCAAATAAGACAATCTTGGATGTTAAGTATTTGCATATGAGGTGTGCGGTACATATTCTTAATCTTATTGTCAATGATGGTATGAAAAATCTTCATGACTCTATTGCTTGGGTCAGAACTATTGTGAGATGGGTGAGATATTCTCCTGCGAGATTGGATAAATTCAAGATTGCTGCGAGATCTACGTGCATAACATCAAAGAAAGGGTTTTGTACTGATTTGACTACACGATGGAATTCAACATGTTTTATGTTGGAGGCGACTCAAGAGTATAATTTGGCATTTGCCTTATTGGGTGAGGAAGACATCCAATATGTAAAATATTTTGATGATCAAGTGGGATTGGGAAAGCTTATGACTGAGGACTGGGATGTTGTATCTACTTTTGTAAATTTTCTAAGGCTTTTATACGAGGTTACCACGGCTTTATCTGGTTCTTTGTATCATACCTTCCATCATTTTTGTCAATAAATATGTAAGGTAAAAGAAGAATTAAATGAGATTATCGCGAGTGGTCATACTAGGTTGCAGGAGATGGCATTGTTGATGAGGGCGAAGTGCGACAAGTATTGGGGGGAAGATTTTGATAGGGCTAATATGTTGTTATATGTAGTTGTTATCTTTGACCCCCGATTTAAGGTGGATGTCATGGTATATGGATTGGGTATTGCCTACGAGCATGTATGGGTGGAACATATTGCATCAAGGGTTAGAGAAACCCTTAATAGATTATTTCATAAGTTTACCATCTTGCAGGGTGGTAATATTGCGGCAAATACTCCTATCCCCCCACCAGTTCCAAATGCCAGGACTGAGAAAAAATGTAAAATGGACTGGGGTGACAAGATGGAAGGGAACCCCTTCACAAGGAGTACTACAGAGGTTAAGTCAGATATGGATAGATACTTTGGTCTAGACCATGAATCATATGTATGAGATTTTAATATCTTAACTTGGTGGAAGATACATGCCCCCAAGTATCCATTCCTTGCACAAATAGTCTGCAATATTTGGCCATCCCTATTAGTACCGTAGCCTCGGAGTCGGCCTTTAGCATTAGAGTACGCGTATTGGATCCATTCCGGAACTCATTATGTGACGCCCCCAAATTCCGCTTGGGATTGAACGGACATTTGAAGCGTCGGGACATGCAACACAAGGTTACCTGCCCCCGTTCATGACATATAAGATGCAATGTTTCTAACATGCATCTAGCATTATGCAATATTCGCAGCGGATAATCTTTTTCTTTAGCAATACTATGCACCAAACTAAATATATCCCAAATACTTGAAACATAATTCATACATAAAGGCATACTAAAAAGCCGTGATCACCACACTAGTCTAAAATGGTTGTGATCAAAAGAATACTTGAGATACAACTCCAAAAGTACAAGTATTAACCTAAGTTAAATACTATACCATCATCAACATCGCACCGTGGCCTAGTCGACCGTATTCAGTTGGTCAGATTCCAATTCTCCTTTGGGTCCTGTAACAAGATCTACCATTCGGGGGAATGGTAGTTGGGACTACCACAGTGAGATTTGATTACAAATCTCAGTAAGTTAACATAAAACTCACACACAGGTTAAAAATGCATGCATGGCAGTAAAAGCATAAATGCATAATTATAGTCATACATAAACATAGTATAACTTGACATATAGCATGACTTAACCAGAACTTAAGCGTGAACTGAACTTGACTTAACATGGCATGAACTTAAGCTTAAAACATAACATGAACAATCAACATAACATGAACGTGAAACATAACATGGACATGAACATAACATAACATGAACGTGAGCTTGAACGTATCATAAACGTGAACATAACATGATGTGAACATGAACTTGGAACATAACATGAACATGAACATAACATGTACGTGAGCATAACATAACATGAACTTGATCTGAAACTTGACTTAACATAAACTTGGAATCTTATTTAATTGTCTTGATTAATAACGTGCATTAATACGTACTCCACAGTTGTTGTGGCCCCACGTATTCAAGTAACATAAAACATAATACGTACTCCACAGTTGTTGTGGCCCCACGTATTCTACATGTCACAATTGCTGTGTCTCATGTAGTGTATGCTCCACAGTTGTTGTGGCCCCATACTTCATGCTCCACAGTTGTTGTGGCCCCATGAATTCACATAACATAAAATATAATACGTACTCCACAGTTGTTGTGGCCCCACGTATTCTACATGTCACAATTGCTGTGTCTCATGTAGTGTATGCTCCACAGTTGTTGTGGCCCCATACTTCATGTAACATAAAATATAATACGTACTCCACAGTTGTTGTGGCCCCACGCATTATAAGTAACATAAATATAATACGTACTCCACAGTTGTTGTGGCCCCACGCATTATAAGTAACATAACATTAAATATAATACGTACTCCACAGTTGTTGTGGCCCCACGCATTATAAATAACATAAAATATAATACGTACTCCACAGTTGTTGTGGCCCCACGCATTATAAATAACATAAAATATAATACGTACTCCACAGTTGTTGTGGCCCCACGCATTATAAATAACATAAAATATAATACGTACTCCACAGTTGTTGTGGCCCCACGCATTATAAATAACATAACATAAATATAATACGTACTCCACAGTTGTTGTGGCCCCACGCATTATAAGTAACATAAATATAATACGTACTCCACAGTTGTTGTGGCCCCACGCATTATAAGTAACATAAAATATAATACGTACTCCACAGTTGTTGTGGCCCCACGCATTATAAATAACATAAAATATAATACGTACTCCACAGTTGTTGTGGCCCCACGCATTATAAATAACATAAATATAATACGTACTCCACAGTTGTTGTGGCCCCACGCATTATTATAACATAACATGTCTTATCTTTCTTAATGCATGTGATATTATTTAATATCATATACTTTTCTAACATGGCGTATACTTGTAAATGGCATAATATGATTTAATCATAAACATTTCATGGCATACATGTATCATATGGCATACTTAACATGGCATACTTATAACATACATCATTGTATGGCAGAAAAGATTATTTAACAGATAATTATTCATGAGAGATTAAATCATACGTAACAGATAAACATGTAATGACATAGCATGACATGGCATATACGATAACATACATACATAAATTGTAGTTCTCTTACCCATCACACATACACAATAAACTGATAGTAAGTTAGAGGCTAACTTACCTCGATCGTCGCGTTCTATGAGAATAGAGCGCGAGACACGAGGAACTGCACAACAGCTGGAAGAGGAACACTCGAGTCCTTAAGATTTTCACTTCTGAACTCAATTGCCATATTGTAAGCACTTGCAACACCACGGCCAACTTGAGGTTTCACTATACTCGGAAGAGATAAATTGACTTCAGAAAGCCTTTGCACTAAAACAAGTTCATTAAAATTATCAATAACAACCAAACAAACAACTCATTTCTCAATCCATATACTCTTAGCCATAGTCAACCACAAGATGACACCAGTCATCCCGGACTATAATCCATATCATCACTGCTTCGGGACACTGTCATACAGTTTCCCAACATTACACCATACGCTCCACACTTCTCTGCTACGCCATTCAACCCTTCGTGACACGCCATCCGATGTATCACGACTTAATACAGAGTACACTCACGTGAACTCTCTTCCATCCACACTACAATACCCATCACTGCGATACACGTCTCACGGTGCATCGCTACGCGACACGGAGTACGCGCTACGCGTACTTCCTTCGCTACAACTCTCATCAACACGATGCACATCACACGATGCATCGCCATACAACACGGAGTACACTACATGCGTACTCCCTTCCTTCTACGACACACATCACTACAGTGCACGTCGCGCGGCGCGTCGCTGCATTACACAGAATACGCTACACGCGTATTCTCTTCACACAACCCGCCGTATCACATCTACGGCATCCATCTCACGCCTATACTTCACAGCACAGTCCACAAAATACACAATCAAACGCAACACTTCACAACCACACTTCGCTTCACAACTACGCAACGAATTCCACAAATACAACTACACAATCCACAAACCAACCAACTATTTTAAACGTAAAATAACTAGAGATAGAAGGTTATACCATCGACGGGATAACCCGTGCGTCGCTCGTTGTTCGTCACGAACATGCGTCGGAGGAACGTACGTGGCGGCGTACGGTGGCTGTCCACCACATAAAGTGGTAGTTTGGGCTTGAGAAAGGCTAGGCGTGGTCTTGGAAGACTCATGATTTTACAGCTGTCGGTGAAGAACAAAAATACGTGATTTACGGAAAAGATAAACTATACGCGTGATTCCAGATGAGGGTAAAGACAAGAGAGATGTGATTGCTGTCGGGAAATAATCCAAAACTGATAATTTTAGCGGGCTGTTACACATTAGATCCTACAACTATTAAGGCTTTGATTTGCACCTCAAGCCGGATCACGGGGAGTCCAATTCATGATTCGGATGTTATTGACTATGGTCAAGTCAACGCTGAGGAGGAGGGTGATGATGCGCCTGGATCTGGTAATTTGTCACTTGAATTAATTTTCTTATTTGTATCAATTTATTTTCATTTAATTGGTGTTAATTTCAAATTTAATTGTTGTAGTGATACCTGGGACGACGTCTACGGCTACCTCTGCTGTAGTATGACTTCGTTTATATTAGACTCTAGACCCACGGGCCACCGTTGCTCATGGTTTGCACAATTAATCCCTTAATTTATAAGTTAAAATTTTATATTTATAAATCTAATTCGTTTTATTTTTAACTTATTATTATTGCAGGATTTATGATCTTAAATTTGATTCTCACATAACTCAACACAACTCAGAGTCTCAGTAAACTCACCGTCACCCAAAATTGATCAAACTTCCCAATGTTATGATTTTGTTAATTTTTAATTAGTTGTAATGTTAATGGTACAATTTGTAGTATTTATTATTTTTATGTCTTTGTAATTTTGTAATTGTTTATTAGTTATCTTAATTTGTAATTTGTATAATTGTAAATTTGTAATAGCTTAGTGCGTGCCTTAATGATAGTTATTACTTAGTACTTAATAGGCTAATGGTATTAGGTTGACCATTGAAGTTTGAACTTGAAACTTAGTAATTAGTATTTGTATTCATAATTTTTTTTCCAATTTTTTTAATATATAAATATAGTTGTAGTTAAATTTTTAGTCCAAAAACATGTATGGATTGTGTTTCTTGGTCATTTTGGGCCCAGAAAACTGTTCTGGGCCCAAAATGGCCCAGATAATCAAAATGGGCCAAGGCCTAATTAGACAGAAGCGGGGTTACCGGACGGGGTGAGTGGCATCCATAATTAATACAATAAACAAAATAATATAAGATTTTAAAATTTAATATTATATTAATTAGTAATTTATCATATAATACAAAACTATTTTATATATAATTATATATTATATAGAAAAATTATATACAATAGAAAAAATTAAAAAATATATATGAACTGGTCCGGTCTGGTTTTAAAAAAAGAAAAATCGTAACTGGACCGAATTTGACCGGTGTTAAGAAAAATAAAACCAGTACCAGACCGAACGAAACTCAGGACTGGACTGATTCCATCGGTTTGGTCTGGTCTTGTTCGATTTACCAGTTCACTAGCTTTTTTTTACACCCCTACTCATGAGTGGAGATAAAGAGTGTGACTGTATTCATATTTATATATATATATATATATATCATCATGTACAATCTGATATCTATCTATGAAAAGATTATATATAAGGGAAGAATCCTATACAAAAGATATACAACTAGCAGAAGCTTAACAAATGCTATGCTTAACTAATACACGTGATTTACTCCTATGAATATACAGTAGTTGACTAGAGAAGATTGTTGAGAATATTGCAAAGATGGGTTGCTGTGATTGTGTGCTGATTGTGCTGATATCCTTTATTAATGCATAGCTTATTGAGCTTTGATTTCGTTCCTTTTATTCCCCCTCAAATTTGGCTGTGGAAGAAAGCAGAGACCAAGTTTGTTACGCAGCTGCTTGAACTGAGTCTTGAGTAAAGGTTTTGTGAATAGATCTGCAAGCTAGGCAAAAGATGTAGCAAATTTTGTTTCTAAGGAACCAAGTGCCACTCTTTCCCTTACATAGTGATAATCAAGTTTTATGTGCTTTGTTCGAGCATGTAGAACTGGATTTATTGTCATAAATAAGGCACTCAAGCTGTCATAGTGGAGAAAAAGTATTTTGAAAAGTGGCACCCCAAGGTCTCAAAGTAGAGTGGAAATCCAAGTCAATTTTGCTGCTATGGAAACACTATAGAAAAAAAGCTCATTTCCGGCAATATAAGTCACTGGAAATACTACCATAAATTACCGAAATTAATTAATACCGGCTACTTTTAATTGCCATAAACTAGTCGCTATTAGAAGCCAAGTAAAGTTTTTTTTTTTTTTTTCAGATGATTTTAAAAATTGACAAAAGTATTCATCATATCCTGCTAAAATAATAGCCCTAATTTGTATAAATCTTGTCGCAAAAAGATGTCAAAAAATTATTATATTTCCGGTGATTTGGTTTTGCCTCAAATAGTTTTTTTTTTCCAGATTTACTTCCTATTGTTTTGGAACCGATAAAATTTATTCGTGGTGTGGTTTTTTTTTCCTGATATTTATTTCTTTTATGACAAATAATTGCTTGCTAATAAATTAAAAAATTCTGGATTTGAAGAAATTTATATTTGCTTGCCAATATCATTCAAATAACCTCAATATACATATTTGAAATTCACCACTTTTTAGTCTTAAGTTTACACAATACTATCTAATATATCACAATGGAATGTAAATTTACAAGTGGAATTAAAAAATGCTAGATTTGGAGAAATTTATATTTGCTTGCCAACATCATTCAAATAACCTCAACGTATATATTTGAATTAATTCACCACTTTTTAGTCTTAAGTTTTACATAATACCATCTAACATATCACAATGAAATGTAAATTTACAAGTGGAATTGTTTATTCATGGGTTCAACTTTGATTTCATCTTTGACAGCTTCTAAAAATTTTTGCTCTATATTTCTTGATACCTTGGTTCAATAATGTAAGAAAAAAGAGCACAAAATAGATCATGAGGTTCTGGATTTATATTAACCACCATAAAACATAACAAAATAGAAGCCAATACTACGATTTGTGAGTCTTTAGATCAATTATTTTACCAAATCAAGTAGCGAGGAGTGGCCGTAGCTAGCTAGCAATGATTAATTTGCTCTTTTTCTTCTTTCATTGCTTACTTTTCTTGTCTTTTAATTAGAATGATATTACATGCTCAGAAAAACAAAACAAAACAAAAAAACATCTAGTAATGTCCCATGATCTATCAGACACTCCATACAATATGCATATTAATAGAAACCAAATTAGTTTTTGTTTCCCAATATTTATTTTTTGTTTTACGAAGAGGATGGGCGCACAGAAAGATTTTCAGATACACAAATTATCTTAAAACCAAATTAAGTAGCTGATCTAAAACACATTCAAATATTACATTTCACCATTGCCACCTGCCACAAATATTATTATATCTACATAATTATAATACTCTCAACAAATGCCCTTATAATCCAATCATTCCTACCATATTCTTATAATGTTTTGCTTAATTCTCAAATCATGTCCACAGTACATGACCTCACATTCCATGCAGCCTCTTCCGTCCTCTAAATTGGTAGAAACCCAAAACCACGTATATATTTTGTTGATCGATAGCTTTCATGGCTTTCCATCTCATGTCTCCTGCTTTAATTTATGAGGTTTTCTATTAATACGTACTACTAATCTTGATTTCTCGTGAGTCTCTTGTCTCATTTCCCATTTATACCCTCCCATTCCCATTCCCCTCGACCTTTTGCTCTCCTACTGGCTTGTACTCCTGATCTCTTTTCCATCTCTTCGAGCCACATGGAAACCATGGACATAGAGGTAGGCTGATAGTCATGAAGAATGCCAGTAAATCAACCACATGACAGCCTCCACCTCATCTTTCACATAGGTTGACCAACAACAATGAATGGCAAGAAGGAAGAGAAGAAGTTTTACAACCCAACCTAGAGTAATGACATGTGTACATTACTTAATAAAGAATACTCAAATGCACTCTCCCTCAACCTCGCCTAAAAGCTTCTCCAAAAACCAAGTCCTTGGGTTAAAGTAAAACTTATTATTAAGCAATGTACACATGTCATACATCTAAAGAATGAGAAAGTTAGATACGTACGCATGTCAAGTTCTGAGTCAATTAAGTAGATGATGATGTTCCTTCGTACAACCATCTAACAAGAACACTAACGAGTGCATAAAAAATATGGGCACCTGCATGTAAAATTCCCAACCCTAAAAAAAAAGAGAACAATGATGAAAGATATATAAAAAGCAAAAAGTAAGAAGAAGAAGAAATGAAAAAATACAGTTCAGCCATGTACTAATAATCAGATAAAAAAAAAGGCTATGTATGTACTGATAACTTACTTGTTGTAACAGTTTGACTGGATATTAAATGACCAACAACTTCCAAGTGAATCAGTAGGTGGCAAGAGAAACGTACATTGACATAAGCTACAAAATATCCTCAAAACCTAACAATACACTACTTACCCCATACCAGTAAACTGTTGAACAAAATCTTATGTAAGTAGGAGATATTTTGTTTTAATATATTACTTTAACCTTCGTCTCCTTACCAAAATTCACAGAAAGTTATTTCTTCTCCAAAATGAATAACTAACTATGCAGGTCCTTGAGTCTCTCTACGAGATTCTCCCTGAGTCTGCCTCTCTAATTCATATATCTCCATAAACTTGTCATATTTAGTTTGTCTCTCTATTAGTAGCATGGCATTCCCTCGTAAGTCATCAAGCTGACCCTTATAATCTAAAGCTGTTTTCTCAAGCCTTTCTGCGCGTTTAGTTAATTTTGCTATTCAAGCATCAGCTGCTTGTCTAGATAACTCGGGAATAACCATCTCACTGAGCCCCCTTACATATCCTAATCTATGGCCCAAAACTTCCTTAAAGATTGTTGCTACAGCCTCATTAGTCTGTTTTCTCAGGCTTCAGCTCTAACATCTTTGCAGCCATCTCCAGCTATCAACCATTGGAAGATCACACATGTTAGTAAGGGATATGTACTTATACCACACAAAATTATTTGGCAGTTTTTCCTGAAATTCCCAGTATTTTACTTTAATACTCACATATTTCTCTTCTACAATGGGAGTCACAAATTTGTTCTTCTTCTTTGACCACCTCACTTTTTTTAAAGAAATCGACCAAATTCTCCTCATACCCAGACTGCAAATACAAGCAAATTAGATTCAACTTAGACTTAAACTATATAATCTTAAGGTATCATTAATGTGCATCTTGCAATTAAAATTATTGACTTACCCTCATCTCTATTAGCCTTACAAATGACCTTCGTCCAGTCGTGATTATTTTGTTGCTTTTCTCTATTACCTTTATTTCGTTTAGACATCCGCTACACTCACACGGGACATGATATACATGAGAAAAGTAGAGGTGTCAAGCTTAACATGTTTTTAACAGCATAACAATGACAACAAGCTTACCGTCCTAACTAACATTTAATACAGTTGACTATTTTAACAAAAAATTCCAGAGCATGTTAATTAAATATTCGACTTCCAACTTACCTTAAAGTCCTCGCTTGAATATCGAGCGTATAACTTCACCCAGGTGACTGGTGTCACCAACTCGAGAGTGCTTCTTCATTACTCTCGTATTGTTTGTAGGTTTTATGTAAATCATAGTGAATATGATTAAATTGCTTGCAAAATGTCTTCGTAACCATATCACGGTGATTCTTTTTGGTTCAATCGAGGATGAAGTCAGCCTAGGGACAACCAGCAAACAATTAATTATAATTAGTGCTATGAGTTTTACATTAGCAATGTTGGGATTTCAAATACTCTATTTCATCATGTATGAAATTCTTGTACTTTTACTTAGACGCATGTAATCAATTCTTCATTCTCATTAGCTGAAACGACGTGCCAACTAGCATGACTCAAGTCCACATGGTGCTTGACCAACCATGTAACCATAGTAGTAAAAATGGTAGCATTTTCACAACAAGGTGCAGTCTCACCATCCTTTATTCTCAGGGGTATCTTTTCATGCTTTCGTAGCTTTTCAAACTCTGTATTTTAAACTAATGCTTTCAATTGCCATGTTAGCATCATATATAGTTCAACAATCAAATTAATCAACATGAAACATAAAATATAAAATAATACCAATGAAAATTAAATTAATACCAGACGAGTTTGTACTTAGTGAATCAACTGCTGGCATGTCATTTGGTTTTGTGCTCGGGACGCAATCAAGTGGCTCAGTTGACTATTTTCTTCTATGCTACCCTCCAGTTTGGTGTTGTGAGTAGAACTGTCTTCACTGGTATCGTCGTTGATAAAATCTTGCTCAAAGTGGTACCAATTAGACCTTTGCATTACCGATGTGTCAACATCAATCTACTCCAGCTCAACATTAGGCCTATGCATGTTTGTTTGCAGTGGGATGTCATCAGCATGGACAATCACATAAGTATCACCAAAATTATCCTCTTGGTATGCATCGATTTTGCTAGAATCAGATTCATCATCTACAATAAAGGATTCTCGTAGAAGGTCATAAACATTTCTATGTATGACCTTTTGCACGCCAAAACAAATGGATCGTCCTTATAAGCTGTCCGAGACATATTCACACTAATAAGATGTTGTTCAATACGTATCTCTCATTTGGAATCAGAGATGTCAAACCATTCACATTAGAATAAGTAAACATGACGCCAACCCATGTAGCGGACTTCCAAAATGTCTGTTAGTCTACCAAAGAACTCGAGTTTTTCGGATCCTGGTTGTTCACTAATGACCATGACACCTGAGTTTTGGGTGCGACGATATTTTTCACGATTTTTTGTGTGAAATCTTATACCGTTAGTTATGCAACCAGAATAGGACACACCCCAAGGGTCAGAACCACATGCTAGGGCATATAGATCCTCCAAAACTTCTCTGGGATTATCAGCATGCCTACCTTGAATCTATCACAAGTTCAAACAAGGAACCACATAAAGTAAAAAAAAAAAAAAAAAAACATATATGGCTCAAGGAAATAGGGGTGAACTTCTAAATGAGTTTGCATACGTGTGACTTGAACCAGTCTGAAAATTTTGTAGCATGCATACTATCGACATTATCGGGATACTCTTCACTCACCTGGATGTAGTGCTCACTAGACAAAAGGCCAACACTGGTTAATAAGTATATGTAAGGGATGCAACGTAATCAGTATATTGAGAATGGAAAATTACTAAGTTGGTAAGTAGTTTGGTTACTTACTTAAAATATTCTCCAATCTTTATGCAATTATCGGTGACATGACGCAAAACCCATGGGTTGCACATTCTGTGAAAAAATAGATAGTCCCTCTCGTACACCCTCTTCTCCTTCATCGACGTTACGTTCGGGAGGATTGAATCTAGTCTCAACATCATAGAGGTACATGGAACAAAAATTCAAGCATTCAACATGGATATAGGACTCAGCTATTGAACCTTCCCGGTAGGCCTTATTCTTAACATATCTCTTGAATTTTTTAAAATACCTCTCGAAAGGATACATCCACCTATATTGAACTGGCCCTGCAAGCAGCGCCTCATGTGGCAAATGGTAGGCTAAGTGCACCATTATGTCGAAAAAAGTAGGCGGAAAAACCATCTCAAGCTTGCAAAGAATGACGACGATATCAACTTGAAGTCTCTTTAAGGCATCAACTTTACATGTTTTAGCACACAATTCTTTGAAAAAAGTGCTTAACTCAGTTAGTTCCAATCGTACATCTTAACGTAAATATCCAGAAATTGGAACAGGAAGTAATCTTTGCATGAAAATATGTCAATCATGACTTTTCATCCCCAAGATTTTGCAATCACTTACACTAACACATTTAGCAATATTCGAAGCGAAGCCATCTAGGAATTTCACACCGTGCAACTAATTGCATAAACCAGTCCTTTCAACTCCATACAACGTATAACATGCATGTGGTATACTAATGCATTGTTCATCCTTAATAAGGTGTAACTCCTTCCTTATATTGAGATTTGAAAGGTCACGACGTGCATTAGGATGAACTTTAGTTTTGCCAGAGATATTCATCAAAGTTTCTAAGATGTTGTCACATATATTCTTCTTAATATGCATTACGTCTAGATTATGTCTAATCTTTATAGTCAACCAATACAACAATTGAAAGAAGATACTTTTCTTGGTCCAATTGAACTCCTCTGTGGTACGCTTTTTTCTCTTTATGATTTTACCAAAATTTGCATCAGGAATATTTTGGAGTTGAATGAGTATATCTTCTCCTGAATACGTTGTAGGTGGGTCGCGATGCTCTGCATTGCCATTAAAAATAGTCTTTTTCTTTCTCCAGGTGTGGCCTGGTGGCAAGAATTGGTGATGAAACATGTAACAATGCTTTCGACTATAAGTCAACCATATGGATTCTGTTTCTTCATTGCACGATGGACATGCCATCTTCCCCTTAGTGCTTTACCCGGAGATGTTTCCATAAGCAGGAAAGTCGTTGATTATCCATAGCAATGCTGCATGCAATCGGAAAGTCTCTTTGGCCTTTGCATCGTATGTATCAACACCATTATCTCAGAGATCAATCAACTCATCTATCAGAGGCTGAAAATAAATATCAATTTCATTTCTTTGTGATCTTGGTCCAGGAATCAAGAGTGAAGTGCTAAAAAATGGATCATTTATGCATAACCACGGGGGCAAGTTGTAAGGGACAAGAATCACTGGCCATACGCTGTAAGGCTTAGTCAAATTATTAAATGGGTTGAAACCATCGCTAGCTAAACAAAACCTAACATTTCTTGGATCTTTTGTGAACCAAGCATGCTCTTGATCAAATGTTGTCCACACCTTAGAGTTAGCAGGATGACTTAGAATACTCTGTTGAATGACAGACTGATTCTTGTGTCACCGCATATCAGCTAATGTTTTTTATGACATAAACAATCTCTACAACCTTGGCTTCAACGGGAAATGTCGTATAACCTTATGAGGAATTCGTCTCTTCCTAGTGTCACTGAATTTCCACTTTGGGAGTGTACATTTCAGGCACTCATTTTTATCTACATTTTCCCTCTAATAAAGTATACAGTCATTCAAACAAACATATATCTTGGTGTAAGTAAAGCCCAACCCTTTTTTCAAGTTACGTGACTCTTGATATGAGTTTGGCAAAAGGGCATTGGGAAAAGCTGACTTTAGCAAGTGCAAAAGCATGTCGAAAGACTTTACACTCCAACCACCAAGTATTTTAATGTGTAGCAACTTGACAGTGAATGATAGTTTAGAATACTTTGTACAATCTTCATAACGAGGACATCGGGAATTAGCTAACAATTGGTCGAAAGTGCGAGATGAATCAATATCGACTGATGGTGAACCCTCAGCATAGAATGACTCAGTAATGGGAACATCAGGAAATCCCTCAGCCTGAATATCTCGTAACATAACATCAACATCATCAATGAAGTCATTCTCTTGTTCAGGATCATGTAAATCATCATCATCATCACTTATGATTAAATCTTCTTCCTCGCCATGAAAAACCCACGACGTGTAATTCTTGTCAATACCTTTAATGAACAAGTGTCTCTCTACCTAGTTTATAAGTAGGAAGTAATTATTTGAACATCAGACACATGGGCAAGAAATTTCCTCCCTTGTAGCATAAGTTCGGGACAAGGTAAGGAACTCTTTAACTCCTTTAGCATATTCTCTAGATCCAAATCTATCAGTGATTTGTATCCAACTTTTGTCCATCTAGAAATAAGTAGAGATGCAAAAGTTGTTTAGTAAGGGATAAATGCAACACAATGCTATGTAGATCATATGTTAAGTCAGTTGGTAAGAACAATAAAAAAACATAAATGTGAGAAAAGAAAAAAGAGGGAGAGATAGAAATGCTGACATGTGGAATTGCAACTGATATTTAAATGATTCTACACCCTTTGAGTCCAATAATATGAATTTCTGATTTTCAGAGTTGCTTTGTGTTCGAGATAGCATGGCTATTTTTGTTGTGGCCTAAATCTAGTTTCACCGACGGTGTTTCTTAATATCTAAGAAACTTGATAAGACCATTATGTCTAGGATTGTAGAGGAAGGTGAGGATAGGTACTACACTAGTCACTATATATAGCTCTGTAATAAAATTCCAAACAAAGAAATGCACCATGACAACATATTTCTATATATATTTGGAAGACTTGTTCCAAAGAAATAGAGGATTCACTTGGAGTTATGGGAAAAAAAAACAATTAGTAAGTAATTTTATATCTCAGACTATTATATATTTAATATGAAGTTATTTCATATATATATATATATATATTTAGATTGAAAATGCATGAATGCATGGGAAATTTTGCCTTCTTTGTTAATGTTATATATGGTGCATCAACCTCAAGATAACTAGTTAATTTTTGTCTAAAGTATAAACCGACAAAGAGTCAATATGGCCACCAACAAAAGCTAAATATACTCAACTCTTCAAGGCTTTAACTACTCTGAAAATTAACAATAGTTCGTGTGTTGTACTCTGCGCACACATATTGTATTAGAATGAGTGTCACACGCCTGATATTGAACAACTTGTGATTTTCCTTACTGAGATGGACGATGTGTAAGAGAAGAGCGTAAGTAGTACCGCTATCAAAACAAAAAAGACCAAAGTGTATTAAGCTTAATATAAATTAATTAAAAAGTACATATTAAAACAATAAAGAATAAGAAAAGGACTAAAAGACTGTTTGGCTATGAAAAACTGAAAATTGTAAGAAATCAGTTTCATGCACCTGACTTGGTAATTTTTATGTCATCTACTTTGCTGCATTATGCTCATGTTTTTCTCTATGGAGTTTTCCAAGGTATTCATCGATACCTCATGTTCTATTAGATGATCCTATTTACTGTCCCTATCTGCTATGTGGTAGCATCAATCATTTATCTAATGATACCATTTACTAAATTTTTTTTTTTGGGTTAGCATGTGGGATTGTTATCATATTGAAGTTTATTTACCCTAAAACCTTCTGAAAAGACCAATATATCTAAAGCAATCATTCCAGAAAAAACCACTTCAACTTAAAGCTAAGCATGAGGAATATGCCACCCTCTCCGATTCAACTAATAAAGAAAATAATAACTTGGTGCCATGCATCAATCAGCAACCACACCTTGATGCACGTTTGATTGACAGTGCTAATTCATGCTATTAGCGCCTGAATTGAGTGAATTTGTGTATTGATTTGCATGAGAGCAGTGGATGAATGACATGATATGAATGATAATATTTAGGGGTGGAACCAAAATGTTTTGTGTTTGGGATGGGGGCCACCTACCTAAATACACAGTACATTAGAATTTATAGAAATTTAGGGGTGCATAACAACTATAAATTTTTTCTGGGCAGGAGGGCATTTTCTATCTATATTTTCATATAAAACTTTGAAAGGCAGAAGAATTATCAATTTTGTGGAAGAGGCTTGGGAGGAAATTTTCTTTTTATATAGAAATTATAGAAGCTTTTGGGGACATATTAGATCTTGACCCTTCTTGGTTTGCTAATAGTCAAACTTAGTACCTTGATTCAAGAAGGCTCGCCTTCCCTTTAATTTAAGGCAACCATGACATTTCTATTTTCGTAAGGATCATTGGTCTCCATGATCTCCATGTAAATTTTTGAAAAGCAAATTGATTTTTATAAATGCATTACGTTCTTAAACTTTGAAAGTTTAGGAACTGTCATAACAACTAGTACTGGCTGAACTTACTCTATAAACTATTTACTGTGTGCTACAAAATAAACAAGGAAAATCCTTTTATTTGCTTCAGTTCAGTTTGTAACTTTAGAGTAAGTAAGTAGCTAAACTCTATACGATCACATGCAACCCCTTCATGGGCTTGAACTTGTTCTGGCTTTGTCTTCTTTGCATCCCATCCCTATATATCTATCTATCTATGCCTATCAACAAACTTGAGGCTATCTATTACCGTATTTTTCTCCTCTATTCCTTTCCCCTTCTTCCACCCAATTGAAAAATATATATAAAATACTTGTTTGCCAATGATGAAAGCAAACTAGATAGAGAGAGAAAGAGAGGCTCAAAAGAACAGATGCTAACTGTCTTCAAGTGAACAAATGCTCATGAGGCTTTTGAAACTTTCTTTTCTATATGTTCCTTTTCAGATTCTTTTCAGAGATGCTTGAGGGAAACAATGTACAAGCACCTCAATATTCCGCCCATGGTTTTGGTATATGATCTATAAAGAGTACAAGCTAAGTGTCCTACATTTCAAATAATAGTAATTTAATCCACTAGAAACCAACCAAAGAGGACAAACATCGGCAAGAAGACATCGAGAGTTACACAGAGAGAGAGAGAGAGAGAGAGAGAGAGAGAGAGAGAGAGAGAGAGAGATTGATGGAGCCTAAAAGTTTTAAAGAGAAACTCATCGACTAGGAGACGGTGAGAAGATGGTGGCGCCAGCAATGAACATAAACCCCCGAGTAGAACCCAAGAGTGACAGAGAGAAAGCGAGAAAGAGAGGGAAAATGGGGAAATTGTGGGAAAATAAGGCGTGGGAGGTAAAGTAAGTATAGAGAACTTAATAAGGCGACTTTTAAGTTGCCGTAATAAGTGACAAATTTTTGCCATAACAAACATATGTAATGGAAAAAAATGTTATTAGGACGATACAAGATTCCCCAATGGGCTTATTCATGGCCACACTATTTCCGGCACACAAAAATCGTTGGAAATAGTGACTTTTTCCGATGATTTTCCAGATTGACACAGATTTTCTCGAAATAAAAAAAAATAGATTTTTTGTAACCATAATTATATCGCCAGAAATAAAACTAGCCGCAAATATTGTTTTTTCTTGTAGTGAAGCCATGGCCCTGTATTCTGCCTTTGCACTGGACCTAGCAACTGTTGGTTGCTTCTTTGCACTCCAAGAGATGTAATTGCTACCAAGGAATGTACAATAGCCTGAGGTGGATCTTCTTGTGGTTGGACAACCAGCCCAATCTACATCCGAGAAGCCATATAAATCAAGGCTGTTGTTTGAGATGATGTGTATGCCTAGTTCAGTTGTGCCTTACAAGGACCTAAGGATCCTTTTGACAAGCTAGAAATGAGTCATAGTAGGTGCTTATAGGAATTTACAGACATAGTTCACACTAAAGGATAAATCTAGTTTGGTGAAGGTGAGGTATTGCAGACCACCAACAAGACTTCTATAGAGTGTTGGGTCATGAAATTGTTGATCTGAAGCATATTTATGTTGTCCTGTTGTTGGCATAGGTGTTGCCAGAGGCTTGCATTCATGCATGTTGGCTCGAGTGAGTAATTCCATGATGTACCTATGTTGATTTAGGAAGAGATCAGTACCAACCTTGTGAACTTCTATCCCCAAACAATTATCTAGAAGTCCCAGGTCTTTGATGGATAATCGAGTGCTCAGTTGAGAGATTAACCACTGAATCCTCTATGGATTATCTCCTGTGACTACCATGTCATCCACATAGAGGAAAAGAATGAGAACTCCATGGTTTGAGTGACAGACAAATAGGCTTGGGTATGCTGAGCTTGAGAAAAAACCAAGCTACAAAAGAAAATCACTCAACCTGTCAAACTAAGCTCGAGGAGCTTGTTTGAGGCCATACAAGGCACAGTCGAGCTTGCACATATGCTGTGGATGCTTTGGATCTTCAAATCCTGGTGGCTGCTGCATGTAAATAGGTGTGTTAAGAAAACTATGTAAAAAAGCATTCTTAACATCTAGTTGGTGAAGTTCCCAGTATTTAATAGTTGCAAGAGTGAGAACTGTTCTAATACTTGCAGGTTTCACAATTGGTGAAAGAGTTTCTAAAAAATCCACTCCATCAACTTGACTGAAACTTTTAGCAACTAGTCTTGCTTTAAGTCTCTCAATACTAATGTTTGCCTTTAGCTTAGCTTTCTATACCCACTTGCAACCAATTATATTCATGCCATCAGTTTTAGGAACCAATTCCCAAATACTATTTTTGGCAAGAGCATCGAGTTCCTCCTCCATTGTAGTAGACCAACCAGAATGTTTTAGTGCAGATTTAACTGACTCTGGTTCAGCAGGTATGGGAACTATGTGATGCAAGTTTGCATATCAAAGGTTAGGTTTGTGAATGCCATATCTAGCCCTGGTTTGCATAGGATGTGGAGTTGGAGTTGGCTGGGCAATAGGTTGAACAGAAACATTTGGTGATGGATGAGGCAAGTAATCTGCCTTTAGAGAGGTAATGGGAAAAATATGAGATGAGGAGGAAATGTTCTCAGTTTGACTTAATGATGAGGAAGGAGGAGCATAAGCAGAAGGCAGTGGGTGCTTTGCAGACTCCTTAAATAGCACCTTGTCCCATTCTATGAAGGTTGAAATTTCTCCCTCAATAGTAGGGGAATCATAGAGCATAGTGGGTTTAGAGTAAGGTAAAACTGACTCATCAAACACCACGTCTTGAGATAAAGATTCCACCAGTGGGTGAATAAAGGCATTTGTAGCCTTTGTGTTTATTGCTATAGCCAAAAAAAATACATGGCAAAGACTTGGGTTCAAGTTTATTTGACCTGTACTCTCCAATATATGGGAAACATCTTGACCCAACAGTTTTGAGTATGCTATAGTCAGAGTGTTTGGCATAAAGCCTAAAGAAGGGTCAGTCCATGTTAAGCATAGGGGTCAATCTATTCAACAAAAAAATTGCAGCAGAAAAACAGTCTAGCCAGAACCTAGGTGACAATTTTGTATGAAACATCATGGTTAGCCTGAGGTTTGTGATGCTCGTATGCTTCCTTTTTGCTTTTCCATTTTGTTCAGGAGTTTTGGGACGAGCAAACTGATAAATAGTACCATGGTTCTGAAGATATGCAAGTAGCTTTGTATCATTAAACTCCCCTCCATCATTTTGAAAAATTCAAATTTTGGCATCAAATTGACATTTGACAAGCATGTGAAACTTAATAAAGGTTGAGTGTAGATCAAACTTGTGCTTAAGTGGAATCAACCATGTAAAATTGGTCGCTTCATCAACGAAAATGGCATAAAATTTATATTTGTCCCTTGAAAGAGTAGGAGCTGGTCCCCATAAATCACAGTGAATTTTATCGAAAGGAACAGTAACAAGGTTGGTTCTAGAAAGAAATGGCAGCTTGCATGTTTTTCCCATTTGACAACTTGTAAAAATTTGTGATGAAATTTGTTTTGACTCAAGAGTAATGAACTTTTTATTACAAAGAAAGTCTAAGATTCTTGAGTTTGGATGTCCAAGCTTTTGATGCCATTGCTCTTTATTTGTGGACCGAAATCTAGAAGAGTAGAAACTCTCTTCATTCTGAAGACTTGAAGCAGAATAAAAAATGTATAGACCCGTCTGATTCTTGCCTGTTACCATTGTCTTCTGAGTTACCCTGTCCTTTAACACAAAACCAAGTCCATCAAACTCAAATTGTAGTGGATAATCAGTAGTTAACTTGCTAGCAAACAATAAGTTCTTCTTGATTTCAGGAACCACTAGCACATCATTTAACGAAATCTAAGAATTAGGAGAGCCAACCATGGCCTGACCAACATGAGTGATAGGTAATACCTTTCCATTTTCTACCATTATTCCATCATGGCCTTGGTATGGAGTTAGAGAATGAAGAATACCTTCGTTGGCAGTCATGTGATCAGTGGCCCCAGTATCAGGATGCCAGGAAAAGGTCTAAGGATGTTCCTCCATTTTGACTGCTGCAAAACTTTAAGGGAGACTGTCATGGGTAAAAAAATGGTTAAACCTTTCAAAACACTTTAAAGCAGTGTGGTTTCTTTTGGTACAAATCTGACAAATGACTTCTTGTCTAATTGTAGATTTGTTATTTGATGGGGAGGCACGGTAGTTGTTGCTAGGATTTTGTGCTTGATGAGGAACACTTGATTTTGATCCAGTAGATGACCCTTGCACAAAGCCTCGACCTTTGGATATGAAAGATCCAGAATTTGCATTGGGTTTCTTGTTCTTGTATGTCTTCTATCCATAAAAGAATTGTTAACATCAAGTTTGTACTTGTCTGTGTTGCTCTCCAATAGAGTTACAATTTCTGAGTAAGCAGGGACAGGAGGCCTGAGCATAGTTGCAGTAAAGACTTCAAACTCTTTACCAAGACCATTAAGCAGCCACCATGATTTCTTATGTTCTGCTACTGGCTTACCAACAGCAGGAAGTTCATCGTATACAGTTTTAAACTTTCTCATATATTCACTTAAGGAGTCAGATTCTTTGGTGATGGATGTAAGTCTTTGCTTAAGAGCAAGACTTTTATTAGAGGAAACTCGTGCAAAGGCATGAACTAGAGCATGCCAAAATTCTGAGGCAGCGTTCAAGCCAACAACAATGCCTAACACTTCCTCAGATAAGGTGGTTGTAAGCCGACCTTTAACCAATCTATCAGAAGACCTACGCCACTTGGAATACAGTGGGTTAGGCTTAGATGAATCACCTTGGAGAAATTGATGAGGTGGAGTTTCAATGTCACCTGTTATGAATCCCTGAAGATCATAACTTTTCAAGATGTTCAACATTTGAGTTTTCCATAACAAAAAATTGCTGGAAGTCAATTTCAAGGAAATATAGTTGGACATATTTTGTGATACGGGATAGCGATAAGGGTTAGAGGAATTTGAAATATGAGAAGTTTCAAAGTTATCCATGAGGAAAAAAAAAATTCACACAATTTTATATCAACCCGTAGAAGCTCTTGATACCATGAAAATAATTTGAGAAACACTATCTCACGAGTTGAGATAGAGAGTGTGACTGTATTCAAATATATATAAATATATATATCATCATGTACATGTCTTATGTCTATCTATGGAAAGACTACATAAAAGAGAAGAATCCTATACAAAAGATATCCAGCTAGCAGAAGCTTAACAGATTCTATGCTCAACTAATATATGTGATTTACTCCTATGAATATACACTAATTGAAGAGAGAAGATTGCTGAAAATATTGCAGAGATGGATTGGTGTGATCGAGTGCTGATTGTGCTGATATATATACTTGATTGATGTACAGCTGATTGAGCTTTGTTTTCATTCCTTTTATCGTGCCGGAAGGAGATCAGTGGGGCTACCTAGGTTGGACGTACTCTTGCTGGCGATGCTTGCCACGGACACGCCTCTATCCTGTCAAAAAGCGCGTTTCATACCCTGCTTAGCTACAGTTCTCTCTTTCCCTCCTAGATCAAATTATGTCCTTGTGACCTTCCTTTGCTCGTGATCTCATCCATCTATCCAAACTTACATTGTACTTCTACCCAACACCAACTACTCTAGCTAACACGCTTTAATAGCAGCTAGCTAGCTCCTAATTAATACCGACCCAAACTCTAGCCATCTCTGCAAATGCTCGTTCCTAGCTTATACTTGAATAGGGTTGGAGGGCTATATATGCCGCTATAGCATCACGTACCTTTTGTATAATTTGCGTTTTTAGCATTCGCATTGTGTGCCCAAATGCAAAAAATAAAATTATTATTAAATTTTTTAAAATTATATTTTTATATATTTTACAATTAAAACTCACCAACATAATAATTAACCTGTGCTATCTGAAAATTAATTAAAATCATAAAATAAATTTATAGCCAATATATATATATATATATATAAAGTTCAGAATACATGTAGAAATACCGGTAGAGAGAGAGAAAGTGGGAGGAGAGATAAAAAAAAAAAACGTAATGAAATAAAATATGAATAGTAAACAGTACCTCTGGAATATATGGAAATACTGTTTATATATATATATTTCCTAATCGAAATACTGTTTATATTTATATATGATAAACTAATCTAATGTAGATTGTTATTTGTATTTGCATTTGACTTACACCAATACCAATGCTCTACAGTACTCTTTGAGTCCTTGTGTTTAAGAGAACAAATTTAAAGGGTCCCCCAGATTCTATAGTTGATCAGAAGTAGTTACAGCTAGCCAGCGCCTTTAATTACAAGGTTACAAAATGGCACATGCACTTCTTTTCCGATTTGACAATACCATGCAGCAGAGAGCAAAGGAAAATTTTCCTCTCTTCATCTCAGAATAGAAACCTGATCAGACTTCTCCCATGGCTCTGCTCTTTGTAAAAATTAGCTATATATATGACTCGCAATAGAAAGACAATGAAAAAGCTACATATATGATCATGATGATCATGAAGCGTTAAGCGTCTCTTTCTCGGTGTAACTAGAATTTAGATCTGTCCGTGTAAATTCGTGATGATCATCACCCGGCCCCTAGCTAGATAATTCCTGTACGTCCAAGCTGCTCGATCGGTGTAGATCATCGAATGAGAGAGCTAGGTACGTACGTAAAGGCCAGGAATGAAACGACCAAAAATCTGATCCTAGCTTAATATATGTGATCATGAAGCGCGAAATTGTACTGTCATGACTGCATTCTAATATTTACCCTACTCGATCCATGTGAATGTCTACCAACATGATCACGTTCCATGCACGTGTGTGTCATGCGTATATATAATGACTAATAATTAGCTAGCTAGGTCAAGCTGATAGCTAGCTAGCTAGTTAGCTGCTAGCCTTACACGTACGTAGTACTATCTATCTATATATCATGTGACATCATGAATTATGTAGCAAACAACATTCCGTAGATCAATTAGGTAATCAGACCAAAGAATCAAACATTCTAGCTACCTCAAGATCATATATATTGTTTTTCGTTTAATATTGGTGATCATAGGCAAGATTAGTAGTATGTCTTTTATTAACTTGGGTAGAAACTAAATATTAATAGGCCGGTTGTAGTACTCTTTGAACATCATCTCTTCTAATTTTTGTCTTACTAAAATTGTCTTAGCTAGCTCCACTAATGATAAACAACTCTATAACTAGGGTTGGCAATTAGAAACGGATCCAGCTTTCAAACCCTAATACGTCTCATTTAAATAACAGGTCGTGTTGTGTCACATGTTTTTATCTATTTAATAATTAATTAGAAACATGTCAATATGATACGACTCATTTCAGCTCGTTTCATGTAATGTGTTGAACTAACCCACACAACCTATTTGACATGTTTAACATAATTTTACATAAACTTTAAAATTTTTATTTATTAGTAGCTAAAATATCTAAAAAAACACAATAAGACTATTTGCTAACAAAAAAATCATTATTTTTCATATTTTAACATAGAATAAAATCAATATTACAAACCCAATAATAATAAATATAAGCATAGGTCCAGAATTACAAACCAACAATAAAAATATAATCATATTAAGAAATACAAATGTTACAACCCAACAATAATAAAATTCTAATTTTAAAATAAAATTTAAATAGGTTATTGCACTTGATCATTTCGGGTTAAGTAGATTAACCTGTTTATTAATAATTTCTTAATGGGTCAATCCGATTTGATCCAAATTCATTTATATCAAATCTAAACCCACTAATTTTGTGTTGTATATATTCATGCATGGCTCACTAGTCGTGTCACATATTAACACTCCTGTAAGTAATTAGCATGCTAGGAAGGGAAAAATAAAAGACAATAACATAAAAGTTGGTTGCAGTAATTAATTAATACATGTTGCAAGAAATTGATCACAGATACATCCATATATTCGAAATATTTGGGCTATATATATTTATGCAGAGATATACTGACAAACTATATATGTGGTTAAACATAACATCAGCATTGAATAAAATAAGTAATGGTGATGGTGATCATGATCATCAGGGAAGACAACATTAATTGCAAAAATATGAAAAATTAGAGCAGAAACGTGAATGCATGTTATTCCTGGGAGGGTTGTAATTTGGCGGGTGTCCAAGAATAACTCAAGAAATTTGAGGCAGATGAATCAGCTAGCTTGCAAATTATAAAAGCTAATGTCATTTAACTGAAGTTACACACGAACCATTCATGAATAATGACCGATTGAACAATTTGTATTCATGAAGAATAGCCAATGATATGCTGAATATCGATCGCTAGCTAGCTGGACCATATATATATAATCGATAACAGATCTATATAAGCTAGCAAAGCTGTTCTCATAACTAATTGCAAATTAATGACCTAGAAGACCTTACACGTACATGATATTCGATTGATTTAAAGAGACCAGAGCACAGGTTGATCCATATAAAAAACTGAGTACTCCGATGGATATATAGTTATAATGAACGGTCCAGATGGAAACTGTAAAATGGGAGGAGTACTGAGGAAAGAATCATAAACACCCACCAGTTACGATGGTGCGAAGCAGCCACCTTTTATGAAAAGGAGACAGGACATTGATTTTCAGGAAATATGATGGCTTTCCCGGGACTCAACACCACTAGATCAGTCCTGACAGGCAGCCGATCGACAGGCTGAAACCGATCATGTCCCGGCGTACGTCCGGCCGGGCTCCTGCAATCTATATATAGTGTTCATACATATAATTAATGGTTAACTAACTATAAAATGAAGCATGATCAGTTGTATCATGAGATGCATGGCTGATAATCAGTTAAGAAATATTGGATGATCAGAAAGGGATGGACCACAGCTTTATGAGGAGCAATGCTGTAATTAAGCTACATTCAACCCCTCTTTCCTTCCAGCGAAGTGGAGGAAACCAAATGTACCGGAACCAGAGAAAGAGAGAGAGAGGGGGAGAGATTGTACGTTTTTTCTGAGCAGAGAGAGAACGCACGTTAATATATCACCCCTGCATGTTAATATATACTTTCTTCTCAAACCCTAAGATTACTCTGTAACCAACACCAAATTAATCAAATATATAATATTAAACTCAATTTCAAAGCAATCAAACTTGCGCCGTGTTTCCAATGCAAATATATATACTTAAAAACCAGTAAAAATAAAACGAAATCGAATCGTACACATGCATGCGTAATTGATCTAGGATTAATTGTGACTAATATATCACTCACGCCGGCCCGTCGCCTCCTCCATGATGCGGATGCATCCCACTACTCCCCGGAGAATCCAAAGCACTAGCACCGACAATCGGCCTATACGCATTGAGTGCGGCAAGAACACCTAAATGGCTGTCGGTTACCGTGCCTCCACCACCACCCACTCCACCGATTCCGGCTCCAAACTGTTGGCCAGGCAATAGAGCCGCCATTGGAGGAGCAAAATTCATAAATTGCAGCCCACTAGACATAGATCCCCTATACGTACCAGCACCAGTACCACCCGAAGGAAATGTCCACATGGGGTCACCGTTTATCACTTGGGTACTAGGATTCGTCACCATAAAAAACGTCGCCGGATTTTGACTATGAGTACCTGAAATCGATCCCGCAGTACCTGATTGTAACAAATTATAGCTACCCATCTGCCTTTGAGCTAAATATTCTTGCTGCTCCGGCCTTCGCTTTCTGCCTATGCTCCCCTCGGACTCAGACACGTCTAGGCCAGCCTCACGCACCAACTCTTGCCTTCCCTGTAATGTTTCTTCCACATTCCCAGTACCTGAGTTGAAATTCAAAAGCACAGACGAAGTAGTCTGCGATGATGACAACGCTATGCTGGGAAACGTCAAAGCCCTTCGCTGCGAAGCCTCGTCCACTGTATTCCTCAAGAGTGGCATGGTCGAAAAGCTAGGGTTGAAATAACTGCCCCTCAAGTGTGAAGGAGCTGACATGGTAGAACCAGAGCTACGAAGAGAAATATTAAGTGACGTGAAGTTTGCGGGAATAGTACCGGTCCCCGTTGCGGCGATGACTGCTGGCTCGGCTTGTTGGAGAAGCCACTCGATGGTCTCGCCGTCGGACTTGTGGCCTAGCTCTCGAGTGAGCTGGAAAACCCTAGCGGCACAAGCAGCAGGCATGCGGATCCGACGGCCACGGCCTTCGACTTTGGTGTGCCTGTCTTTGGTGGAGGTGCGCTTGGGGGGTGGCTTGCTGTTGTTCTTGGGTGTCTCGGTAGGTAATTGGAGAGCAGTAGTAGTACTGGAGCTGTTTGAGTACTGAGTAGAGCTTGGTTCGCCGGTGGGTATGGAGAGGGAGGGATAGTTGGAGCTGGAGCATGCTTCTTCTTCCTTTTTCTCTAGCAACTGTAATGGGAAATTTGGCCTGCGGATCCCATTTTCACCATCCATGATCATATAGATAGGAAAGTGGGGGAGGCTAGCTATTCTTTCTCCCTTTTTTTTTTAAAAAAAAAAATTGTTTTGTTTTTCTTTTGTCCTAGTACTACTACATCGGTAGGTTTTCCTCAAATTGAATCAATTACTTGGTGGCCTTGTGGGTCTCTCTCTTTCAGTCTGATCTTGTGGATCATGGAATTCCTTTCAGAAGGGAGCTGGCAGCTAGCTGAGTTGTTCTTTCTTTACAGAGAGAGAGAGACAGAGAGAGAGAGAGATCATGAGAGGATAAGGGAAGATCGGCAAGCTTTAAGCAACAAAAATAATGAGTGGGAATAATGTGCGTGGGCTATGAAAATTGAAAAATCATATGATTTTCTGGTGAAAAAAAATACTGTTTTTTCCCCCCTTAAAAATGGGGATTTGTTTGTAATTTTGTAATGTTGGGGGTGCTTTTTATGATTACCCTAAAAAATACTTGGGGTATCCTTTCATTGTCGTTGTACAGCCCCTTGATTCAGACTCCACGTGCGGTGCTCTTTATCGTTCAATCCGAGACAGTGGTGGACCAAGGTGGGGGGGCCCCATCTCCAAAAGTCAAAAACACTAAGAAACTGACTGGCAAAGGAAAGATAATCGGGTGGCTCCATCTCATTCAAGTAATCATTGCCCTTTTGCCTTTGCACATTTACCCTTTGTCTCCAAGGCCCTCGCTTTCTCCAAATTTCATTTCAACTCCTTTTCCATAACATTCGCTTGCAACTGTTTCTCTAGGCATATAATATTTATTATATATATAATCCAAGATTTTTTTTAAAAAAAAATTGAGTATGAGGATCCTTATAATCACTCAAAAATTTTTTTATTATTAAGGCAATGTATAGAGCATACCTAGTAACACTAAAAGAAAACTGTTTACTTGCCCCTAGTTATATCTTATCAAAATTACAATTTTATGTCAAAATGAATATATTTTTATCATAAATAGTAATTTTTATCACAAATAAATTGTTATAAATGCTCATTTTTCTTGTTTAACTTGTTATATGATATAATTTAATTTAGAAGATAACTCATCATCTATCGTTATAACTCGATCGTCATATATGGCATAATTTGATTTGAAAGATAAATTTTAAAATTTATATCTTACAAATCAAATCTTACAATTTAATTGATGTGGATGATGTGTTCTATATATCGGTTTGAAAATAGAATAACTCATAATCACCCTAATCATTCATGCCTAAACCCATAAGATAGAGTTAAAAAATAAATAAATAAATAGAGGGGGAAAGTTGGTATTAATGGAGTTGTCCCAATATTACGTTCTCTTGGCCTATAAATTGTTATATTTATGAATCAAGAGAGGGGCCATCCTGGATGGTTTCGGTTGGAAGTCTATGATCAAGAGGATTGCCTAAGATTTTAACTGCATGCAACGTGAGTGATAGTTGGGGAAAATAAAGTTTCACTAGTTTTGATTCTTTTGAATAAGTTGTAGAAATTGAGGACCATCTCATATTCGAAATGCTTGTATAAAAGAACACGTGCTAGCTCTTAGAATATTAAAAAAGGGAAATATTCTAACCATAAAGTAATTATACAAAAATAATACTAAAATTGATATAACTTGATATGGTTTGTCAGATTATAAAATTACTTTTATATATTGTAAGTAGATCTAACGAATCAGATGAAACCATATCAATTTGTGAGGTAATTTTTGTATTATTCTTTTGTGGATGTAATAGTACTCATAAAAAAATCAAAAGATCTAGATCCATTGTGCAATGCAGCATTGATCACAAGACCTCCACATGCACTTTTGCTAGGAGAAATATTATGAGAAAACTGCTTATTTGCGATCAGTTATTTCCAATTAAATGACTATTTTTAGTTAAAATAAGTCTGTTTTCATTGCAAATAATTCTTTGATCAGTGCAAAAAGTTGGTCACAAATACCCATTTTTTTTGTAGCATGTTGAGAGCTAAAAGCTAGGTAAAATAGATGGAGAATGAATTTAGCCGATCGATCGAGTAGTATAAATCACTGGGATTATTTCACGAGGGTGATAGCGGTTTGAGAGTAGCAAATTAGGATTATACTTTCAGTTTGCCCTCATAGAGTGGAGTATATAGTGAAAGTAATACAATTGGCAAATAGAAAGGGTACGATCAGAGTTTTGTGATCATGAGCATCCAAGGAGCTCAAAAAATTATGTCGGCATGCCTTGAGTGGTGTGAGTAACACTAGAAAACCTAGCTAGAGATAGCGGTGCGCATTGAACGAGCATGCAGGAAATTTGCATCGACAATATAAGAATGTGATTAGTTAAATCTTAAAGATATGAGGTCAAAAAATCTGATTGAGCAACATCATGCATGTATAGCTAGCACTAAAAGGCCTAGGATTAGCATCGCACGATCAGTCCCATGTCATGTCACTTTAAGCACCGTGTGAGCCACACACACTCATCATCATCAGATTGAGACGTGAATGATCACTTCTTTGTATATTAATGTAGATCATCGACAACGCGCCTAGGTAGAAATAGTCTAGCTAGTAATGCGATGCGTACGTGTTGCTCGACGATGGCCGGCCAGATCGAAGATGTTTATAATTAAAGGTCATTTTCCACATAGAGAAAAGTTCAAACGTATACTTTACAGACATGACTCTTCAGCCTTGATAGAGGAAGTGGGAATGAGAGGTTAATTAGAGGGAAGGAATATTCAAAGCTCTCTCACCTTAATTTGAGATCGGCACCAAATGTGTGGGGATAAATATTTTTGCTCTTTTTGATGGCAAATGATACATTAGATCACCCAATCTTAAGGCTTAATTCTAGTTAATTGCAATATAAAATATCAAAACAAAAGATTTAGTACCTCAAAATACTATTTTTTATTCAATTAATTATTTACACCCTTTGTATCCATTCGTGAAATATAATAGACCCCCTACACTAGTTTTGACTGAATGGTACAAAATGTTGAAGATTTTTTTTTTTTTTTTCTTTTGGACAAAATTTTTCTAGTTCCTTTCCCTTCAGTCCTCCTAAGTTTAGTCTTTTAGCATCATCGACCCTTTTTTCCTAGTATTTTCCCAGCTCCTTTAAGCTTCATCGTCCCATTTTTCTCTTCTTCTTCCTTTTTTTTTCTTTCTTTTTATAGTTTTTTTTCCCTTCGTCTATTGCTTTTCACCGTTCATTTCCACGTGTCATTTGTTGTCTTCATTATATTTTCTATTTGTAGTCGTCACTAGCATCATCCCTAACTTCGTCACTTTCCACCATAACCCTCAAATCTCAATCCCATCTTGCTATTATCAAAGCCTTAAAAAAAAAAAAAAAAAAGAGAGGATGTAATGGCTAAAAGGAAAGTGACCCATCAAACCAAAGACCACAAAGTAGCAGCCCCTCAACTCCATACGGAAGCCAAAACCAACAAGCCAAACCTACAGAGAAGCTCTAAAGCCTCAAGTCCCTCAGCTCTCTCCTTCTCAAAGAAACCTTTAAGTGCAGACAACAAATCAAGTCCTAGGAACATGCCAATGAGCCCTTGGAGCCGTGAGAGACAAGGGCAAGATTGGTGGGTTGGTGAGAGAAGGGCGAGATTGTTTGGTATGTATTTTTTCGAAGACCCAAATGGGTGAAATGGATCTTGGGCATGATGGGTTGGTGAGAGAGAAGGGTGAGATTGAGAAAATGAGCTGTGAGAGAGAGAGAGTTTGAGATTGGGTTTTTGAAGAAAGAGTGTTGTCAGCAATGGGACTGGGCAACGGGGAATTAGCTAAGGTTGGTTTAGTTACATAAAACTAAATATCTCATTTCATCTTATCTCATATAATCATTACAACTTTTTTAAATTTTCACACAAAATATAATAAACAATTCAAATCTTAAAACAAAACTAATATTAAAAAATTATATTATAACAATATTTTATTTAAATTTCAACAAAACATCACATTTGAACTATATATGTAACCAAACAAGAAGTCTCTATCTGGAGGGCTTTGGGAAGAGGAGGGAGATCAGAGGGATGGGTATGGCGAAGAGAAAACAAAATTAACTGACGTGGCACATTATATATAGACGTGCCACGTTAGTTTGCGGAATCATTTTGTGTCTTTAGTATTTTCCTAATTAATTAGGCTACCCATAGTAGGCATGCATTTCAATAATTTGCACGCTCAAACAACTACTTATTTTTCAAATTAATTGAATCCTAAATACTCAAAAACAATAATTTGGTTACGATTCAATTAGCATGTAATGGCCATCGTGTCTTAGGCTTCATTTGGATACATAAACAGTTTCATCTCATTTCATAATTACAATTTTTCCAAACTCCTACATAAAATATAATAAACAATTCAACTTTTTCAAATTTCAAAACAGTAATATTAATATTAAAAATTAATATTTTAAAAATATTGTATTCAATTTCAACTTTTATCTAAAATAATTTTATCTCATTTCACTGTCCAAATTACACCTAAAGAAATTACTGACCCATATAGAAATAGAATTATTATATTCTTGTCATTTTGTTCTGTTCTTTCTTATGATCCAGGCCGGGTGGATTCCAACGAATTAAGCACCTATTGCATATATATTGTAAAATATATATATATATATTTTTAAAAAAATAGAATTAAAGATCATGCATGCTGAGTTACACGAAGCACTATAAATTTTATATTTTTTGCAATAGTACCATTGCCGATCAAGATCGTGTGAAGATCATGTTAAAAAAATAACAATACTATTTTCTCATCTTAAATCTTATCATCATTAGTCATACTCGTTTAAGTGGCATGCTTTATACGATTTCGTGTGCCAAGTACTGGTACTTAATTAAGTAAGTACAACTACGTAATTAACATGTGCCAAATTAAAAAAATATAATTACAAAACAAAAAAAAAAAGATGAAAATTAAATTTTAACAAAATTGTCCATTTGGTAGGTAGTGTTAGCACTTTACAATAAAAATAACTTTATAATCTGACGAATCATATCAAGTCACGTCAGTTTATAGAATTATTTTTATGTAATCCCTTTGTGTCTAGAATATTTCTCATATGATATATATATATATATGCCGTGTGCATATGATTTCTGGCCATTGAATCATCAATATCATATATGCAGCTAGCTTAGTACTTAGGGGGAACATGCATGCATGCAAAAGATGAAAAGTGAGTTTGTGTTGAAAGAGAAAAATTCCGTGTTCCTAAAGGGCACTAATATTAATTAGCAGGGAAATAAAACTCGACAATGACAAGTACTGCTACTGATCTTATATATATGTATAAGAAGCTGTCGTCCTCTACTACTTTCAATTGATTGCGTTAATTTCATGAGTTGTACTAAACTTGTTAGTCATGTCATTCCCTGCTGATCTTAACTGATCTATCCACTACACACAGGAGGCCAGGAATCTCATCTACTTTTCACCCACCATGAAGAGTCGGAGACCACACATGATTTACCCCCAACAAGCTGTCCTCATCTACATGAGTACGGCACAACCCTGCATGACTTTTGTTTTTCTCTTTCTCGCATATGCGTCGTGTTGAATTAACCAGCAATATTGCCAAGGTGGTTATCTCGAACATTGACACCACAGCTAATTGGCATGATGAGCACGCGGTTACCAGTACCTGCATGTGCAGTACAATAAAAAGTGGCATTTGCGCCTAAATTTATTTCCGACAATTAAAAGTTAGTTTCAAAAAGTGATTTTATTTTTTATTGTACCGGCAATTAAGGTTTGCAATTTATTTCCCGTGACTAAAATTTTCTAACTTTTTGTGGCGATTTAAATTGTCGAAAAAAGCCTATTATTTGCGGCTACCCATCAAAACCGCTAGAAAATGTTTTATTTGACTCAACAACAGTGACAATGAATCAATTGGCGATCTAAAATTGTCGGAAATGATCAATTCCGATAACTTTAGTTCTCTTTCCGGCTAGCCCTTTTCCAGTACTGAAAGGGCTATCCGGAAATAGCCATTATTAATGTACTAGCTAGTACCGGAAGCCCGAAGATGGAAGTGACGATTTAATATCATGCTCGCCAATTACAACGTCCCATTCTATGCAAGGATAAGTTTCAACACCTTCTCCCTTACGATCGATAAGAAATTACTAAGCCTCGAACCGTGACTTTTGCACTACAACAAACCAGTCTTTTTGCGGGAAAAAATCTTTTAACTATTTGCGACCAAATAAAGTCGCTGCAATTAGTTTTGGTCTCAAAAAGTTAATTTTGTATGTTTCCCTTACATCATTTTCTGCGAACAAGATCTCGTCCATTAAAAAGTTGTTTTTGCCGCAAAATAATATTTTTACTCTTTTAAGGTAACAATAAATCGTCCCAAAAGGTCATAATCGAAAAGAAAAAACAAATACGAAAACGGTGTATTTTTCCAATATTCTCCTTCTTTGGATTTGAATTCCTTAACTCTATACGGGCTACCGAGTTATCGATCCACTTAAAATCGATTGGTATTAGGAAAACAATACTGAAATGATCTTTTATATGACATTTGACATTAATCTGGGTCGGGGGGTCACAAAGAAATATAATATGGTAGACATGAATCGAGGCTAAATTTAATTTTGCACTCGCTAGATACATCAATCACATGCGCGCACATGATATATATATATATATATATATATGTGGTCCCAACATTGGTACGTTCCATCAAACATAAGACAGCCTGCAGTTGGAAGTGATATAGGTCGATAGGACCCTGCTGCAGGATGAATTCACGATCCAGATTTGCTTGCCAAGATCAGGTAAATCTCGTGCATGTCTCTTGACATCGTGCCTATTTATGTGTATACATACGTGTGTGTGTGTGTGTATATATATATATATATATATATATAGAGAGAGAGAGAGAGAGAGAGAGAGAGAGAGAGAGGTCAATTCTTTTAGAACAAATTTGTCGGACTGCTCGTGGTTACAATTAGTATGTAGGTCAATCCCTCGCTAATCCACGCTGATGATCAAAATCAGAACCCGTACGTACGTGTGCATATATATATGTGTGCGAGAGAGAGAAGTCAACTAGTACATATATAATACATACCGATCGATTAAGACAACACGCATGCACTTGAACACCATGAAACCCTTTTAATTCACCCCGATATTGCAACATAAACGTCATAAATTCAAGAATATTAATTAGTGGGTATTAATTAGTGAATATAAATTCTGATTTGATTTTCATAATTATCTTATTTTTATGTAAGTTTCCTATAAATAAATATCTATATATACTTTGTATTCTATTACAATTGAGTTTAGTAAATATGTAGTTCGCAGAGTCTCTCTTCTTTATTCTCCTCAATCTTCTCCATCTCATTTTCTATTATATATTTACTTTCTATGATGGAAGCCCTTTATATATACATATATAGAACATATATATTTGGTTCATGGGATTGGAATAGGAATCTCCATTACTAATTCTTGTTCCTTTATAAGGTGGCAACACAAGATTTCCTGCATATATCGAAATAAGAGAATAGTTTTTAAAATACCCAAGGTCCAATTTTTTTTTTTTTTCCTCAAAACACCAATATTGTACATTGGTCTTATGGGTGCATGCATGGTTGATACCCCTCAAACTAGGGGTACTAGTTTGACCCCTAGAATCCAATTGATCTGAGATGAGCTGGGTGGCCGGCTGAGTGCCTACAAGCAATGAGTTTTCCATCCCAAATGGTGACAAATTAACTTGGTTATGAAGACAGTCAATCCCATTTTGTGAGAGGGTACGTGCATGCAGGCTGCAATATTAGGAATTTTTTATTCTTGAGTTTGAAAAATAATGGATTTTTTTAAAAGAAAATATGTTGATCATTCCTCTACTTAATTAGTAATTCGGAATAATAATAAGAATATTTGGAATTAATTACGTGATATTGTAAAGAAAAATAAGGAATATTGACTAGTAATTGGCTGCATGCACGTTAATCCCAAAACCACAAAGATGGAAGCTGGAATATTTAGGATATATATGTCCGATGACAAGGGAAATCATGTGATCACCATTACACATCAGCATGACTATGAGGCAGTATATATATTAGATAGAAGAGTTAGTCTACATACAAATATCCCTAAACTGTTCATGCAAGCTCATACAATTATATTTAAAAAAATTTAAAATTACAATAATATTTTTTTAAAATGATGAATTTTTTCCTTTTATCCCCATTCATTAATGAGATTGCACACGTAGTTCCCACTCAAGATTGCAAATACAATTTCTCATTAGTGAAATTATATATACAAATTTCAAAAGCACAAATCATATGCCCTATATATCTAATTTATAAATAGTATGCCAACCAAATAAATCGAAGCTCTAGCTAGTAGTCTATCTTTTTCATTGGTTGTTTAGATAGTGAGATCATATGAGATGGTTTTAAAAAAAATTTGAAAGTTGAATAAAATATTGTTAGAATATTATTTTTTAATATTATTATTATTTTAAGATTTGAAAAAATTAAATTATTTATTATATTTTATATAAGAATTTGAAAAAATCTTAATGATGAGATGAGATGGATTGAAAGTATTCCAGACTGCCTGTACAAATAATGCAATTTGTGCACCAAATTTTATAATTAATTCTTAGCTAGCTAGCTAGCTCTACGATCCCATTGTTGCATGACTTTAATTTTTAGAAAATGATAGTTTGTCCCCTCACTTTGACCACTTGTGTATATAATGTTTTTTAAAAAAATTTTACTTAATGATTAAAAAAGTGATTTTTAGTGTATTAGCATATTTTTATTTTTAAAATATTTTATTTATTTAAAAAATATGAAAAAATGAGAAAAAAAATAAAAAATAACATTTTACCTAGCGGTCAGATTGAGCGAGCTAATCTGACTCTTAATTTTTAACCTTGTATATAAACATAAGCATTCTCATTAGCTTGGCCAAATGAGAATATTGTCCAAAATTTGAATTATTTGTATGAAAAATACCTACATTAGATTGGGCAAATCTAAAATATTTTAGACTTACGTTATAGTGATTGGCTAAATATGGAAGACCACTTTCATTCACCAAAAATTAAAATATCACTTTCTCATTCCTACACTTTCATTTCTATACTTTTATTTCACCAATTAAAATATTAAAATATTCTATACTTTTATTTCACGAATGAAATATTAAAATATTCTACCCTTTCATTTTAAAGGATTAAATGACTTTTGAAAATATTTTTTTTAATATTAATTTAATTATAATATAATTATTAATAATATTAAATTGGTAGAATTATAAAATGTGATAAAAATACATTTTTAAAAAAATATAGTAATTTAATAATATTTTATTATTATATAAAAAATAAATGATTAATTTAATATGAAGATTAAATTTAAATGGAATAAATAAATGTAAAAAAGTATTGATATTATTTAAATTTAAAAGTTAAATTTAGTCAAATTAACGAGGATACTTTTAGGTAGCTAGCTTTGAGCTGTATATGATCTCGATGCTGCTTCGTCGTACCAACAGTTAGCGATAAGGTCTGACAAAAGGGAATCGAGACCCATGTGAGACTGCAAACAATGGGATAGAGAATAGCCCTAAAACTCAACAAACCTCAATAATTGATGTCGCTGAAACATATCGTACGTACTACTACAGCCACTACTTATTGTTTTGATAAATATTCATTGCTCCTTTTTTTCAGCGACGTACGTACAACGAATATTAATTTTGATCAAAACCCACGTACGTACGATCGATACATGTGATATCGTTACGCAGAATTAAACCTAGCCTAGCCTATATACCAAATTACCAACCAATTGCGTTTTAATTAATTAATTGGTAATTTTAACCTAAACAAGCAGAAATTATATCCATTTGAAGAAATATATTAAACGTATTCTATATAAGAATTTAGGTACGTTTATATATATATATATATAATACTCATTCAAGAACATTAAACGAACAGTTGGAAAATATAATTAATGTTGGGGGTTGAAATTAAAACATGCATGTTACAACCCAAGAAATAATTAGATGGTTCATAGTTTTAGTTAGAGAATATTTACATAATTTATAACTATATCTAACATTACTCTAATTAAAGTCTCAAGTAATTAAAAGGTAAATTGCATGTAATTAGTGGTGGCATGCCACGTAAGAAAAATATTATCAATGAGCACGCAGCAGAAACTAATGATGTTGCATCTGCTTGACCACAAGTAAAAGAAACCGGCCTTTTAGACCCTTTTTTTCTCTCTCTCTCTCTCTCTCTGTGATCTGATATAGACTTTGCCTGTTGACTGTGGTAATTAATAAGACTCAAAAATCAGATGCAGTTTTTTTATTTTTTGTTATTGTACGCAAGGTAGCTATAGCTGCATGCAGCATGGCGCCATAATGCGTACGAACGTACAATTACTAACTACTAAGAATTGACAATTCTGGAAGAGCATCTTAAAAATAATATTGTTGGCGCGCAACATCATGTTACGACCGGGTATGATCATCGATTGATGAGGCTCAGATGTCAGAGTTGTCACGATTTAACCCAAGATGATCATTTCTTTTACGTACGTACGTATCTAAGTTTCACGTGTTTGAGTTTAATCAGCTTCTCCCGATCGATCGTTTTCTGCTTGGTTGATGATTAATTATACCATAATTTATCCTTAAAATTTTGAAATAAAAAAAGAAAAAGAAAAAGAGAAAAGAAACCGTAAGCGCGTGTGATGTTTTGTTCTCTGTCATTTATTTATAAGATCCTGATCAAAAGACTAAAAAGAAGGGATGATGAGCAATGCCTTGACAAGGAGGGCATTGGAGCAAATTATAGCCAATATTAAGATATATTATGTGGGTGGGATCCACAGATCACGACACGGTTCCCTTGATGAAATGTCCTTCTCGAGTCATACTGGCGGAGGAGGTGGTGGTGGGTGAGCTGACAGCGCCACGTCAGACTCAGACTGTTGGAATCTTCTTTCCAATCCATATGTATTATCAGAAGTAGTACTCTATCGATCCTCCACTCACTGCATGCCATGTAACCCTCACACCCTGGCTCCCTTCCTATTCCTTCCTTAAAATCTAGGGCTTAGAAATAGATCAGAACAATAAATAGTGAAAGAGATAAGTCTATGACATTTAGAAAACGATCTAATTCGTTTTAAATTAACCTAGCTAGCTAGCTAGGTTGATGATAATGACGAGCTGGGATTCATCTTTTCATCGTTATGGCCTATTACTATTATTTTCTTATTTTCAGGCTAATTTCTTAAATTTCATTCCTGTGGAACTTCAAAAACTTGCAGCTTAAAGCAATAAATTATACAGATTTTTCTAATTATGTACATATATATATATGTGTGTGTGTGTGTGTGTGTGTGTGTGTGTGTGTGTGTGTATTTTATTAAAAGAATGAGGATGTCAATTAGTCTTAATTAGATGACCATTTTAACTAATATATAATCATTTTGTGGTGTTTTTTTTTTTGCTTTTATAAGATGTAAATGAATAAGACTGCATGCGTACTCACAAGTAATATGAATTTAACTCGGTTCTTGACTCGATTAAATTATTAAATATTTATAAGTTTGATTATTATTATTAAATGATATAAACTCATTTAAACTCGCTTGACTTAGATATTCATGTTTATGAACAAGCTCATTCATATATATTACTATATATATGTCCATATATATATATATATATATATATATTAATATATATATAATGGTTTTTATATTTATAGTTTATTAGAAAATCACGCCCGCACACATGCATATAAATAGAGTTAATGTGGAAATATTAATATACATTAACTAATTTTGGTTACAACTCTAATTGCTTGCTTTCCATAAGATTTGGAATATATATAATAAATCTAGGATATTAATATTGATTTTGAAATTACATATATGTTTGAGATTTTAATATTTTATTAAAAAAATAAAACCAAAATTCATTATAAGAAAAAAGGTCTTTTGCAGCGATTTTAATATTGTTGGAAATAAAATCGCTGCAATAAGTTATCAATTGCAGTGATTTTAATGTTGCCACCACGTTTTAGTATCAAGTTTTGAAACTGGTTTTTTGCAGCGACTTTTTTTATTTTTTGTGACGAAAAAATTCGCCACATTACCTAGACTGGACTTTTGCATCAGTTTTTCACTTTTTACAACGGAAAATATGGCTGCAAAAAGTATATATTGTATTGCAGCAAAACTTAAATCATTGGGAATGTCTTTTAAAAGCGATAGGCGCCAATTTTAATTTCTCTCCCCTTCTCCCCTTCGATTTTCCCTTGTACACTCAGATATCCCGATTCCCCTTTCTTCCACATTCGTCTTCTCCATTTTCGTTCTTACTGCAACTGATCATTTCGATTTTTCCTCCGATTTTCATTCTTACATTTTTTTTCTTATTTCTCATTGCCGTGCGACAAACCCTCAGGTGGATGTGGACTCTAGCCGTTGACCACCTCCTCTCGGTGAGCCATTCTCTCTTTCACTCTCTCTTCCTCTCTCTACCGTTTTTGTGATCAAATTGAACCTTATTTCTGATTTTGTGATTGTGCGACTTGAACCCTAGAACCATCTCGTTCATCTTCGTTGATTGAATCCCTGTAGTGTCGTCTCCAGTAGTTCTCTTCACGTTAGTAAGCTTTTTCTCAACCTTCCCACTCTCTGATCTCACCCTCCCTATTCTGGTTTACTCAAGCACACACAGACTCTACCCTCTTTGTTTTTACCTTTCCGCACGCATCTTTTAATCACCTTTTAATCTGTTGTTGGTGTTGAATGCTAAATAATTCTATTTTATTTTCAGCAAGATATGTTCGAGCTTGTAGGGGGTCTTGTTGAAAATTGTTTGGCTAGATTCAATAGTTTTGTATTTGTGTATGAACAGGTATTTTTCAGTTTTATAGAGTTTCTTTTCTGATTTTATTACTATTTTTCAAGTATAATGATCCTATTAATATTCTCCATGTATCTGAAAATTTGCTTATTTCTACATGTTCTAAATGAACTTGTTCTACATTGTATCGTGTTTGGAAACATTTTATCTTATGGCCTCCTTCTGGTAGCCTCATGATAAACCCAAAGCCAATAATAGCTAAGTATCTTGGTATTTGTTTCCTTATGAATGGTATTTACGTATGCTTTATGTTTTTTTTTTTTTTTTTTGGGTTGCTTGTGCATGCAAAAATCTGTTCTCAAAGTAAACATCCATTTTAATGGATGTAAGCAGAAAGTCATGAAGAAAATCTTGCAAAAAATTGATGGTAAAAATTCTGAATATAGTGGTACCAAAATTGGCATGAATTTAATAGAACTTATTGCCTTTTTCTGATTTTTATTTATTTAATAGCCCCAAGATTAATGAATCTGTGTTGATAATAACAAAAGGAAAACAGAGTCAGTTTTGTCGGAAACTTCAATCTACAACGTGAAGATTGATTCTAAGTGTTCTGGCTCTTCATTTCTCAATAATCTGATATATATATACTTACATTGAGACTCACAACATCTTTAAATCAGAAAGACAACTTCCAGGATTAGCTAATAATAATAAAGACTATACATAGTAAACTTAGACGTAATATGAATTGATTTCTGAAAAATAACATCACATTAAACTAACTTCAATAATATGCAAATACTTTTTGTCTGTCTCGCTTCTTTGTGTTGGGTGGGTGTAGTGACCATGAAAGTAGCAAACCTGGGATGTCACTTTTGTGCAAATGACAAAACTGTTTGGGGCAAATATGTTGTTGGGATACCAGATATAGAAGTCAATTCAACAATTTTTTTTTTATATAAAACTGATATAATGGCTAAGGAAGATGATGTTGTCTTTGAATTTAAATTGTTGTGATTTCAAATGTCTCCTTTTCCACTACCCTAATTTTCTACCCGCAATTAACTCATTAATTCATGTAAGCATAGGTTTGAAACATTCTATTTATATGTCTTTTCTGTTGATGTCTGTTAGAAGGGAGCAATTTTTAATGATTTTAGTTAAACCTCATGCTACATGCATGATCTAGCTAGCTAGCATTCGATCCTATAAATAATTTTGTCGTAGAAATATTTATATGTTCCTTGGAGTACTTGGATTATAAAATTAATGTTAAAACCAATGATCTTCTTTTTGGTTATATATGTTGAGCACATGATAAAGATGAAGACAAGAAACCTTTTCATCAAATCTTCCCATACAAGGTACCAAACAAACAAGAAAGGAATTATAATTAAAAAAGATGTCGCATCCCAATTACTTATTAAAAAAAAGCTATCACATCCCAATTAGTTGTTTATTGCTTAAGATGGATCATCTTATTATAGTATCTTTTTAAAACATAAGATTGATGCCTTACAAGTTATATACATACAAAGTACCTTCAATAACTTCAGGATCACTAGGAATTTGTTTATTCATGCCCATTAGAATAATTATTTGTTAATTCATGCCCATTGAAATGCTTAACCAAATTACACAAACATTTATTTCAAGAGTGTAGTGTTGAAATCTCAGAAATATCTGTTATTAATATAGGTTTTGTTGTTTCCTCTTACGGCATGCCACGTTTTCAAATATTAAAGTAATTAATTACATCTATTTCAGCTGCTGTGTGTGTAAGTGATGGTGGGTGACTTTATTTTTTGACTTGAGGTAAAATATGAATGAATTTCAAAAGTTTGAAATGGAGAGCAAGGTATTTTTGAGATGCTTGTGTTGGGTTAGCATGTTTAGTTTAAGTGGGGTCATTGTATTGGCAAGTGGAGTATAAATAAGACTAAACCAACTTCTATAATATATTTGCTCAAATATGTTCATGTACTTATTTAGTTCCTGATGTGTGATCCAGATTTTTATTGTTTTTTGGGTGCATTTGTAATGCTTGACTAAATTTATTTATTGATCATATATGGTTCTATAAATCCTAACAAAATCTCCTCATAGCTTCCAAAATTTCAATGTTGATCCGTTTTATTCTCCAAATACAAGCAAGCAAATTAGCGCAAGAAACACCAACAACCCTTATTGTCTATAGTTGACAAAATATGAAAAGAGCAAAAGATTCACACCCACTCCCAACCACCCCCCCCCCCCCCCCCCAAAAAAAAAATTTTTAAAGAAGAAGAAGATAGAATCACACCTTAAATAAATGGAAACCAAGTTCAATATGAAACTCAAGGCTTGAGTAGCTGATGTTAATCTGATGTTATATGATTTAAAGAACAAAAGAGAGTTGTTTGTAAGTTTTGAGCTTCTTGTTGACCTTGAATCTTTGGTTGCTGCTTTATCTTGTTTGTGTGGATTTAAGACATTTTCTCTCATGCACCTTACAACACTAAATTTTTAAATGTGCATCACATAATTAATTTATTCTTTTTAAACAAAGATAACATTCATCCATAACTCTATAAAATCTGCTACGTTAACTCCCACTTCTGCAGCTTACTACTTGCAATTGCCCAAATATTGATGACAGCTATACATGTTCATAGTACATGTATTTCTGTCTTTTCTTCTCAGCTAGAGATTGGTGAAACGGTTTTTACCAACATTTTTCTTCAAATGTTACTTTAGTTGATAATGATTCATTATTTGCCCTCCATAGGAAATGTTTTATGACATTTAGATTACTTTAATCTCCTTATCTTCCCCCACCTCTCTTCATTATTTCCTTTGATTTTCTAGCATTCTTCCTTTGCTTCCTTTTCCTCTCTTTAGCCAATTAATAAGCACTCCCAATTTAGAACTTCCCAGTCTCACTGCAATTTCAGATTAACTTATCTCCTCCCCCACCTAAGCTGATAGGTAAACTACATATCAATGAAGCCTCCTCATTACTGACATGCTCCTGGTGACGTGACTGGAGATTGCACACTGGATATGAAGTTTACATATCCAGCATCCAGAAATAATAATTTGTTAATAAAATAATTAGACTCAAAAGGGTTTGATTTCTCTGGAGTTTTGGCTGTTTCAGTTTGTATCGGGGATGAATAATTTCTCTTAAAGGACTTGAGCTTGTTCTGAAATTCATTTTTTGATTTAAAGATGGAGTTTATTTGCCAGTTGATATATACTCTTGTTGATCACTTTCTTTCAATGTTTTGGCACTTTCATGTCACTTTGTTTCTCTATGTATATGTCATAACAAACCTTCAATTTTTACTTATATATCAACTGATGTTGATATATAAGTATATGTCATAACAAACCTTCAATCTTTACTTATCCAGAAATAAGAGTATGACATATACTTACTTTCTTAGGTATATTCTCAACACAAAAATAACAACCAAAACATCTGTATTCTGAGAGATTTTGCTACAGTCAGAATTTTCGTATGATGATCTTCCACTTAAATTTTTCTTCAGTATTGCTGGATTGAATATATAGTTTGGTAATGATGAAATGAATTTGGGGCCACGGAAGCTGTTGACCAACCTCATCGTGTGGCTTTTGTAGTTTTGTTCAAATCTATATGAACTGTAATTTCAAAATTTTTTGGTCTCATTATCTTTAATGGCTCCCTTTATGATGGATTTATACACAAAATTATATATAAAAGACACCTAGCTTTTATAACTTGAGTGATATTTCTTGTATGTTATGTATTTGAAAGTAGATGTTGGGTAAATATTGTTAGTCATTTGCTTCATAGTATGCTAGCTTAATATTAATTTTTTATATATGAGCTGTGCCATAATTGTTTTTGTTCATGTTCTCACTACAAAAAAAAAACCATATATTGCAAAGATTTTTATATTGATTTTGCTTATTTTATGAGTTAACACAACAGAAAGAATGTTGTGTTGATTTTGCTTAAATTAACAAGAATAAACTAAGTTTTTAGTCCCTGAATACATAGTACATTCTAATAGATCTTGCCTTTATAAATTTTGAGCAATATAGTCCATTCATCCAAAAACGTGGTGATCCATGAAAAAAAAGATGACTGAAATGAGCCATGTCATCAATCTTTTAGATGTATATGATCATTGATTTAGACATAAGGATTATAAGAAACATCTATGTTTCTTACAATAAAGAGTTGCACAAATGAAATTGGAATTTTTTTTTTTTTTAAGGAAAACTTAGAATTTTCCCAGCCCTTTAAAACTAAAGTGCTTTTTGGCTATATATCAATCTCTAATTACATGCACTATGAGAAATCATCGGCAAAACAATCTTTCCATCAATTAACTCTTCCATGAGCCTCTTTGTCTTCCGATCAAATTCCTAAAAGCAAAAGTATTAATTGCTGCTATTTATTGATTCTATGTTCTAGTTGTTCTGCTTTTGTGGTAAACACAACTTAAAAGGAGGATAAAGGGGGATTTTACTAGATAGTTTTACTGCAGGAAGAGAGATTTTTTTAGTTACAAATATATGGTTTGCTTATTATTTGCTGCTATTTATTGATGTTATGTTCTAGTTGCAAGTTGTAAACTGCATGCTAGGATTTTCAAGCTCAATTAAATTTGCAAGCCACTCTAGCTGAATCCAAGCTTTGTGGGGTTCTTATGTTACAAACATTAGAGATTTATGTTATCACCATCTATGCACTCTAAAGAGAGCAACAGCTCCTGGTTTTTGTGTTTCAAACTTTTCTTTCTATCTACTTTGATTCTTTGAGATTTTTGGGGATGGGATTTAATAGTTTAGAAGTTACCTGTATGCATTAAGGTGGGTCATTGGTAAATTTTATACCAGAAGCTTATTTATTACTTCTCTGATACTTTTTTTTTTATTCTTTTAGATGTTATCATTGGGAGGTGTTGTTTTTTAGTGTGCTATGTCATCATTTACCCTAAAAGGCACGCCACTACATCTTTTAGATGTTATCATTGGGTCATTGAAAACTTTGTTATGATATTTTATTAAATCATCATTTATTCCAAAAGGCACGCCACTCCTTCTGCTGGATGCTTTTTCCATTCAACAAACTTAACTAAGTTTTGCTAATAGTATTTCACCTTTGTCTTACATTAATTTGTTTATTTCTCTAACACATTAACACAGTACTACTAAAACAGACATATTAAATTCTAAATTAGACCCATGTTTGCAAGGCTTTCTTTTGTTTCCTATGTATTTGAAACTGACTTTCAATTTCAAGATTGACATTTACACTTGAACCTGTCATTATTTCAGGAAATAGTTTATGTGTACCGCATACTCTTTTATAAGGTTTTTCAATCATCCTCATGTCATTGATCATGTACTGTTAGCTAACTTTTAGGTTATCTCTTGAGTGATCAAACCATAACTAGCATTTTTGTTCCTTTGGATACCATTCCTTCTAAAGAAGTGGATTGTAAATTATCTGGACTTTATGTACTTAATTAGGTTTTTCTTGAGATATTTTATAGCTACTAGATTTTAGTAGTTGAATGGTATTGATCCATGTTTGGAAGCTGTATGGAGATTACCTTTTATGCAGTAGGGTTATCTGGACAAGATTTGTGAGTCTAGTTTCTATATTAGTTTCTATAATTTTCATTGCTTCTTTCTATTTTGATTCATCTTTCTTTCTACCACCCTAAATATGTTCAACAAAGCTTTACATTATTTTGCTTATTTCTATTGTGTTTATGGTGTTTACAGCACAAATATATCATCTTGAATGGGGATGTCATTCCATAATTGAAGGAAGCTAGTGTGATCATGTACAAAAAAATATAACCCATCTGGGCAATTGACATGTTAGAAGGTGTGGCTTGAATTTCCTGTAACTGCTCACAAGGGAAGCACCAAAAGTGTTGGTGCCATATGGCTCCTTCTATCTGAAACTCTCTCCTAATTTTTCACAGGCTGAAGAAGCTAAGACACATGCATTTACACACACACACACACAGAATGAAGGAATATTAAAGAAGTAAGGATTGAATTGCAGAATTGTTCTTTTATTCTTAGTTTGCTGTTTTGATGTATCATGTTCTAAGCACTTGAGGTGTCATGACTGGATATTTTTAGAGCTTGCCTTTCAGACGTAGTTCATGTACTCTCAGTTTTGTAGCTGCCACACTTCTGTGTTTGACAAGGCTTTTAGCTTATTTTCCAAGACAGTGCCTCCAAGTTGTCTTTATCAATATTTCATTTTATGGTCCTTAGTGAGTATAGAAGTGGGCCTAGCCTGCCAACTTTTGGTTTTGTTCCATATATATATTTTTCAACTTTGTACCATTCCCACAGCTATTCTCCATAAATTCTTCCTTCACACCCAATTCTGTTGTAGGATCTTATTACTATTGGGCTTGGTTGGTTACTATTTGGAGGGCATTAATTTTTGCATGGTTTAATTGTAGATTATAAGTATATGAAACATAGTAACATTTGGGAAATTTTTTTGATAAGATGTTGTGATAGACATTCTATAGCATATTTATTGGCTATAGAATAACTATAAGACCAGTATTGTGAGGTAATAATCAGTACACTTATCTCATCTATGGTGAGCCCATTTAAGTACTTTTCTATGTGCTCCTTGGTTATTGTACTAGTTTGATTGCCATATATTTTACTATCCAACTTGCTTGATGGAGGGAATTCATGCATCTAAATTAGAATATCTTTATTGAAATACCTAGCTAGCTAGGAGCTAGGGAATATCAAAGCTAGTTATTAACAAAAACAAGAAAAGAAAAAGAGGAGCTAGGAACTAGGGAAAGGAACAAATTAAACATTTGAACGAATATCGAACTTTCCAATTAATTAGAAACCACATTTTATATTATATACCCATAAATACTAGTGAGAATGTTCTCTTTTAGTTACGCAGTAAAAGGAAAAGAATTTCGTCTCACTTTATCTTTATCTTTATCTTTATATATAATTATTTGATCTTAACTTTTCTTTGGTATAAGTGACTAATGGGAGAGTTGCTGCTGCATGGGGCCATTGCTTAGAAAATCCTAAAGAGCCTCACTGGAACTGAGGTGTGTTTGTTTTTGAGTTGCAGGTTCAAACTCTATCTGTTGTCCATTTCTTTGTGATTATGAGGGTCTCAATTAGTTGTGCATAATGACTTGTATTCAATGCTCACGATTCTGTTATCCTCTTGCTTTGTTTGTTTATATTTATCAAATTTCGTGCTTTTATAGGCTAAAGAGACACCCCAAGTTCTAGCATCTAGACATATAGGAACATTAAATATTACTACTTGTGAAGTATTTGACATTTGACACTATCATTGTCTGTTCTTTAATTTTCTTTTTCCTCACTTAAATCGGTGACTAATTTCATGAGGTTTGGTCCCAAATGCTGTCACATGCTACTCTTTGAGTTTACATATATGATTTAGTGTTTTAAATATATATATATATATATATAGATATATATATATATAGATATACTTAGTGAAACACTTGACTGCTATGCACCCAATATTTCTTTCGTGATAAGTCTAATTACCAACATAGCTTTCAGTACTTAAGGCAACAAGATCATGCTAGTTATCTTTTTTGCTGGCCTACAAAACATGAAAGGTGTCCCCCACTATTAGAGAAAAGGCAACAAATGGATTTGATAAAGATGGTCATGACCGTGTTTTACTTGTGAAATTAAGACTACTTTGAAAAAGGTACTATTGGTACTGTGAAAAGTGTTTTGCTTAAATGACTGTAAGATATGACTGTTTTTAGCCTGAATTTATGTTTACCATTAAATATCAATTGGCGATTGTTAAGGAACATTAAAGTTAGTTTGAAAATTTCAGTATTATTTTCTTGTTCATGCCAATGTATGCTCTATTAAATTAATCGGTTTATGTAACGACTCTCTTTACTCATTGACATATTGGAGTTGGAGAGATTGAAACATTCAAAAATGCTGAACAATGAATCCCCGCCCCCCCAATATGATGCAGACGTGTTGAAGCTGTTGTACCCAAGCCACAATGCCCAAGTGATGATTGTTATAGATGACATGATATAATTTTAGTCCATAGAGGAGCACGACAGTTGAACAATTTGAATGAATGTGGACATTTTCAATTAATCTTTAGAAGCAAGAAATGGGATCTATATATTCAGTAGTTTGTAAGTTGTAGGTTTTGGGAAGAAATTGGTCTACCCCAATGTATATAGCCCATAACTACATTAATGTGAATTTCCCACTGGGTTTAGATGAATGAATGTGTTTGATTTATTATATTCGAGAAAAAGGGTGCTCAAAGATTTGATTTATAATGAAAGTGTCTACAATTTTTCTTTATGTTTCCTATTTCTAAATTAGGTGTTGGATAAACACTATAAGTGTTATATAGCAATGGAATAGAAAGAATCATAGGTTTATGTATAATCGTTTCATGTAGGTGAAAAACTTGTGATGATGCCAATAAATGATGAATTAATCTTAATTTAAATTACTTAAATTAAGTGAAGTTTAAGGTATTAAAAAAAAGTTAATTTATTATTTCAGGCTAGGTAATAGATTGATTAAATAATTATTTAGTGACTGACATGAACATGATAAATAAAAATTAATAAGATAAATAATATTTCAGATTAAGTTCGAAAATGACACATATATATAACCAACGTATCTGGCGAGAGAGGGAAAAAAATACATCAAAAAGTCAATTGCAGCAATACTAAATGCTATAATTAAAGTTTAGCAACGATTTTTTCCTTAAATGAATTACCCCATTTGCAGCAGTTTGAGATAAAACCAAAAACATAGTGTGATAAGTTCTAATCTATCAACTACTAAAGTATACAGTTAGAACAACAAACATGATGGGATGAACCTTGTGACAGTTCGGCTGAAGAAGAGTTGTTCAACATGTCACAACCATTTTAATCTTCTGATGATAACTTGTCTTCATGGCTAAGAAGCATGACTTGGAAGATAAATAGCATATCAGAAAGATGCATCAACTCAGTAACTACATATGCAATGGGAAAGGCATGTACGATCTGGCCAACTGCAATTGTGACTACAGCAGGTAGGTTTCTGTAACCCAATCCAGGGGCCTCGATCACACCAAACTGCTCAATCACTTGAATCAAATTGAAAAATAGAGAGTGCTGGCTGTAACCACTGAACCACTAATCAGTTGCTAAATCAAATTCTAAGAGAAGTGGAAATACAAAATAAACCTAAGCTTCCTTTTGAAGGTGAAAGAAAACATAAAACTCAAACCATTCTTAGTACCCAAAAAAAAAAAAAAAACTCGATATAGAATTATGTGTCTCTCTTTAATAGCCAATAAGCCAAAAATATTCCGGAAAAGATGCATATTTACCACAGACAGAACTATACTGGAATTCATACGGCATGTGGATTTATATAGAGTAAGACAAACAACTTGATTGCGATACCATCCACAGAAAAATCAATGGCAATCCAAACCGCATTTTGTGTATGGAAAACATTATAGCAAAACTAACTCAGCCGGATGGGTAATGACACTCAACTAAGAACTTTCAGTGACAAGTATTGGTATCGGTTTATAAGAAGATGGTTTTTAATGGGCAAAAAGATTGAATGATTAATTAATTCAATTAAAGTTTAGTAACGATTTTTTCCTTAAATGAATGACCCAATTTGCAGCAGTTTGAGATTATTTCCAGCGCTTTTGGTTCTATTTTCAGCATCACTATTACGCTGCAAATGATTATTTGCAACAATTTTTAAATTTTTCGCTAGAAATAGATCTATTCCAACGATTTAGTGATATATTTGCAACGATTTAAAATGCTACAATTAAATTTTAATAACGATTTTCCCTTCAATGGATGACCACATTATTGGATTTTTTCTATTTGCAGCACTTTTGGTTCTATTTTCAGCGTCACTATTACGCTGCAAATGATTATTTGCAACAATTTTTAAATTTTTCGCTGGAAAGAGATTTATTCCAGTGATTTATAGAGTATTTGCAACGATTTTAAATATTGCAATTAAATTTTAACCACGATTTTCCCATCAATGAATGACCTCATTTGCATATGTTTTTCCTATTTACAGCACTTTTAGTTCTATTTTCAGCGTCACAATTATGCTGCAAATGATTATTTGCAACAATTTTTAAATTTTTCGCTGAAAATACTTCTATTCCAGCGATTTATAGAGTATTTGCAACGATTAAAATGTTGAAGTTAAATTTTAACAACGATTTTCCCTTCAATGGATGACCATATTATTGGGGTTTTTCTATTTGCAGCGCTTTTGGTTCTATTTTCAGCGTCATAATCACGCTGCAAAATATGTTTTGCAGCAATTTTTAAATTTTTCGCTGGAAATATCCAATTGCAGTGATTTGTAGTGTTTGCAACGATTTTAAATACTAAAATTAAATTTTAACAACGATTTTCCCATACATGGATGACCACATTTGCAACAGTTTTTTTCCTATTTGCAGTGCTTTTTGTTCTATTTTCAACTACGTTGCAAAAGATTGTTTGCAACAATTTTTAAATTTTTCGGTGGAAATACCTTAGATCAATTCCAGTGATTTATAGAGTATTTGCAACGATTTAAAATGCTGCATTTGAGACTTCTCAGCGATTTATCTTTACGGGTATGATGACAGTTACAACAATGTTGGGAGTGTTTGCAAGGAAAAAAAATCGCTGCTAAAAGTGCTTTTAGTAGCGAATTTTTTTTACGCTGCTTTGAGCAAAAAAGACGCGATAATTGTGCCGAACGTGCAAGGAAGTTAAAATCGCTGGAAATGAGTATATGCAGCAATTTAAGTACTTTTTTACAACGATTTTAAGCGCTGGAAATGACATAATTTCTTGTAGTGATTTAAGATTAATTATATAAATAGGAATAATGCTTCTATGCCCCTTAATTTACTACTCACTTCACTCTTTTGACATGGCAATGCGGTGACATGTGGCTTATTAAAAAAATTAAAAAACACAAATATAAAAAGGTGGAGAAAACCTAGGATTCTTAAAAAAAAATAATAATAATAAAATTAATAAGTCACATACACCACATTATAATGCCACATCAAGAAAAAAAAAAAAAAAAAAAAGTGAATAGTATAAATTACGGAGCCATAATAACATTACTCTATAATAAGTGTAAGGGCTGATTTTTACCCTGTATGATGAAGAATGGCCCACGTTTGGATATTGAGATCTCATCAAGAGTCCATCCAGCAACGCACGATTGTTGAAGTGCTTAGCTACCTTCCAGTCATGGGCTAACATTACATTAGGGTCCAATGTCATTGGGAAGAAGTTATACTGCTTAGAGGCTTGGGAGACTTTGGCCCTCCGAGATTTTCAAAATTGAATAAAAACTTCAATTTTTAAAAGGCGCTTTAATAGGGTAGACTACCGGCCTATTAAATACAAAAAAGTCTTTTACCTCGTCTCATCATTATAAATTTTTTAAATTTTTACATAAATATAATAAACAATTCAAATTTTTTCAAATTTCAGAATACTAATAATATTAAAAAATAATATTCTATACAACTTTCAATTTTTTCAATTTTCACCGGTGGTTTACATCTAGATTTTGCACTGTCTACATTATCATCTATATTTTGCAAAGATTTTATATGAATTGCCCACCAATAATTTTGGTCTAAATCGCAGGCATGAAGAACACATTTAGTGCCCGCTCTACCCTTTGTTGTATGATTTTCAGCACATTAAGAGGAAATGGAATGGAATAGCTGGAAAACGTCCGGACAGGTTTTGAAGAAAGTGGAAATGCACATTCGAATTCAGACAGGTTGCTTGACAAGTGATTTGACCAATACCATAATTTTCCGGGGTCATTACAGTACACTTTACTAGGCCATACAGTTCGGCCAAGAACTTTAGGAGAAATCTATCCACTAGAGTGCTACCCGCCTCTATTGGACAGATTTTGTGCAGTCATGTCCTCCGTCCGTTATGGACAGATGGATGACTCATGAACCAAACCATTAATCTTAGGTGGAGAAATCGAAAGATAGCAAATTTTCATAACATTGTTCAGATTTAACAGTGATATCACCTATTCCTAAACATTTTTCCAAATAAACGGTAACATTACCTACATCCAAAACACACCTAAAAAGAGGTATGGACCCACCACCCCCCCCCCCCAAGACAACCTAATAATCTTTGCCCTCAATATATTTACCTCCAACACATCTTAGCCAGCAGAACCAAAGAGGCTCCAGTCGTTAACTTTGAAGGAAGAGACTGCAAGTTTGAAGACCTCAGCCATTGGCATACACCCAGCTTGAGTTGCAGGAACGGCAAAACCAGCCCCAACTGCTCTAGCACTTTCACTCAAGGGGCTGCAACCAAAAGAACATAACAGCAGTAGTGTCAAAGAAAAAACTTGGCAAAGAATCTGTATCTGATCAATTACAACTATAACTCTGGCTTTGAATATCTCAAATAAAGCAGCCAACCGCTTCCAGACATGTGTTACACAAACTATAATACGAATAAAGATCTTATGCTCTGCTTAGGTTATGAACAGTTTTCCACCAATGCTTCTTTTCAGACTCAGAATGAGAGTCATAGCCTGATTTGGTATTTGACATTTACCAACTTCGCTTTCAGCAGCATTACTAGGAATTGAGTAACATAAGTATACCATATATAAAGTATTAGGGAAGGTTCCTTGATTTAAATGTTCCAGGTGGTTAAATTATTAGTAAGGCAAGGGGCACACACAACGTATGTTGCTAGCACCACCTAGGAGAATTCCACTGTCCTGTCAAGGTACATCAATTGTAAAGTATGTGTAAATGTGTGTCTATGCATATGCCTGCATGTGTGTGAGCACAAAAGCACGTGATTTATGTAATCAATAACTCCTGGAATTTATCTGATTTACAGCAACTTATTTGTTATACTTACTTTATAACAACAGGATCATATGCAGTAATCAGTACATCTGTACCAACTTCCTTAAGGCGCAGATTTGCCAAATACACCTGTAAGGGGGAAAACCTATTTGGAATTTGGAAACTTCTGAAAGATATGGAGGATACAGACAAAGAACAAGAACAAACTTACCTTAACAATATTTTGCGCTTCCCTTCCTTGCCGTCCCTTAGAAATGGCCTAAAGATATCGATTAAGAGTACTTAGAAAAAAGAGATGGACAAAAAAACAGAAGAGAAAGAGAGAGTACTTTGATACATTTTATGCAACAATTTTTATATATTTTCTTTCTAAAGAGCCTACTTGCAAATAACTAAAGACTATGGTTATTAAAATTTTCTCAGAGTTTTGTTTTTATCCTAATTATAAAAAACAATTGGTTCCTATTTAAATGTTGTAGACTACCAAGCGTCATAAAATTGGAAACCAAATTTTTCCAATTTGCTTATTACAATTGAAACATTACAATTTTAATAAAAAAATTTCCAATTGTTAGACTACCAAGCGTCATAAAATTGGAAAGTGAAAGTGTTTTATCTCATCTCATCTCATCATACAAATTTTCTAAATTCTCACACAAAATATAATAAACAATTCAACTTTTTCAAATCCCAAAACAATAATAATATTAAAAAATAATATTTTATTCAACTTTCAACTAAATCTCACCTCATCTTACTGTCCAAACCACACCTAATGCCTAAGCACTTTAAACACCATCACACCAGCTTAATCATTTTTCCAAAGAAGAAGACAAACTACGCTTCCATGCTCATTAAAATTGCTAATAAAACAAATTTTTGGCTAAAAAGATTTTTAACTAATTACGAGAAAAACTTTATGGAGGAAAAGTCCAATCCATATGGATATTTGTTGAAGTTGTAATAATTGAGGATTTCAATACAGAATAGTTGTATCTTTAACCATATGAAGCAAAATCTTCTTCAGCTTTTAGTTGTATCCACTATCAATGACGTCTACACATCGTATCGCATTTAAACATTGAAAAGAAAAAAACAATTTGAGTATCTCATGTCCAGCCAAAATCAAAATAGAACATTTAACTTAACATTTTCCGTATAATCCAGATCCATCAGATCTTATGCAACTAAGTACATTATGCACTCCATCCACAACTTCAGACAGGCTAAAGGCATGTGGATAACAATCAGAGTCCATTTGAATGATGCAGTTTTGAGCAGCACTACATAGGTGCTAAACTACCAAAAAAGGCAGATATTTGGTGGGTTGAAGATGGCAGGAACACAAGAACAGGGAGAATTTATTTATTCGGTATTAGGAGTAGGCCACGGACTCTAATATCATGAAAGTTTCAGAGAAAATGCTTTTGGCAAAATCATACCAAAACTCTGCTTTCATCAAGTGTTACAGAAAGCAAGTTACACTTGTAGATAAAACCAAAAACATAGTCTGATAAGTTCTAATCTATCAACTACTAAAGTATACAGTTAGAACAACAAACATGATGGGATGAACCTTGTGACAGTTCGGCTGAAGAAGAGTTGTTCAACATGTCACAACAATTTTAATCTTCTGATGATAACTTGTCTTCATGGCTAAGAAGCATGACTTGGAAGATAAATAGCATATCAGAAAGATGCATCAACTCAGTAACTACATATGCAATGGGAAAGGCATGTACCATCTGGCCAACTGCAGTTGTGACTACAGCAGGTAGGTTTCTGTAACCCAATCCAGGGGCCTCGATCACACCAGACTGCTCAATCACCTGAATCAAATTGAAAAATAGAGAGTGCTGGCTGTAACCACTGAACCACTAATCAGTTGCTAAATCAAATTCTAAGAGAAGTGGAAATACAAAAAAAGCCTGAGATTCCTTGTGACAGTGAAAGAAAACATAAAACTCAAACCATTCTCAGTACCAAAAAAAAAAACTCGATATAGAATTATGTGTCTCTCTTTAATAGCCAATAACCCAGAAATATTCCGGAAAAGATACAAATTTACCACAGACAGAACTATACTGGAATTCATACGGCATGTTGATTTATATAGAGTAAGACAAATAACTTGATTGCGATACCATACACAGAAAAATCAATGGCAATCCAAACTGCATTTTGTGTATGGAAAACATTATAGCAAAACTAACTCAGCCGGATGGGTAATGACACTCAACTAAGAACTTTCAGTGACAAGTATTGGTATCGGTCTATAAGAAGACGGTTTTTAATGAGCAGAAAGATTGAATGATTAATTAATTTAGTCAAAAAAACAGAGAGAGAATTACCATGCCTCCTTCAGCTTCTTGTTCGGTGGCAAGGTCTTGAAGGAACCAGATAGCACTTCCTTCATCTCCAACTTCATGCTTGTAATCTAAGAGCTCGAATATCAGGCTTTCATCGCGGTCAGGGTCCACAAATACCTCCTACAAACCCACCACAGCATGTAATTCAAAGTGAACTTTGAGAATTAGCGGCACCCTTAAATAAAAGCCTCAATTAGTTCTTTTAAGTAAGTAACCAACCTGATGATCGGGGACTTGCCGGATATTGCTGACATCCTGGGACCCATAAGCCAATCAACAGCCCCGGATTATAAATAAGGACAGAACAAAATCAAAATGATATGAATACACAACAACAGAAAGCAATATGTGTGTGTGTGTGTTAAAAAAATCAAAACTAACCTGGAATCTATGAGAGAATGTGCTAGATATTGCGCCGCCAAAAAGCGGGCGCTCCGAATAAGAATCTGCAGCCATTTTCAGCGAGAAAATTTTTTGATGAATTCCAAGTCACAGAGTCGTGCTTAAGGAATCCCCAAAATGGGATTCTACTGGCTGTAATAAAGGGATCGAATTTGAACAAGAAATACTTGGGAAAGGGAATTGGGAGAGGAATTGAGTAAGAAGTAGAAAAAAAAAATGAGCCGGAATTGTAGGGTTGAGAAATCCTCAGGTGACGAACCAAGAGAGAGAAAGAGAAGCCTCTAGCATGTGCTGTGGAACACTGGAAGTTTCTGAAGTGAAACTCGCGGTTTGTGAATTCGTATTTAAAGATAAAAAATGGTGAAGCCACTTCTGCGTAACAGAAAAGCTAAGTGCCTGACTGCCTGTTCGAATAACGAATATTTGAGCGTATCTGTCAATTGCAGCAATGAAGGGATTTTAATCGACCTGTTTGATTGGATTTTGAAATAAAAGATAGAAAAAATTAATAACAATATTATATGATTAAAAATTATTTGAATATTATTTTTTAATTTTAATTTTGTTTTAAAATTTGAAAAAGTAATATTAATTTTTATTTTTTATTTGAGAATTTAAAAAAATTGTAATTATTAGATGAAAAAATTTAAAATTGTTTTATATTTGAGACTTTAAATAATATTTAGAAATAAAATATTTAAAAATACTTAAAAACAGTTGTGGTGACAAACAATCCTAAAACTCAGCTGCCTAACCTTGATAGCTATTCTTTATATTATATTATATGGTCTCAGTACAATTAAGATTAGGACAATGCTAGAGCCACCAAGCGAGAAAGTTGATTCATGCATTGTATCGATAGTGTAAAATATAGTTTTTTTCAAATATTTTTTAAATTCCTTTAAACATTAAAGACAATTTGTAAATTTATCAAAAAATACTTCCTTAACTATTAAGTAAAAAAAAAAATGTTACTTTTAAGTAGGACTGTTCATCCAGGTTCCAACCCAGGAACCCGGGTACACCCGGGCCGCAACCCGGATCTCAAATCCGGGCCGAAACCCGGCCTGGGTTAGACCAGGTCTGAACCTGTCCGAAATCTAGATGTATTTGGGTTTTGAAAAAACCGGATTCCGGATTGAACCCGGGGTTTTTTTTTTTTTTTTTTAATCTGTGTGCAGATTGCAAAATTTATTTTAGATGGGGTGGAGAATGCCTTAAAAATGGCAAGTAAAAGCCATGTTGTAGCACGTAATGGATTAATGTAAGAAAAATTGAGAAGTTAAATCCTACTCTCCCCATCACCTGTAAGAACATACAAAACTAAATGTCTTACTCTAGACTTAGTGTATATGCAGATAGATTAAAGGGGTAAATTTTAAACCCCCATTCCCAGAAAAAAAGACATCTAAAACTATCAGCTATTAGCTCAAATCAAGCCAAAAACCTGTGCTACTTGTGTACTCCTTACAAGCATAAACTACCAAAATACACAGTATCACAATTCAATAAAAGTTCATTGTGACCTGTTAATAAGTTCTAAATTTTACACAAAGAAATAAGCTCATGCGTACTAGGAGTATATTAGAGCTACTCCTAAAGAATTGCATTTCAGCAGCACTGCAACTCTTAACATGCATTTGTTTTACTTTCCTATGGTAAAGTAGTTGCAACGTTTCATTAGTGGCTAAGGATGACAGAGTTTTGGTTATAAACTACTTTTGGCATAAAAATGTATCTGAAGAGAGAGGAAGATTAAAGGTTAAAAGGGTCCTTTTATTTTTTGTTTGTATAATAAGTTGGGAAAAGCTTCTACTTTCTGCACAGAATAGAGGCAAAACATTTTTTTTGATAAATAAAAATTTTATTAATCAAAGAATGGCAAAGCCTGAGTTACAACTCTGATGCCCCACCTAAGTAGGCACATTAGAGGCTAAAAAGTCCCGAAGGGCCATACCATTAAAATCAACGGCTATGGCCCATCTACAAAGAGTTCTAAAAAATAAAAGTTTAAGCTCCTCTATAGATCGTTCCTGGTTTTCGAAAGTCCTTTCATTACGCTCCTGCCACAAACTCCATACGATGCAAATCGGAATCATCTTCCACATAGCTTTAATCGGCCGCCTACCTCTTATGCTTGGTCAACTAGCCAATGCTGCCTCAAGCGTTCTTGGCATCACCCAGACCATTGACGTACGAACAAACACCTCATTCCATAGGATCCTTGCTACCCCACAATGTAACAAAAGATGATCTACTGACTCTCCCTCTTTTTTGCACATGCAACACCAGTCTGCAATAATGATCCTTCTTTTCCTAAGGTTGTCAGTAGTAAGGATCTTACCCAATACTGCTGTCCAGACGAAGAAAGAGGCTTTTGGAGGTGCATTGTGACGCCATATCTTTCTCCATGGGAAAAGAGAACTAGACTCTGGGGTGAGAGCCTTATAGAACGATTTAACCGAGAAGATACCTTTGCTTGTTGGCTTCCACCACATAACATCTTCTTGTTGGCTGTCTAAATTTATAGAGTATATGAAGCTATAAAAATCTGCAACGCTACTCATCTCCCAATCTTGTAACGCCCTACCGAACTGAATATTCCAAATAGTTCGTCCCTCCATCACCTCCTTAGCGTCCGCCACTGATATATTCTTTGCACTCGCCAGTTGGAAGAGAGATAGATACACCTCTTTTAAGGCCATGCAACCACACCACACATCGCTCCAGAATTTAATCCTGGATCCTGTACCCACTTGAAGCTTGACAAAACGATTAAACACCTCCCAGCCTCTTCTAATGTTTTTCCACAACCCAACTCCATAAGCCCCTCTAACTTCTCTTGTGCACCATTCACCCCATAAGCCACCATACTTTTTTTCAATAACCATTTTCCATAGGGCGTCTGGTTCTCTGGGGTATCTCCATAACCATTTTCCTAATAGTGCCCGATTAAATACCCTTAGGTTTCGAACACCCAATCCTCCCCCCGGGATTGACTTGCATACTTGTTTCCACTTGACCAAGTGAAACTTGAACTCATTTCCCAAACCCCCCCACAGAAAATCTCGTTGAAGCTTCTCAATACGGCTTGCCACACTTGCTGGAATTGGAAAAAGAGATAAGAAGTATGTGGGTAGATTCGATAGTGTACTTTTTATCAAAGTGATCCTTCCCCCTTTAGACAAGTACATTCTTTTCCACCCTGCCAGTTGCCGCTCTATTTTCTCAAATACCATATCCCATAACGAAGTAGCCCTTGAAGCACTCCCCAATGGCAGTCCCAGATAAGTCATAGGGAAAGAAGCAACCTTGCAGCCCAGCGTTCGTGCCAACAGTCGAGTGTTTGGAACTAGCCCAATTGGCACCAATTATGATTTATCCAGATTCACCTTCAGCCCAGAGACAACCTCAAAACAGAACAATACAGCCTTTAGCGCTTGAACCTGCCTATGATCAGCTTCACACATAATCAGTGTATCATCTGCAAATAATAAGTGAGAGATATTAATGATGCCCCTACTTGGGGTTCCGATCAGGAATCCTGCAATAACACCATTCGCCACCAATGCCGATATCATCTTGCTTAGCGCCTCCATAACCACGACGAACAACAAGGGAGATAAGGGATCCCCTTGTCTCAAGCCACGAGAACTCTGAAAAAATCCCACAGAGGTTCCGTTCAAAATTATCGAAAATTTTGCCGAAGAAATACACCAACGGATCTAGGCCCTCCACCGCTCCCCGAAACCACACCTCCTTAGTAAATGTAGAAGGAAATCCCAGTTAACATGATCATACGCCTTCTCCATGTCAAGCTTACACATGATTCCTGTTTTCCTAGCGTTCAGTCCACTATCATGGCATTCATTAGCAATTAACACTGCATCCAGGATCTGTCTTCCTTTAACAAAAGCATTTTGGGGTTGAGTAACAATCTTATCCATCACTTCACTTAGTCTATTAGCAAGTACCTTGGAAATTATCTTATACACCCCACTCACTAGGCTAATAGGCCTAAAATCCTTAATCTCCATCGCACCCACCTTCTTAGGTATCAATGCTAAGAAAGTGGCATTAAGGCTTTTTTCAAATCTTCCCACCCTGAAAAACTACTGAAAGACTTTCATTAGGTCTTCCTTAATAACACCCCAACAATCTTGGAAGAACCCCATAGAGAATCCATCCGGTCCAGGTGCCTTGTCCTTAGCCATTTCCTCACAACTTCATAGATCTCTCTCTCTTCAAATTCCCTTTCTAAGTGTGCTGCCTCACTCAATCCAATGGTATTAAAGTCCAGCCCATTCAGTGGTGGCCGTCATCCCGCCTGCTCCTTAAGCAGATTCTCATAATAACCCACAACATGATTGTGGATTTCCTGTTCATCTCTGCATTCCATTCCATCCACCTTCAACATCTCAATGTTATTATTTCTCCTGTGTGAGTTTGCTATTCTATGAAAGAACCCCGTGCTCCAATCCCCTTCCCTCAACCATAATGCTCTTGATTTTTGACGCCAAGACACCTCTTCTAATAGGATCAACCTTTCAATTTCTGCAACCAGCTCAACCTTCCTATCTTGTTCTACCTGGGTGAGGTGTTGTACCTCTTGTAGTCTCTCGATCGCCTGAAGTTCCACCAGCTTTGCTTTTTTGGTTTCCCCTACATTGCCAAACGATTCCAAGTTCCATGTTTGTACATCTTTTTTAAGTGCTTTCAATTTTGCCGCAAAAATGAAACTCGGAGTTCCTTGAAACTGATATGAGGACCACCATTGTTTAACCCTATCCACGAATCCTTCCGATTTTAGCCACATATTCTCAAATTTAAACGGCCTACAACCCTTCCAAATACCTCCACAATCAATCATAATTGGCCAATGGTCCGAACCAATACGGGCTAACCGCTTCTGCCATACTTCTGGAAAGTGACTTTCCCATTCCGGTGAGATGAGAAAGCGATCTAATCAGGACCAGGATTGATTATTTGACCAAGTAGCGGTACCCCCGGCTATTGGCAGCTCCACCAGGTTCAAGTCAAAAATACACTCTGAGAACGCCTCCATTGCTGGTCGTAGTCTTCTATTTCCGGATGCTTCACTTGGGAATCTCACGACATTGAAATCACCCCCAATACACCAGGGGAGATCCCACCAACTATGAATCCCAGCCAGTTCATCCCATAGCAAGCTTCTTTCAGTATATAAATTGGCGCCATAAACACCTGCAAAAGCCCAACGATAGTTATCGGCTACACTATGAAACGAGCAAGCCACCGTATAGTTACCAATAAACTCCTCCTCCCTTTCTACAACTCGTCTGTCCCACAAAACCACAATACCTCCTGACGCCCCATTAGAGGCCAAATAAGCCCAATCTACATGGACACCACTCCATAAACTTCGCACTATTTTTCTATCAATACAATTCATTTTAGTTTCTTGCAAACATACAATGTCCGCTTTCCATTCCCTAATCATGTTTCTAATCCGCAGGCGCTTATTCCCGTCATTGAGCCCACGAATGTTCCATGATACAATTTTTGGTTTCATGGATGAACATTCTGCCCCTTCCCTTTTACCCTACCCCTACTAGCGCTTCCCTCCATGTTCATCGACCAAGTCAATCTTTGGAGTTCCCGATGCTTTTTTGATTTTCCCTTGTCCTTTTGTTTGTGCCCTGCTTCAATTGCTGTGAACAAAGCCATAAACTGCTCCTCATACCCATCGCACTCAAGCCCCACTATTTTTTGAATTTCTTTCATCTTATGATAAACCCAATCTGATACATTCGGTTGGGGAGGGAGACAGAAATTTAATGGGGTGGGTTCCTCCATTCTACTTAACTGATTTTCTTGAAAGACTCCATCCAAAGCTATATCCTCCAAACCCACCTGTTCTTCATCATTAGCAAGCACGATATCACCCTCCACAGAGTGAATACAGTCATCGGGCCCCTCTCCTTCCTCTTCCTCCATCTCCAAATCACTGCCTGAATGAATTAGGAGCTCCATACCATCTTCCCCATTAATTCTTGTGTAAATCGGCGTTTTCTGGGCAGTGTACAACTCCAAAAAATTCTCTACACTCATCGGCGTTGAAGCACGTTGGATCGGTGCTGGGCTGTGTACTTCCGTGGTCGTCGTTACAGTGCCGGAATGTCCCCCTGTTCCCGTCGGCACCTTCTGTGTAGTCGCCGGCGTCTTCTGACTCACCGGCGTGCACGGAACAAGTGCAGGAGCTGTCTCGGTGTTGGTCGACGGGTCGCTGGGTCAGGCCATACGGATAGCAAGGTTTGGGTTTGACGGGCCGGCTGAAGGACTGAAATTTGGGATGGGCTAGGACGGCCCAGGCCCAAGCCCAACGCCGAAAGACTTAGCCCCGAGGGCTTCTGACTCTGTTACGTGGTCTGGCCCAGACCCAGGCCCACACGCGTTTAGCTCTGAATCCCACGGCCCCGATCCCCTTTCTTCTTCTCCTGACTTCATTTCCCCCTTCCCTTTTATTTCCTTTTCCATCCCGACATAAGCACGTAGCTCTACCAGCTCCTTCTGCATTCTCCTAATCTGTCCCTGCAACTCCAACAATCTCCTACTACTCACCCACGTCTCATGTCCCACCTTAGGCCTGCCATAACCTGGCCTCTGTACTGCTTTAGTGGCTCGAGATGCACCCCCTTCCCGATCAGCCCCTGTTTTCTTCTCGCCGTGTACTGGCTTTGTCGCCGTGAGGGCCTCTGCATATATGGGGTTATGGGGTTTCCATATTCTTCTGTATAACTGAGTCCCATCTCCTTTAACCATCGGCTCCTTTTTCTGTGTCATCGCCTCAGCCATTTCCTTAAGACTTTTCCATCCCCAACCGCCATATCCTTCTGGAAAACAGAGTAAGGCTACTCTTCCCTCACGCCCATACTCAGCCACTGACAGATATCGACCACGATGATTTGCACAACGTTGTGCGATGAAGCTCCGATAGCCTTCTCTGACCACCGAATACACCTCCTTGTTCCCTCCCCTCATGCAATCCTCCAACACACGAATAAGCCATATTACTGTGTTACGGCAAACACATATCTTGTATTTTTCTTTCCAACCCCTTTCAGTTATTCGAAAGTTTACACCCTCAATTACAAGAGTGATTCTTTTAGAATCTACCACTAACTCCTTGGACTGAACCATACTCCCCGTATACCTCACTTACTAAAATGCACCATCTTCGACGACGACGAAAAACGAAAGGATAAAAGAAAGAAAACAGAGTCGTAAAATTTTCACACCATGTACGGAGAGAAAATTTTTATCTCTTCTTCAATAGAGGCAAAACATATTAATGAACAAAAAAAGAAACCTTCCAAACCTTAAGTTTTAGCTAAGAAGCAGTTTGAGGTTCCTTATATGCTCTCATTGAATGGTTTTGCTTCATGTTGATGAAGCCAACTAGGAAGCAAAGCTAAATCCTGTAACAATTATAGGTTGCCAGAAACACTATAATAAGCAAGTACTTAGAAAATAGAATGACAAACTAATTGACTCTGTTAAAGGTCTGGTCCTTTCCTCTCAAATTCCACCACAAAACAATGCAAAGTTGTTCACCTATATTACTTAATAAATTAAAAATATATATATCCAAATGACAGCCGGCGGAAATTGATCGAGATTTTATTTGTTTTCATAAAAAATGAAGCATCAGACCAATGTTCACCTACAACTTATGTGCTCCGATTGTCGACAAAAAAAACCTTTCTGAGTGTAAGGATTTGTAGACTACAGAAAATGCGGCCATGAAAGCCAAAAGTTTAATGAAACTTAGTTTGGCGGAGGGTATAAACACCAGGTCATATAACAATGTCAAAGTACATAGGGAATGACAAGTATCACAAAAAATTATTTCACTTCACTATCAAAGAATTGTTAGCCTAAAGTTACATATATAGCAGGTTTAGTTCGTTTGGAACATGTTATTAACCATAACAATCAATTTCCCTCTTACGGAAGCAAATTTTCATTATACATCTCAAAAAGGCCGTGCATAAGTTTTGGAAGCATGAAAGTAGTGAAGCAAGATTTACAAAGGATATGGCAATGGAAGACCTAGTTGTTTCAACATTCAAAAGCCAAACTACCCAACTTCTGAAAGGCCTTCTTCTTTGCCAAAATTGGCACCATAAATTGACTCAACCAGATGCAAACCCAATCAATCAGACCAAATACAGATTAAAGAAAAAACACAGAAATATAACTAAATAATGAAATAAATAAATAAATAATGAACCCAGATTAATTGTGATCGATTTCCAACAAACAGAGAAGAAAAAAAAATAGAGAAGAAAACAAACAGAGAAGAAAGAAAATAAACCCTAATGCTATCGGCAGTCTAAGCTAAACAAACCCATTTAACTTTTCAGAATGGTTAACCATAGACGTAGAAACTATAGGCACGAAATGACCAAAACAAGATAAAATCTAATCAACTAACAAAAGCATCTAGGATGAAGACGGTAGCATTACAGAAGCATCTATTTACATATATCGGCACGAGGATGACGACGAGGCACTAGGATGAAGATGACGGCTAGAGTTTCTGAGAGACTCGGAGAGGGACGATGGCCATGGTTTCGGAGAGACACAGAGAGGGTTCGGCGCGAGAGAGGTAAGGGACGGCTTCCAGAGACATAGAGAGGTAGGGTTTTTTTTTTTTAATTTAGGAGTTGTTCTAGGTACAGGCGAGATGCGAACCAATCGCGTACCAATTGCTCATGTGGCCTGCTTTGTCAGATGTCATTTGCATTAAAAAAAAAAAATTTGGAAAACACGAAGAGAAGAGAAAAGAGGGACATCGGCTTCATCTCCCTTCCTCAACACAGAGCACTCAATCTCAGATCCCTTCATCAGTTCATCTCCCCCAAATGGGACGCCTGTCTCGATCTGACCCTTCGCTGCTTCATCTACTCCTCCTTGGCTGGTGCCTTCAGTGGCCTCCTGCTCTTCAGTCCGTTCTCTTCACAGCCTCTTATTTCTTTCTTTCTTTCTTTCTTTATTTTATTTTCTAATTCACTCATTTCGCTGCCGATTAAAAACTATACTAGGAACAGGAATGGAAGCTAAAGTTTGAATATTCTCCAACCAAACAAAGAGATCAAGCAATAAACAGGGAAATTAAAGATAGAGAAGCAGAGAGAGAGATACCTGTACGTTGAAGAGTTTTCACGGAGAATACGTATTGCAGGGATTAGGTTTCAGGACCAAAAATGGCGGAGAAGTGAAGAGAATGGAGAGAGAGAGAGAGAGAGAGAGAAGGAACGCGAAGAAGAAATTGACTTCAGCAAATTTCATTTCTGCCCAAAACGCATTACTTCAGCAAAATTGAAACACACCGTTTCATTAAACGGTACAGCTATACCGATTGGTACACTTCGGTGCGCATAATTGCTTGAAAGAAGCGATTTCCAGAGTTTTGCTATGTATTAGTAAAGTCGCGTACTAATCTGTGCACCAATACTGATTCTTTCATATTCAAAATTTAAATTAACACTGTTTTCAATAAAATCTACTTTTTGACAAATCATATTAGATTGGTGCATATATTAGTGCACAATTGTGTTTGCAATTAGATTTTTCCATATTTATATAAACCAGGTTAACCGGGTTTAGAATTATAACCCGGGTATCATACCCGGATCCGGACGGGTGTAGAATGGTTATATGAATGCGGGTACCGTAACCGGAAATCCAGTTATCCAGGTTCCGGTCCGGGCCAATTTTTAACTGGCCCAAATGAACAGTCCTACTTTTAAGGGCACCATTCTCGGTAGCCCAAACATTTTCCTTAAAATTATATGTGAAATACACACTCTTCGGCTAATCTAGAATGATTTGGTTGACAAGAATGATTTAAAATTAAAAGTTTTTGTAAATCAAATCCATATAGATAGTATCTTTTATAAGAAATGATTTGTACAAATTCTAAATAGACAAGTTTCATACAAGTCTTTGTAAAAAAAGTGGACCCCACTTAAAAAAGAGTGTAAAAAAATTAATTTTTATTAGTGAGACCCACTTTTTTACAAATGATTTGTACAGAATTTGGCTATTTAAGGCTTGTGCCTAGTATTTCTTTTAGAGGAATGCTACACATCATCCCATACCACACACTTTATATACTAGCTGGTAAATAGTATAACTTCGGTTGGCATAAATCCGTTGATATATTCTGAGCTATCTTTCATTCTATGATCTATCAAGACAAGTTGTATGGTAAGACTCCTTTTCAATCGTCTCTTGTAAATAGTGACATAGCAAAACTTCTTGTGTTAATTTATTAGCTTTTGCAAAGACTTCTTGAATCCTTTGTGAAATAGTGATAGGTATGATCTATTATTGGTTTACCTTCAGCTAAGACTTTTTGTATAGCATCTATACATCTTTCAACAGGTATACCCCATCATATGGTACTCGAGATAATTATTAGCCAGCCTGAATTAATTATTAGAAATATTTGGACATGGCATGGGCCAAATATTAGTCTAATTTCTCAGCTTGGTGGAAATCAACTGCAGGATATGGTTTTGAAATCCAAAGTTCAGACTAAAGAAAAAGAAGATTTGAGAATTTGGAAGCCTTCTTACTCAGGCAAATTTTCTGTGAAGTCTGCTTGGAATTTAATTAGAAGTTCATCTGGTATTTTTCCTCTTTCTGCTTGTATATGGAACCATATTCTGCCCCCAAAAATTTTTATTTTTGGATGGAAACTTTTTCATAATGTATTCCCAATTGATGTAGCAATACAAGGGTGTGGGATTCCCATGGTTTCCAAGTGTGTCTGCTGCCCAACTTCACCAGAGATAGATCAGTGGATCATTTGTTTGAAAATGGGAGATTAATTACTTAAATATGGGAAGATTTTGCATTTCTTTTTGGTTACTCTTCTTTGTTAAGCTTTCCATGGAGAACACGTATATTACAATGGTGGCAACTTTCTAAAGGGAAAGATCAAGTTGGTATGCTGGCAGCTATGGTACCACCAATGATCATTATTTGGGAATTGTGGTTGTCAAGAAATAATTGTGTATATATCCATCTCGTTTCACTCTAGAACATACAACTGAGTCCAATGAATACTCTCGATTTCATGATCTAATGATATGCTACCATTTCATCCTCGTGAACCAAGCAAAGCCTGAGGATTAGCTCACAGTTCAAATCTGTATTGAATTTTTATACCATTCATTGATTGTTGATGATTCCTGAACAATATTCCAATATACTTGACAACCAATAAATAGCACATAACTGGACTAATATGGCCGAATGTAATCCCTCAAATCCAAACACAACAACCAAAAGAAGTGTCAAGTATCTCCACAAATCTATTATTAGTTGGAGGACAATACAACAAGCTTCAACAAAACGGCTTTCCCGTAGTTCCTCACAATCCACCCATCAAGTTTTTGCCATTCTTTGAAGCAACCGTGCTTGTCACACCACCATCACTGCAACATATTACCGAACATTCAGAGCATGTCCAGAACTTTTGTCGAAGCAATCATAATTGTTAAAAAACAGACAACGATGAAGAGATTAAAATGCCACACAGAAAAACAATGTCTGAATTGGATCAAAGAACTTGGATTACTTCAAGCAGATGCATCTCGTACTAAAATCTGTTGAAGCTACGACTCAGAAATGAGAATGCGGTTTCCTATGTCAGAGAATGTCTTCACATCAATTCCCCATAGCCTGCTTATTAAGATGAATGGCAATGTTAGGCAAAAACCCAGACAAATTTATTTTTTCACTTCCAAGCTGATGAAAAATAACATCCATATGTCAGTCTTCACGAAGAACTGTTATGCCAGGCAGCCAATTAACTGCAAATATGGGGATCTTGCACCATTATGAATTTTCTATCACAAGTTATGATCGAAACAACTATAAAAGGCACTTACCAGCAATCAACCCCAATGGCATTGGCCCCCACCTTATCTGCCTTTTGATCATCACCAATGTGTACTGCTTTGCAAGCCTCAGCATTAAGTTGATCTGCACCAATAGCACACTGTGACTCGGTCGTGCTGTTTTTGCTTTTCCGCAAGATTGTTTAGTCTTATCTCAGCTAAAAAAGAAAGATGGGGGTGGGGGGTGGTTTACGACCACTTTCAAGATAACAAATCCTAATAATTCCATTCGGGCATCCACTAGAAGCATTTACCATGTTGTTCAAAGAGCTTATATGCATATACAGTGATGACGAAAAGGAAATCCAGGCAACTGCACTGCACATACCTAAAGCAGCTTTAAATATTTTTATGTCAGGTTTTTCATAACCAACCTCTGAAGATATGATAACGGCATCAAACCTGAAAATCAAAGCAAGACAAATGCTTACATGTAAATATCATGAATGGTCATCGGTATCCCTGTTCCTCTTCTTCATAGTAGCATTCCAACCTTTTCTTTTTCTTCTCTTGTTTGACTTTTTCCTTTCTTTTTTTACTTTTTGTCTTTTGTTTTTTTTTTTTTCTTTGGGGGTGGGGGCAATAAATGGGGCAGGAAGACTTCTATGATTAAGAGATTTACTAACCAAATTTGTTGAATTACCAATATACGACCAAATGTTACAATGTTTCATATTTAAGAAATAGCAAACAGAAGGAAAGGCTAAGACTTACAGATCTAAAACATTAAGTTCCCTCAATAACTTCCTTAGGCGGGTATCAAAATTGGATACAACAGCCACCTTAACTGTATCACAGCTCATCATATTTGGAATAATGAAAGAAGAAAATAATTCAAAAACCATAGACTTCATTAGTACTAGCAAATAACAGATAGAGGAAAATACTTTATGAATATGACCTCCAGCATCCTTGAGAAGGACTATCGTTTCATAAGCTCCATCTGGAAGGCACCATGCATCACCTTTTGCATAATACTGACAATAAAAACCACTGAGAATAATTCAAATAAAGTCTCAATTATAACATCAACCAATGCCTCATCACTATGCTTAGCACCAGTCATACAGTTCTTTTGGAAATATTATATTAGGGTCAGTACTGGCCAAAGAACAAGCAGTTTGAACGGGTTGGTCTTAAGAGATATCACCTCATAAACTTCTTCGAAATAATCATCATCAGCACAACCAGTGGCTTCAGAAACAACCAATTTCCAAAATGGCCTCCCATCTCCCTGTGAATAGCATAAAACCTTCAATCAACACCTTTTCTTTATTTAAGGAAGCTGTTTTCTTCATTAAAGAACTGGGTGGGAAACTGTTTTCTTCATTAAAGAACTGGGCAAAATTAATCCTTTTGGTAGATGGAAGAGGTCTGAAGAGATAAAGAACCTAACCCCTATAAAATCATTCCTTGGAAATGGAAATAGTACAAGAGTGGCTCCATATAGGAACTATACAATTCATGTTTTACAGAAAAACAAAAGATATATACGGCTAATTTCAATGCATCAAATCATTGTCAAAGTATCCTCGTCTCCTATAATGGAAGTACTTAAATAGCGTGAAGGACCATAGTGATGGTGATATAAATACATGCTCATTTGCATCAGTATCCTATTAATTTAAATCTCCCTACCCCCCATCCTCCACGCCAAAACAAAGGATCCAAGAAACTCAACTGAAAAATGAGCATTACTTGTGGTTGAGTACAGCAGGAAGGCTATCATCAACATCCTTATGCCTCAAAGTATTCATTTCTGGTAAATACACTTAATTTATCAAGTGGTTTCTTGAGAAACGGAAAACTCAGAAAAGGCTAATTTGAGAGACAGAACTTACTAGAGAATCTGAAAAGGTATCAAAGGCAAACTGAGAGAGCACAATACACGCACAATTAATTATTAGTATAAGAAAAATGCAGAACTCTCACTGGAAAATTAAACTTAATAAGATAGTTTTTTTTTTCCTTTTTTTTGGGTGTTCTTTTTTTTCTTATAAAGCATATACAAATTTTTTTTTTTATAAGTAAGAAGTAAATTTGTGAATGAAGATAGGCAAAGCCTATGTACACAGGAAGTATACAGAAGAAATGCCTAAGTACATTCTAATAGTGCTAAGTTAAAGATATAAAGCATATACAATTAAGCGTACACCTTTAAAAAGTTACAGAACAGACCTGGTAACGAAGCTTCTCAGGCCATGGAGCAGCAAAAGCTCTCCTAAATCCTTGCTTTATTTCAGCTGATGTCATTGATAAACCTGAAAATGTTTCAAAATAATGATTTATAGCTCACAACAGAATAGTGCATGAGTCAGGATTACACTAAAGAAAATAATGAAACAGAAAGAACAAACATCATAAACAACAAACTATAGTATGGCTATCTAAGTAAGAAAAACCAGTTATCACATACAAAAAAAAAAAAAAAAATTAAGATAGCGTTCAAATGCATCACATTCAAAGAAAGGGCCAACCAATCACCCACTCAGTAAAGCAATCCCTAGTCACAACATTGACTAATATGGTTTACCAATACTACAGTTTGCAAATGCAGTTTGCTTCGTAGCTTGGAAGTCTTGGAAGATAGTGGCACTCAAAGAAACTAACGTACTCCAACCTCTCATGCACAGTCTATTATCTAAATGGATTATTTGTTGAAATTTAACATGAAATCTACAAGTGTAGAAAGTTATGCAATTACATGTAAGATAAGGCTTCCGCCAATAACTTGCACTCGAAATATAACTATATACTACCAAGCACAAACACTAACCGTATTTACTGCCGATGGTTGAATAAGTCTCTTCGACTGGCTTTGCCAACTGCAGAAGGGTACCTCCCGCATCCAATAATAATGCATCGTATGCTCTCTTAACCGACCTTCCTCCATCTAACCAGAGAGGAAAAATAAAGACAGATAACAAGAAAGACCCACTGTATAGAACACCCTAAGGTTAGAATTGTGCTCTAAAGTTGTAAAGGGTCTGCATCGTGAAGGCCAATATACGAAATCTCCATGTCATCCTTATTCATTTTAAATCATAATCGGGTCAGTAAAATGACAAATTCTTTAGGTAGAAAACACGGGGAAAAATTCTAACGAGATTAAGGTATAGTTCTTGTGCGCGCGCGCGCGTGTGAGAGAGAGAGAGAAAGAGAGAGAAGGCGATCTAACCAGTGTGGAGGGCCATGGAGGAGAAACAAAGGGAGTTGGGAAGCTTCAAATTTCGAGGAGGTTTGAGGGCTCTGAAAAGAGCAATTCCTCCATGAGAACATCTCATCAAACACGTTTCCATTGCAGAGCTCCCTCACTGTGTCGGATACTCCTATGCGAAAGTCTTTTTCTGTTGGTAAATGTAATGCATGTATACAAATCCGAGCCCAGCTCGGCCCTGCAGGCCTTTCCCTTGACCCGTCACGACCGTCGTTTAGTTCACTCGCTCGATTTTAGGTGTGGACAAAACGAATTTCAGTTGTATTTTTAAAAAAATTAATTCAAGTGGACAAAATTCGAAGGCTGAACTCAAATCTTTATAAACAACATAACTTGGCAACATATTTTTATTCCTTTTGAAATTTAAATATAAAAAAAAAAAAAAAGTATTTTCTTACGTCTAATTGGTAGTCCTTTTTTTTTCTACTCATTACATAAGTTGAGAGTATTCACGTTCTATTTTCCATAAAATTTCCTATAATTTAGTTAAAAAGTACATTTTTTAAATTTTTTTCTTAAATTTTACTCATCTTTCAAAAACCTCCTACATATCATTTCCTATCATTTCTTTGTTCTATTAAAATAATATTTCTCTATTCTTTCTTTATTACTTTTTTCTCAGTTCCATTTACAAACTTAATTACTCAATATTTTTTCTTATGTTTTGAACTATTACTCTAATGAATATTTTATACAAAAATTTAAATTAATTTTTTGTGGATATGATAATATTTTTAAAATTAATTTTTTTTATATTTTCGTAATTAATTAAATTATTTTTAAAACTATTATTTAAAACTATAATAAATATGAGTATGAAAGAAAGTGTAGATGATTAGAAAAATATTTATTTTATATATTAGAATAAAATATTGATAAAAAATTATTTAGGAGATGAACAAATATGGGGGACTTACTGTTCATCCCCTAAACCTTTTCCCTAAAATAGGGATCCGGGTGTGGGGGCTATGTTGATCAAGAGTAATGTTACATACAGTCGTGGAGTGTGCAAATGCCATGCAATTGCTTTGAAAAAAAATGAGATCCACGATTAAAAAGTTAAATTTTTTTTTTCATTTGGGTCCTGTATTAATTCACATTTTTTAAAGAGACTGCACGACGCTTGCACAACCACGACTGCAAATATTATTTGCCTTTGACCCTATAATAAATCTCAAATTATGAGAAATCCGGTATTTTAAGACACCAGATGCGAATGCTTTGAGTCAAGAAGGCAACTCAAATATCTTGAAGCAAGCGCATGCGGTATGATCATCACCAGCAAAACCACCATAAAAATTTTAATTTTTGTAATAACTAGCGCTAGATATAGTTTTAGTTTTGAAGTGTAGATACCTTGAGCACTCTTTTTTTTTTAAAAAAAAAAGTAAAGTCTACTGTCAAAAAATGATTTTTTATATGGATATCAAATTTAACTACTTTTTTTAAATAAAGTGTACAAGATTTGTATACTTTAATATTACAAATATCATTTTTCTTTTATAATGATTATATCCTGTTATCTCCCCCATTACCTTTCAATCTCACCGGAATCTTCATGTTGAGTATACAAGCGTGAAAAGAGAGTCAGAAGTCCTAAATTTCTCATCAAATAAGTATAAATTATTAGCCTAACAATTGGACCCAAAATCAGTTTTGACTTTTGGATCGAGTGGTGTCCATATGCTCAATGAAAGGTCTCCTATAAATGTTATTTTTTTCCCTTCTGGCAGCGGCATCGGAGCCAATGCAACAATAACATAATTGTGAGGATTCAGAAGATGCGTCTAGGTGTGGCTTGGATAGTGAAATGAAATGAGATAGTTTTAGATAAAAGTAGAAAGTTTAATAAAATATTGTTAGAATATTATTTTTTAATATTATTATTTTTTAAAATTTGAAAAAGTTGAATTGTTATTTATATTTTGTGTGAAAATTTAAAAAAATTGTAAAGATAAGATTATATGAAACCTTTCTGTATCCAAACTAATAAATCGTAATAGAAACTGGTCCAACTTAGACCCATCGATCAAACACTCACAAGTCACAATTATATGGAAAATTATCAAGTGCTTAAACGAGTATAGACATGATACTCTCCTCCAATCAAAATAATACCATGTTATTAAAGTTGCTTACATTTTTAATGACACGTCATACTTTAATAGCATAGAAGTACCTCATATTCTAAAATTACTCAATAATTACTCCAATTATGTTGGCTAGACGAAAAAAAAGAATGTCCTAATGTACCCATCTGGCCTTCTCGACCATACACCATGTAAAAAACTCCCGTATGTTGCCCGGTCTATGTTGATTACAAAGAGGCTCTCCAACTTCTTGCACTCCCAAAAGGTCACCATTTTTCACAAGATTATTGGATGAAGTAATGAATGTGGTTCCTATACAATGAAATAAAGCAATTGCATGCTTCTAGACATCTTAAATTGAAACACGCCTAGTGAATTTGGATATTTCACTAGCTAGCTGGTTTTGGCAATATAGTTCGTTGATAACATGTGAACTGAAATCTCAAAACAATCATTAACTGAAACTACAAGAAGTCCACCCAACCAATGGGAGAACCAACAGATTATGGTTTGGTTCTGGTTCAGCTTGCAACATAGTTCCTTCTGGAAAGTGAGGAAGGGGGAGCTATAGCAAGCTTCAAACCCATTACCTTCAAGCTCATTGCTACATAACTTGGATGTGGGATGTGCCAGCAACCACGTTTTACAAGATTGGCTCTTATGTAGTGAAATAATGGGATTGCATGATTCTAGGCATCTTCTTCGAGCACTTTCATCTCACTGTTCATATCTGCTTTTGAATGGCACATGAGTTTCAATGTTCTGCTAGCAGGTTTTGGCAAGAAACTTTCTTGATTTAACATAAGAGAGCAAGCAAGTGCACAAATGAGATCCTCAGAATCAAACAAACCATACAACACCCCTCACAAGCTAGACTCAGTTTGTCACATTGCTAGAATTGGTCAAGAAATCTACAGGTCTCAAGTAAATGCAATTGACTTAAACCTGCCAATCATGATATCCAACTCAAGGCATCCTCATTTATACAACAGAGCAGGGTGATAATCACTGTTTGCTGCGCTGCTTTCACATAGTGGGGGTGTATGGTTAAAAGGTCCCATAATCATACTCATGAGATGGGGGGTAACATACAGCAAAAGAGATCCAGGTTGGACTTTCCATTACCAACCAAGTTTGAGCAACCCAACCCTCTCACTATAAGAATATGGTGGCAAGTTAGAATCCATTCTAAAGATAATACTTGAGACTTCACCAAAATCCACTGTGCTGATTCCTAGCGTGGGTTTAAAATAATTTTGCTTGTTCATTCATAGAGGTTGCTAATAACATAATTGAAATACAAAACTTTCTATGACATTTGAAGGCAATCAAGATGAGGCAACTAATGAAAATATGAACAGAATAATTCAGAATAACAAAAAGAAATGGAAATCAACTCAAACTTACCAAGTATAAACCTTAAAATAATCTCAATTGACCAAAGAAGCAGGTGGAGGAGATGGCACAGCCCTATGCCGAAATAGCTTTGTGAGAGCTCTGCGCTCACAGTCCTGCATACGTAAGAAAAGGGCATGACATACCAAGTGCAATTTTTGCATAATTACACCTTCATGAAAACACATTGAAAGCAACTAGTTTAAAGGAGCTAATCATATAAACAATGTGATTATCAGGATTTTGCTCAGATCCAACAACCAAGCAAAATCAACACAATCAATTGTACAATTTTAGTGACTTCTGAAACCATTTTGGAAATAGCTCCAAAAGAATAAATCAATTAGTTGTAATGATACACAGACAAATACAACAAAATCACTAATTGATAAGTATATTGAGATTTTCTTGAGAGAGACTATCACCTTAAACATATTTAGGTAAAATGGTCTAGTGGGATTCATTCTTCTCAGTTTCAAATAAGTATATGCAAAGCTTAGCTGATCACGTGAGGTGAATCGGTTGACTTCATTGAACCAAAGACAAGAAAACAAATTTGACATTGGTGTATGTGCCCGTACTATAAAGGAACCTTCAGGAACAACTGCAAGGTAAATGACACAACACATTAGCACATGGGGTTCATGGAGACATGAACTGCAGATGAAAAGACAATCTCCATAACGAACAGAGATGCCAACGACACGCACAACTTGGAAGAGGAGTATTTGGGTCTGAAGGATCAAACTTGGTGAGACCATCAGACTGATAAAAAGTAAACTGTTCATCAATGGCCGTGTGATTGTACTTATTTAGACGCTTATTTTGGAGTACCTCCTCCCAGACACAGTGGCGATCATAATGATTTGAAATGGCATATTCTGATTTTGTTCGCCACAAAAAGTACTCAATAATCAACATGGGATCACTCTGAAGTCGCATCTTGCTGTCAAGCCAAATCGAGTACCTTCAAACAACCACTGCATATAAGATAAAATTTTTTGATTTTCAACTAGAAGGGCCAAGACTCAATGGCTAGAATATTATGTATAATTACCTAGATGAAGGGAAGAGGCGATGTGGCAAAAACTTTGGCACCTTTCCAGTTTTACGCATGTCCTTATATGGCAAGTTCCTCACAACAATGATTTTCCATAAGCCGACATATCCACCATCATCAGGAGTATTACCTTCTAATGACAGTTTTAATAATGTTTGCTCATCGACAAACATCACAAAACAAACATTTTTCTTGGAATATTCACTGATCTGCAGCAAACAAGAATATTTGAACATCACTGATTGATCCACATGTATCATGATGACATATATATTCAGAACCTAATTCCTCAGAACAAAATATTCTAATGTTATTGAATACATACAGGCATATAAAATCATTAAAGCTCAAATAAATAGGAGATAACTAAAGATTTCATCATGCACACAGGTGGATACAGCAAAGGTATTAGAGCCATAAACAAATCAAGTATAAAGAGAACCATACATATTAATTTAATATATTAAAATCAAATGACCACGAAAATGGAAATTTCAAGTTAAATGAACTTTCCATTTCCTTACTTCATGCAAAATCCTCTCTTTACCCCACCAGCTATCCATCATTTAATTCTTTGGAATGGCATTTTATAAAAGGTTTAGACTAAGTACATCTTCAACTTTAGATCTTCTATTTATTTTCTCTAAGAAAACGAAGGGATAAACTAAACAAGACAACAGATACATGAAACTACATGAAAGCCTATTCCATTGCTTACTACACAAAATAGAACCCAAAATGCAAGAAATTCATAGCTTCAATTGTAACATTAAGAAAAAGCAGTAGTTGTTTGCATTTCAAGCAGACGTTATTCTCTATAACCATTTCAAAAGATAAAGTATAATGCCGAAACATGAAAACCAAAATTTTGTGAGTATCAAACGGCTATATAAAGACACTTCTATAATAGGTTTCATGATATTAGGAAAGTAAAATACTCTCCTTTGTTTTAATAAAGAAGGGGGATGAAGAGAAAAAAAGAACTCATCTCAATATTTCAGTAGCTCCATAGGTTACCATTTTAAATTTTCACATAATAAAAATGTGATGCCATACCTTGCAAGAACCAAACATTCATTTTTCCATTTTTTTTTTCTTTAAAGCAGTTTCAAAGTTGAAGATACCACTCTGCTAATTGAATGTTTGCAGGAAAAGTGGAGATAAGTGTGTGCCTCCCATAAAATGCTGGGAGTGTCTGATATTCGAACAGAAAGGTCAGACATGAAGATTATTCTTGGTCAATAAAATTATATGAAGGGTTATGCTTATATAGAGTCAGAATGATGAATACATCCTCAAATTTACTTCCACACTTCCACTACTATTTACATCAAGAAATTCTTTTTTCCAGTCATATTTGAAGATAATAATCTTTCGCGAATGAAAATCTGAATAGAGTATAACAATTGCCAAAGTGAAGGTTCAGTCTTATTTCTTATGAAGTCGTTATGTTCATGAAAAAGAAACGAAGTGTAAATTTGGCTATTTACAATTGCAAGACTTAGTTACTTATCCCAAAAAATAATAATAATAATTGCAAGACTTAGTGCTGGTAGTTGTGATACCAGAGTTTATTTTATAAGATAAACATTTTATTAGAAAGAGGGTGTGACTCCAGTAACACAGGAAGTATACAAAAGACCCACCCAACTAGTAGAAGGAGAAAGTGCTAGAACTTCACGAAAGGTAGAAATAGAAAATGATACACTATTGCAGACTGCTATCCAACAATAAAGGGAAGTAAGGAAGGATGACTGGAGCTCCAATACCAATTTTTCACCATCTTTGAAGAGGTTGAATCTTAGAAGCTACGTTCATTTCTTTCCCTCAAATTACACCGCAACAAACAGGCCGGTGTCATCTTTCACAATAGTGCACACCAATGGCTCTTAAACTGTCCTTTCCAACATGCTAGGAGATCCACTACTAGGGAAGGCATAACCCACTCTATCCTAAATAGACCAAAAACTATGTTTCATAAAGCACTAGCTTTATATAATCATGCGGAGTATATACTTGATGCTCAGTTGAATGAAATATATATGAAGTAGAATTTCTTACACAGCAACCAGCTACTAATGAAACATAAGCTATTAACCACATAAGCAAAAGGTGATGGTTATAATGTTATCAGCATGACAGACAAATGATCATGTAAGGAATAGAGCTCATTTACCAGTCTGCGTGTGGGCCTCCTCAAAAAGTCGGAGCTCCCAAAAATGCAAGAAGATACTACAACCTTACACGTATACATGTATGCCTTGTCTTTCTCATTTAAATCAAATCCTGTGCTCGAATATCCAGGTGGTCCATTTACGAAACCACAATGAAGTGTCTGATTTCTAGCATAGAAGGATTTCTCTCTTTCTGGGAGAGTCTGATGTCCTCCAAATCTAGGTTCAAAATAATTATCGGGTAATATTTCCTCTTTTTCAATGTACTCTAGTGAAAACTGGGTGAATTTCATAAGATCCTTGGGTTCAACAAGATCATCCACAGATTTGACAAGCCCAACTTCGCAAGGAGAATCTGAAGGGTGAAGACATGGAAGAAAAGGCACAAGGACTGAGTCAAAAATTGGAAATTATTTACAGAAGACAGAAAAGCATAAACTGAAACAGTATCCAAATAATCCAATGAATGTTTAGTCAATATATATTCAGTGGAAAAAAGCAAGGAAGCATCAGCTCCAAACCTTATATTGGGTCAGTAGATGATAACATCATTAGTTTCTTTTGTAATAAATTGAAGCCTTATAATAACAAAAGAACATTTACTAATATGACTGCAACACAAGTCCCAATGCGAATACAGAATTTTCCATTTTCAGGAGAAATTTAAATTCAAGGAAGTCACAGGATTTACTGCAAAGGGGTTTACCGTTAGGCTTATCATGCTGCAAAGTTTGGCTAATTTTCTTAGGAAACTTATCAAAAAAATTTTCTTAGGAAGCTAGGGAGTAGCTGGACACTTTTAGACATGAACATGAAGTGTAATATCAAGCTCCATGTTAGGTAAACCGACCTACTTGACACATTCTGGAGCTACATATTGTCAGAAATACTACTCTTTTTGTATTCTTCAACCTAAATTTTGTATTCTTCGTCACACTTCTTAGGAGATGATTGGGGAATGAGATGAGATAATAATTTTGTGAATAGTAGTAAGATGGTTTGTAAATAGTAGTAAGATAGTTTGAGTTAAGTATTTATTAGGTTTTGGGAAAGGAGAGAGAAAATGTTGAATAAAAAATATTATGAAGTTAAAATATTTTCAAAATGTCATTTTTTAATATTATTTTTGTTTTGGGATTTGAAAAAGCTGAATTGTTTTTTGTTTTTTGTTTGAAAGTTTGGGAAACTTGTAATGATTAGTTTGAAAAAGTTGTAATGATTAGTTTGAAAGTGTTTGTGTTTGAATGATATTTGGGAAGGAGATGAGATGAGATGGAAATTGTTTCCAAACATCCCCTTAATGTGGCACATGTTAAGTCATTGTTATTTAAATGATTGACACAAAACCATATAAAACTTGACACATCAACAAATGTGACTAAGGATGATAGAATTCACAATGAAGAATAGCATTGTTCTATTTATTATTGCACACTAACTCAACACAATTTTGGCATTTCCCAAAACCTGACCGCCACCCACTAACCAACAGAAGGAAAAGAAACTATATGCTTGATAAAAGCTCAAAATTTCTTGGTCTTAACTCTAGACCTCAACATCAACTATTTGTAAATTGTTGGAATTAGAGCAACAAAAACCAATAAGCACTGAAAACTACTTCTTTTGGTTCTCACAATGTTCAACACTTCATTCAACTTCTACTAGGGAAGTCTTCAAGCGATAGCTCAATATATAACTTTTGTTGGAAAATCACCTTAACACAAACTCAAAAAAGGCTTTGGATGAACACCATAAACTTGATGTAACTTATTGGCAAACGGTCTTAACCCAACTTTTCAGCAATTGAAAACAAGATTCATAGATCTTAATATACTCATAAGATTAGTGCAAGCTAAATATCCTTACGCTGCCTACGATTCTTGCTTTTCGGTGGTTTTGGAGCATTATACCCTAAAAGTTGTTCTTGTACTTCTTGTGACAATGAAATGCTATCTTCCAAATTATCTGCGATGAGAAATAAGTACTTGTTTTACATTTAACCATAGAAGAAGCACAAAATTAAAAAGAAGAAGAAGCTAAATCATACATGGAAACATGAAAGTTACAACGAAAAATTAGATTCACTGAACTGGGATCACTAACTAACACTAATATAACACAAAATGCCAACGTAATTAAAAATAAATAAAAATATCTTTTCTGAATATTTTCCCTGGTTCCATTGCTACACTGGACTTCACACAATCGATGGGATTGTATAGCTACTATTTCAACACAACATACATACATCGAAAGAATTTTGGTGACCCACCAAAGCACGAAAGCCATGATCTTTCAGAAAAAGAACTCCTATTCAAAGAATGCTTAACCGCATATATAAATTAGTCTGACTTACTTTGTGCCTTTTGCCTAATGGGAAATGGGTCAGATTCTATGGGATCAAACCTATGGGACGTAAGGAATGATGGAAGCAAATTTAAAATATATATATATATATGAGAGGGATAAATCATAAAAAAAATAATCAAATAAAATATAGTAAAAGAGAGCTGTATCTCACCATGAAATAGCATTTGTACGCCAGAAACGACCAAATAAATTAGGAAGAGCAATGCAAGCACAAAGACCCAGCGCGAGAGTCTTTGTCTAGTTACCCGACAAAGCCTTCTTCCTCTACGAACAACCCGAAAACCATGCTCACTTTGATCAAGGGACTTAAAAATCATGCCAAGTATACTTCTTCTCTCCGTTAACATGTCGCTACTGTGCCTATAAAAAGCCATCATAGAGCGCCCTCCGAACTTTGGGGAAAAAACGAGCTCATCTATGGAACATTGCTAACATTTCAAAATAAAATAAAAAGTCAGTGGCGTACAATTAATGAAGCATACTGGCATATTATGTAGCCATTGACAGACTTCTATGGAATACTATCCCCAATCATACGGCACGAAACATCTAAAACTGAACTCCCAATAAAATTCTTAAATCCAAATTGATACGATTACACAAAAAAAGCATGTACGAAGCAACTCAGCTTACCCTAGAATTAGTTACCGTACGTTTATTGAGGCTTATATGCCGACTGGCGAGGCAAGGTTTTGCAAAGAAAATTCAAATTCCATTGTAGGAAAAATTAGAAAATAACTTATAATACGACATTGTATGGATTTAAGATCCATTGTTTCAGCAGTCAGCAGGATCTAAGGAATAAGAAAGATTTACGTGGGAAATGGAAATCCTACGAATTAAAATCCCAGATTGAGATATACCGAAGATAACAGAGAACTACAATTATAGAATAGCTGAAGTGGGACACTGGGGATTTACCTGGATCTCACGGGCAGGTCCCAAGCAGCAGCAGCGGTGAACCGCGAAAACAAGAATACGAAAGGTGGAGATTATCTAAAACAGAGAAACAGAGAAACTAGGAGAGGCCATGGGAATCTGGGATGCCTGCCCCGTACAAAAACTTCGTTACAGTAACCGCAATGTCGGAGGGAGAGGAGAGAATAAAAAATAAACGAACAATTAACCATAGGTTTGGGCCTACGTTCTTTGCTTTTAGCTAAAAGGGCATTCTCACGAGCGTAAAAAGGCAAATTTAAAAGTTAATTAAAGTCACATGTTTTCATTAAAGTTAATATTTTTTATAATTTTTTATTTAATTTATTTATCTCATATTTTAAAATCTATTATAAACTGTACGAACCCCATCACCTATATATATAAAAATAATAATTAATAGTGCAACTGTTATATAGCAACAAAATGAGGGAAATTAATATAAATTATTCAATAGAGAGTGAATAGTAACCATATAAACATAGAGAGTTACTGTAGCTAGCAAATAAAATATTTGTCTTTTGCATCTTCCAATATAGACCATGTTAAAGAATTATTAGCTAAATTTTAGTTTGTATTTACATTTGATTAAGCCAATGAGAATTTTAGTTTGTATTTACATTTGGTCACTACAAGTTCCAGGGAAGTGGAAGCATTTGATGTGGAGGGCCCTTCACAATATTCTGCCAACTAAGCTAAATCTTTATAAAAAAAGAGTGGTGGAGGACCCGATATGCCCAATTTGCCTTCAAGAAGAGGAAGAAATAGTGCATGCTTTGTGGTCCTGTCCTGTTTCTGCTGATGTATGGGCAGAAGAGGGCAGTCCAATGCACAAATGGAGCTCGAATGGTAGAGACTTTGAAGATCTTTGGAGGAAAATGGGAAGGGAATTGCTTCAAACTGATGTGGAAAGGGTGGTAGCCATTATGCAATCGATATGGTACAGAAGGAATACTTGGGTTTTTGAAAACAAATTCTGCAGTCCAACCAGTGTTATGAGAAGAGCTTTGGTTAGCTTGGTGGATTTTCAACAAGTGCAGAATGATGGTAAAACTGGTGAGAAGAAAAAGAACAAAGCTAACAGAGAAATGGTGTGGCAGAAACCAGAGGAACCTTATGTTAAATTGAACTTTGATGCAGCTGTTGATCAAAAAGAAAGAAGAGTTGGAATAGGGATGGTAATGAGGGATTTTAGAGGGGATGTTCTCTTGTCTTTAAGTGCAAAAATTATGAATATTGCCTCTCCTTTTATGGCTGAATGTAAAGCACTAGATAGAGCTTTGGAACTGTGCAAGGAACTGAGAATTTTTTCTGTATGGTTTGAAGGGGATGCACTACAGGTTGTGGAGAGAGTAAACAGGGAAGAAGAAGATGAATCATGGGAAGGCCAGGTAGTTGGGGATCTGCAGAAAACAATCAGGAGCTGCAATGGATGGAAGCTGAGTTTTATTCATAGGGAATGTAACCAAGTGGCTCATAGTCTTGCTAAAATAGGATTGAACATAGAAGAGGAAATGGTGTGGATGGAATGTGTCCCACCTGCTTGTAAACAGAAAGTTATAGATGACAAAAACTGTAAACACATGATCCATTTCTGATATGAATACAAACAGAGGTTATTTCAAAAAAAAAAAAAAGCCAATGAGAATGTTCTAAGCATGAGATTGCAAAAAGGAGTTTGATATAATCGAATAAGTTGATTGATTGGTTGTGGAATTAAACCACAATCAATAGAAAGATAATACGGTTGACTATTCTGGTGTGTTTTGTAAAAAAACTCATCACTTATATTTCTTTCATATTCTCATTCGGGAAAAAATATAAACATAGATAACTAGAGACGAAAGACTATGATTGCTAACAACATCGAATGAGGATTGACCACTATATTGACGTGTGGACCCACAAGTTGGTAGGAATAGGGTAGGCCAAAGAATATGTCGATATCGCCGTGTAGTCCTTGAAGTGTCGGAGCAACGATGGCAGGTGTGGTTCACACATGATTTGGGAGACACATGAGCCTCACGCGTTGGCCAGACGTTGGCGTTTCTTAGCCCATATTGAAGACCGGTGTCTAGGGAGTGCAGTGGCATGGCTCTTTTATGCATTTGATGTTCGGAAGGGAATACATCAAGCATTTTTTGACGCAGTAGAGAATAAAAGTAAGAAATAAGGAGAAACCACTATGAACATGAAGAAAATAAAATGAGATAGGAGAGTAGAGGGAGGAAGGGAAGCCTCCCTCTCCCAAACCTGAGAGAGGAGGCTTTGAAAATTTAGAGAGAAGGTAGGTAACAAATTTTTTAGAAAAAGCTTCTTTTATGAGATTTAGTTTATGAGTAATGTTAGAACAAATCCCAAATGCACAAATTGTGCATAAACTTTTTATAAAAAGATGAGCCCCACAAAAAAGTGAGTTTTTTACATTTTTACAGCGAAGTCCACTTTTTAATAAAAGATTTGTGCGAAATTTGTTCATTTAAAACTTGTATATATCATCATCCTTGTTGGGAAATATGAAACCTTACTCCAAGTTTCTTTTTAGTAGAGCAATCTCTGATTGCTTTAAAATGTCTATGTCTGGGACGGTGGGTAAAAATTAAAATGAAAAAATTTTAATATAGATAAAAGATTTTATTATTATATGATAGTGTCGCATACACCGAATTTTTTTATGAAAACGATGCGTTTAGGACAATGATAACTAGATTTTCATGAGGGTGGTGACGGGTAGGAAGTAGAAAAATATGCTATACGCAACTGGAGTGGGGAATCCCATGATATCGCATCCGTCATGGCAAAATAGAAACGACGTCAGCCAACCAATCCCCCTGATGTATTTCAAACAAAGACAAGTAGTTCGAAGTTCATAATGGTGTATCTCATCTTCTCCATCCCCACGAAGTAAAGTTCATTTTGGTCTTCGTCTTCTCCACCCCCATCCCCACGAAGTCTTCTCTTCGTCTGTCCCAAGAGAACTCAGGAGAAAATTTGAAAGTAAAATAGAGCTTGAGATTGAAAGTGGAGGAAACCGTAATGGTAGAGATATGTACCTCAGTCCTCAAAGAGTAAGCATCTTTACAAAGACCTTCTCTTCTCCCACGAAGCCTTTCATTTCCCCTTCTATTTATCCCCTGCTCCTTCACCTTCTCATTCTCACCCTTCCTCTCTTTGCAAGATTTGGTTCCTTCCCCCTTCTCCAAAACCCTAACCCCTTCATCCCGAATCCCTAACCTAGCCCATGGTTGTCTTCGTGGGTGCCTAGAGGTCCTTCATGGGTGTCTTCGTGGTATGTTCATCTCACAATTATTTTCTCATTTTTTTTTCTTTATGTTTTGCATCTTGCACCAATATTTTACAACCATCACTTCTACAATTTTTTTTTTAAGAAAAAAATTCCTTGGTGCAGATGTGGGAATTGAGTTTGAATATCATTACTTAATTTGCTTGGAAAGGTTGAAATGTGGGAATTGAGTTTGAATATGATTTGGCATGTTGTTGAAAAACCCAAAACCCAAGTCTACATCATTAATTAATCTCTTAAGAACAAGCAAACCTCCATCAATATATATCATATTCTTTAATTTGTTTCCTTTTTATTATATCGGGATTCTTGGAGGGAGAATTAATATTGGTTGCAAATTAAAAGATTTGGAATAATCTAGAAGCAATGATTGTCAAAAGTAATTGTGTGCTTGATAAATATTTCCTTCTTCTCTCAAAAGAAACATGTTTGGGAAGGTCATTTGTAGACTTGCTTGTTTGAATGGAGGCATGCATCGTGACTTGCTTTTGGGTTCCCTAACTTCTTATATGTATAATAGGCAGTAATCATGCAACTTTACATGGGAAAGACACAAGCTCCATTAATAAGCTAATGAACGACTAATTCTTTTGTTTACATACATTAACTTCGTGAATTATTTAATTGCTCTGTGCATTTTTGAGATGTAAGTTGTGAGCAGCTGCTTATAATAATATTTTCTCATAAATCATGACACAAATTTCTGTCTGGTAAGATATTTGGGGGCAGGTATGCAAGTTTTGATCCCTTGGTGATTTTCAGTACTCTTTTTGCATAGTTGGATTATCCTATTTAGATGATTGGATACTTGGATCAATGATTAGTTGGATTGTTTTATTTAGATGATTTAATAGTTGGATCAATGATTAGTTGGATTAGTTGGATTGCCATATATGCTCTCATTGATTGGGTGCTTACACTGTCTAAGTGTTTGTGTCAATTTGAGTAGTGTTTGTTTCACTTTGATTCTCATAGTGGGTTCATGAAGACAAGTAGGGGGAGTTCAGTCCCGTCCCATCCCGGGGGGTTTTGTGGACCATACCGGACCTATTCGATCTAGGGTTTTTCCACCTGGACTGGACCAAACTCCCTAGGGATGGGGTAGGTCCGGTCCCATTCAGGACAGTCCGGTCCGGTCAGTCCGTTCGGTCCACCCTCAACCTTCTTTCTTTTTCTTTTCTCTTTTTTAATCAAAAGACATTTTGTTTAATACTTATGTAATTATATTGTAATATATTTAATATATATACATATAGTATACTATTATATATATATATTAATATATATATATATATTAGTAATACACTAATACTATTAGTCTATTATTATATAGTAAATTAGTAATAATTATTGACTTATTTACTATAACTAATAATACACTAGTACTAATACTAGAACTAATAACTATATGTAATAATAGTAATACTATATGTAATATACTAGTATTACTATATCTCTTCAAACCTCACACATTTATTAATATCTATGTAATACTATATTAAATAATAATAATACTCTTATTACTAATACTCTATGTGATTATATTAAATACTATATTACTAATACTCTGTGTAATTATATTAAATACTATATTACTAATACTTTATGTAGTTATAGTAATTTAATACTAACATATTACTTATTAAGTTAATTACACTAATACTATTATAAATTTTTACATATATGATATATTATAAAGTATTCTATAGCTCTTATAATATGTTAATATATTAATATATACTAGTACTATATATTATAGTTAATAGTTATACATTAAAGAATATAATAATACATTGATACTAAATATATATAGTTATAGACTTATAATGATTTAGTTATTATAAATTTATGATTAATATAACTATATAATAGTATTAGTATTAGACTATTAGTAATTTAGTATAGTTATATTATATTAGTAATATTAGTTATGTTGAATCAGTCAGTTAGTATAACTATATTCTATATTATTAGTATTAATATAAATATTAGTATTAGTTATAGCTATATAGCCTATATTAGAATTGCGAGTCTTAGACTATATAATAGACTAATAGTATTAATACAATTGTATAAGTATACTGTATAGCTATATATTAGTATTAATTATAATGATTAGTATAACTATATAATAGTATATTAAACTATTAGTATAGCTATATATTAGTATTAGTTATACTGTTATAGTGATTTAGTATATTATAATTTCTATATTATAATTTATACTATAACTCTTAATATGTTAATATATTAATATATATCAGTACTATATACTATAATTATATATTAAAGAATATAATAATACATTCATACTAAATATATATAGTTATACTTATAGTGATTTAGTTATTAACTTATTATGATTAGTATAACTATATAAGTTACAATAGTATTAGACTATTAATATAGCTATATATTAGTAATATTAGTTATGGTGAATCAGTGATTTAGTATAATTATATAAGTATTAATTATAGTGATTAGTATAACTATATAAATTATAGTATAGTGATAATTATATTAATTAAATATAAGTATAATCGTAATTAAATTATATTAATTATAGTGATAAGTATATTGTATAGCTATACATAATATTAATTATAGTGATAAGTATATTGTATAGCTATACATAATATTAATTATAATGATTAGTATAACTATATAAATTTTATAATAGTATATTAGTATTAATAGTAGACTATTAGTATAGCTATATATTAGTATTAGTTATAGTGATTTAGTATAATTACAGTTGTATAAGTATAACTATAGTCTATATTAGACTATTAGTATTTTTTTATACCATATATAATTATATAATTAATTATATACAACTATTATATAAATAATATATTTTTTTAAAATTTCCATTTGGTCCGGTCTAGGATGAAAAACCTCCATACCGGGACCAGACCAAATGAGTTCGGTCTCTTGAAAATCGGGCCGGTCCAGTCCGGTAAAATAATGACCGGTCCAGTTGGTTTCTCCAGTCTGAACCAATCGATTCTCAACCCTAAAGACAAGCTTGTCACACTCTCTAACATTTAATCTATTTGAAAGATATTCATATAGATGCAAAGATTTACTAGCACAGATTATGTATATTGCAATGTGTATGGGAGTTTTTGATAGTCATATAGCAAATATTTTTTTTATTATAAATCTATTTAGATTCTTTCATTGTATACTGCAATATTTGTGTCAATTTGCAATAATGTTTGTTTCACTTTGATTCTCACAATGGGTTCATGAAGACAAGCTTGTCGCGCTGTCTAACATTTAATCTATTTGGAAGATATTCATATAGATCCAAAGATTTGCGAGCTCAGATTATATATATTGTAGTGTTTATGGGTGTATGAGTGTATTTGATAATCTGTTGTTCAGATTATGTTTTTCTGTTGTTTGATTTTCGTGACTGCATTTTGAATGTGGTTTATGTTAGAATGTCATCATCATCAATATTTTCTTCATCCCTTGCTAAATGTACTTTGAGTCAACCATTATACTTCTATGAGATTGAAGCCACATTGAGATACTCAAATACTGTAATAAATCTAAGACGACATTTTTTAGAGTGTCCAAAGTACAACACAAAGGTAATGTTCCTAATTTGTAAAATGTTTAATATATGTGTTCATAGTCCCACAACTTAACTTTACATACATCTAACATTTTTTTAAATATTTATAAAATGATCAGGGATTACCATACTGCAAGTATTTCAAGTGGGCAGATAGTAATCAATATCTGGATGAAGAACTTCAAGAAAGGGAAAATGAATTGTTAAGGAATGAGGAAGAGCTCAATAAGTTACTCGATGATATCGAGAAGAAAAAGATTGAGCTCTGAAAGATATTGGATGAGATCGAGAAGAGAGAGATGGTGTTATCTAATAGAAATGTGATATTCCATATGATAAGGATAAATGTAGGTGGTATATGGGATCTCACATTGCTTGGAAAGGAGAAGTTCTTGCTCTTTATAATGTTCCAAAGGGGCCCCAATTGTATTATTGACTAGTTCTTTTGGAGTATAGGTTATGTGGTTTGGGTCTTCCATTGGGGCGTTACAATGGTATCAGAGCCTATCTCAACCAGAAATGTGGGACTTAAGTCGTGTCACCTATGGTGGATTAACCCGACGAGGACGTTGGGAATTTAAAGGTGGTAGATTGTAATACTCAATATGACAAGGATAAGGGTAGGTGGTGTATGGGATCCCACATTGCTTTGGAAAGAAAAGTTCTTACTCTTTATAAGGTTTTAATAGAGCTCCAATTGTATTATTGACTAATCTTTTTAGAGTATAGGCCATGTGATTTAGGCTTTCCATTGGAGTGTTACAAGAAATGAGGAGGTTGTGAAGAAAGAGTTGGTGCTTCTTGAACAAGAAGTTAAAATAAAGCGTTTACGCACATTACTCTGGATGTATTAAGCTTTTGCCATTATTGTTTCATGTTACTTGGTAGTATGTAAGTGATTTAGGACTAGTATTGATAGTATGTACTTTAAGTTAATCAGATTGTGTATATTGCATTGTGTATGGGTGTATGTACTTTAATTTTAGTCATTCAAATTGTGTATTTCCCGTTGTTCTAAGTGTAACCTCACCTAACTTTGGTATCTATTACTATCTCAAAATAGTTAATTTTGGTGGAACTTATTATTATTTTTTTTCCATTTTTTCAATTCAGGGTGCTAGACTTTTCAAATTGCAAGGAAAGAAAAGGAGGCAAGACAAGATGGGGAGAGAGAGAGAGAGAGAGAGAGAGAGAGAGAGAGAGATATTCTGAACTTCCACACAACGAAAAACCCAACAAAAAAAAATAAAAGTGCTTGACTGCCTATTTTTCCTCTTGCATTATTGGACTTAAAAGACCACAACTTTTCCGTGTACTCTCACAGACTGCATTACCTTTTCTTCCATTATAACAAGTTGAGGGAGTCGAAGTTCAACCTGAATCTTTTGGAGATTAAGGTTCATCCTATAAAAGTTCAACCTGAATCTTTTGGAGATTATGGAACCAGCATCATATTTCCACATATAAAAAAGTCTCATACCATCCAAAAATACAAATAATTGTCCAATATAATACAGCCATTGGTTCCAATAGCTTTTGAAGTTCCAATACACGATACACAAAAATGTGTTCTATCATGTGTCCATGAATTACATTCAATGCACGCAAATAATTTTTGGAATATTAAAATTAAATTATCTCATTGCGCCGATTGTGATCCATCCAAGTCAAGTTGCACCGATTGTGATCCATCCAATCCAAATTGCATCTGTAACGAATAATATTCAAATATGAATGACGATATCGATATTACTATTCAAATACTTTAAATTTGAACTTATACTTTCTTGATTCACAATCACTGTTTCTTGGAGCTAGATTCCACTGATGTCAAAAGCTGAGCTGTCTAAAACAGACTGGTGATAAATATTAAATACTCGTCAAAAAACGGGAGAATATTGTAGATCAAATATAAATATAAGTGTTAATATACCTACATGCTACCAACATTGGACATATTTATCTCTGAAGGGCCAAATAACTTCCTGCAAGTATCCCACGACTGGTGTATTCATCCATCTCGCTAAGAATCAAGTAACAAATAACAAAACACATTAGGCATATTTGCATTAATAAAATATAAACAAACATGTAATATTAAAAATATGCACCTATTTACGTTACCCCTTAACTGATGTTGTCTTTGTCTTCACTTTAACTTTTCGCATGTCTTTCTCCATCCTGAATGCTCTTCTCAGAGATGAGGGTTTGCCTTGCCTTCTCACAACATGTGGACTAAGTACTTGCTTTGAACTACCAACTGTAATTGTGTCCTTTGTCGTACAACCAACATTAGAACCCGTTAGGATTATCGATGGGGGTTATTGGTTATCACGATATAAGTCAATCATCTCATATAACTTTTTAGTTGCATCCTCAGTATGCTCTTTTGAACCCGCTGCATGAGTAATCATCTGATAGCAGATATTCAATAGACTTAAATATCTATTTGCATCTGCCCGCTGACCCCCTGCGTCATAATTGCTGTAGATTAACATGTATCTCCTTTTGATGTCCTTCCGCCATCGGTCTAAAATGTACCTATCTGACAATGATTTTATCCCGTTACACTTGAATACGGCCAAAATGTGCCTACATAATATCCCCCTCATTTGTAATAACCCGCATGAACACTTTGCAACTGCATCTTCCTCATTAAAGTCCACATAATGTGTAACCAGTTTAGTGTACTCTTCCACACGAACTTCATCCTCTACCAGATAGGTCTTTACTCCACCATCCCTCTTAAGTAAAGCTGGATCCATATCGATAATGCCGGTAAGTTGCTGCTGAACTTCCCTGAATTTTGCATTTGTGTACAATTCTTGAAATCTCTTTTCAATTGGAGATCTAGATATGCAGGGAATTGTGGAGTTGAATGAATTAAAGTCTGCTCTATTTTCATTCTCAATTTTCTTTTTCAACACGTTATTAAACTGATCGACAAACTCTTTTAAAGTTGTTTCAGAATGCACATCACCGTCAAAAAAAGCATTCATGCTCTCACTCCGCTGGGTTGTACTCATGCCAGCCCAAAAAAACTCTTTCAAGAATGCCGGTACCCAATGCTCACGCTCCGCAAATAAACTTTGCAACCAGGCATTCTCATGTAAGTTGTACGTGGTGATTAACTCATCCCAACAATTCTCAAACTCTTCAATAGTTTGGGTGTCATATACACATTTCGTCAATGCATTTTTCAATCCACTTTTGTAGGAACCATGGGAGCCAAGTTTTTCGGGGACTTTTTTTAATATATGCCACAGGCAAAATCTATGTCGGCTTTCTGGAAAGACAATAGCAATTGCATTTTTCATCGCTCTATCTTGATCTGTGATAATAGCTTTTGGAGCTATACTATCCATGCACTGCAACCAGGTCTGGAATAACCATACAAAGGTCTCAGTATTCTCACTGGAAATCAATCCTGCTCCCAACAGAATTGATTGCCCATGGTGGTTTACACCAACAAATGGTGCAAAGGGTATCTCATATCTATTTGTCAAGTATGTGGTATCGAATGTGACTACATCACCGAAATATTGGTAAGCTGCCCTACTACGAGGGTTTGCCCAGAAGACATTTTTTAACCTTCCGTCATCATCTAAATCCATCAATGCAAAAAACCTGGGATTTTTGTACTGCATCCTAACAAAATACTCTCGAAGCGCTCCAGCACCACCTTTCCCAAGTCGTATATGTCTTGCATTGTCGATATAATTACGACAATCCTTTTCCACATACGGAAGATTCTGGACTCCATCCGCGCCAACAACAAGAGATTCAAATCTCTTATTCATTCGGATGTCAGCCAAATCATTTGTATCTAGAATTCTTTTTACGGTCTCACTTACTTCTCTATTATATCGAAAGAAGCGGGATTTCTGTGGACTGAGGCTGTGATTATGGATATTATGAACTGTTGTCAACCGCACTTTTCCCTCAACTTTTAAAGCATTAATCTTTGCCTTACATTCTGTCTTTGCTGTCGGACGTGATTTGACGACATTCAACGTCCTATTTCGGGCCTTCCCACCACGGGCACAAGCAAGAGTGACATATCTAACAGTCTCGTCCTCTCCCCTCTCACTCCTTTTTGTCATCACTCCAAACCCGCATTTTTTAGCATATTGCTTGTAATAGCTCATTAATTCTTCAAAAGAATTAAACTCCATCCCCGACTTTGGCTCCTCAATCATGTCACCACCATCCATTTGGACACGATTAGGTGTCCCAGCACTGCTATCCTCGGTTTCCCGTGCCTCTGGTCCATCCTCTTTACTTTCCTCATCAACTCTAGAAGAAATACATGACGCTTTAGTTTCCCTACAATCGGATGTATCCTCCATATGAACTCTTGAGCTCGTTGCAGAGCCTGTAGTGACAAGAGGAATCGGAGGTCCCATCCCATACTGAAATTGGTAACCAACATTTTGCTTAAAACACCAAAATGAAAGCAATTAAACTTTCAGAAAAAGCAAAGTTATAAAAAAAAAAGGAGAAGACACGAATGGAGTTGCATCACCACCTGAATATTGCTTGGATATTGGTTGCCATCTAGATATGGCATAAAAGCCGGTGAACATGCAGGCACTGGTCCATGCCAACCTTGCATGTATGTTGAATTTGGAGCAGTTTTTGGTATGTCCTAACATAAAAAATAATAATGATAATTAGCAAGCACGAGGTTGATGAATTTAGCCAATAAACATTAACTCAACACATTCCAACAAATTTTTAAAATAATATAACATACTGTGCTTGGAGGATTTGAGCTAGATGGTGTTAGCGGAGATGAGTGTTCTTTCCCTTTTTCCATGCAGACAATCCCAAGGAGACCTATATATACGCGCTTCACTAAAGTCTAGTGGATTTCGGTGATGACAGATATACCCTGAAAAATAATAGATTCAACACAACATAGAAAACAAGTCAAACAAGAAATAAGACAAGACTGACATAAATTCTAACCACACCCACCAAATAAATTCTGGGAAGGGTTTTTGTTGAAAGATAAGCAGAAAAGGCAGAGAGAATATTGGAAAGTCAGGAAAATTTTGGGAATGTTTGGTGTTACCCAAACATGCCCTATCACAATTTCATGTGCATTTATGGATTAATATACTGACTATTGTGTTTGATTAATGTAAAAATTCCTAAATGATGGTGGGAAGCCGTTTGGAAAGGAATCTGACAATTGGAGTTTAGCACTCGCATGGAAATATAGACTTTTTTTTCCTGTCACTGGAGCATACGGACATGTAGACATATCTTAAATAACTACTCATTTTGCCACACAAATATCTTATCTAATCTTGTGTGCTGATTCATGTGCTTTTTAGGCTTTATAAATGGCTCATTATGTTGAACTTGAATCCAAAAACAGTTTTAGAATGGAGAGCTAAGAGCAAAATTATGACAGTTTAAAAACTGTTAATAATATAATATAAAACACCATTTATCTATTTCACAAAAACACATCTGCGATAAGGGTGTTTAATAAAATCTATGACATTTTCACTTTGTTGGCCCAAATTTTCAAAGTTCTTAATCTCCACAAATAAGATTTTTATGCAGTATCTCTACAAATAAGATTTTTTTCTTCCCAATGGAAATAACCCAGGCCAATTGAAGTCTCAACAAATTCAGACAATACTACCTGGGAACCTCAATGACTCCAACAAACTTTAGAGTCGTCAGCTGCTGTCTGTCTCAATAGTTTCCAACATCCAGAGTTTGCTGTGCATGATAGTTTTGGCTCTATATTCAAAAGATTTAGTGGGTGTTGAAGATGAAGTTAGATGACTATAGGAAGGAGAAGCCTAACTAAGAAGTGGGGTGTTGAATGTTGATGTTTAGAAAGCTGATTTTTTTAGGTTTGCAGCTCAACCCATGAAACTATTATTGCTCTCTTTTAATTTGATTATCAACTATTCCTATTTCTGCTACCCTTTGTAGAGTCAGTGAAATAATGGATTGAGCGAAAGGGCAAGAGAGAATCATGTTCTCCGGCTCCCTCTTTTGTATTATGGGAGTTCGCCAAATTGAAACTCTATTTTCGTGTACCTGAGACGGTTTGGCCCATTTCTACTTTCATTTATTTTATTTTTAATTTTCTTGCATTCGTCGAAAGAGCGGAATGTGCATGGGGTTCTTCCACTTCTTCTTCTTCGGGTACAGTGAAGGTATTCTATAGTTTGGGAGAACTGCAGGGAAATTTTCCCAGCACTTGAAAATAAAATCTCACCACACTTATATTCACCAGTAAATTATATATATTAAACAGGGAATTGGTAACTTACTAAGAAATATAACAGATCTTTACAAAAACATCCAAAATACAAATGATAAAGAGAAACAGAATGCAAGGCAGGTGGACCCTAAGGAATTCAAGAATCATGCAGAGGAATCTTTTATATGGAATGTAAAAATTAAAATCATGCAGAGGAATCAAAAATCGAAAGTAGATGGACGAGATCTACCACTTGTTCACGCGAAGACGAGCAGAGATGGACGAGACACCCACACGAAGACGACGACGACGGCGGCGGCGATCTCTTCTTTCTTCTAGACCCAAAATTGCAGTTTTTATTCCCAGACGCACGCGATCAGCATCTGAAACCTGAATTTTCCCTCTTTCCCATTTCCTCTGGTTTTTCCTCCTCCTTTTTTTTTTTTTTTTTTAATATATCAGCTGATGTGGCATAATCGTCAGCCGATTCCCCTACGGTTCCGCGCCAGGGTTGCCTGTAGCAGTACTGTTCAGAGCGTGCAACGGCGTTTTATTTTTGTTTTTTTGTTTAAGGAGATTATCATCCTGGTTTCGAGCCTCAAGGGCGGTCGAGATTCGCCGTGTCTCGGTGTCTGCGCGAACTGCAGAGAAGAAAATCAATGGCAAACGAGCTGGAGGAATTAGTGGGCTTTCTCTCCTCACCCTCTCCTCAAGTGAGTTTCCTGCTCTTTCTCAACAGTCTCCGTTTGTTTTCTGAGAAACTTACAGGAAAGCTACTTGCCAAAAATTGGCCGTTGCAAAGATTTCAATTTCTCTCCACGAATCTCTGGACTCACTTACCAAATAGTCTATACCGAGTATATTATTGAGTGTTATTTGATATTAGCTTTTTGTTCTTTTTTCTCTTTTTAAATCTATAGGTTACACAGGCGGCTGTGGATATTGTTCGGGGATTAACGGGCTCTGAGGATGGCTTGCAATCTCTTGCCAAATACGCGAAGATCGTTCTTCCATCACTATCTCGACTCTTAAGTGCACCAAAGGTGCTCCCTCCAATTCAATCTAGCCCAACTTTTGAGTGTAAATAGACAAGAGGTTTATTCACCATGTAAACAAAACTAATCAAGAATTGATAGGGCTTGGAAAAATATAAAAGAAAAGGGACCATTTACATGATTGCTATTATCATACGACATTGTTTTAATCGTATATTATGCTCGACGGCTGTTGAACTTGGGATTATGATTTAACACAAACTTGCTGACTCTTTAGCATTCTATATCAAGTATAAAGTGGAGCAGCATAATAGTTAGTTAAACGTTTATAGGAGGTGTCAGGACCTGCGGCGGAAGCTCTTGTAAATCTTTCACAGAATTCGGATCTCGCAGCAAAGATGGTTGAGATGGGAATGATCAAAATGGCCATGGAAGACCTATATAAGCCAGACTCTGGCAATGGGCGATTACTCGTTATGCTTCTAGTCAATCTCACGCAGTTGGATGCTGGGATTGCTTCATTGCTACAGGTGTGATAATCTGCTTCTTTCTATAATCATTAGTTTTCTTTGCAGTCTATCAAAATGCATGCGCACACACACACACATATTATATATATATATATATCAATCGCAATCAATTAAGCCATTTCTGGTTTCTTTGTTTCCTATTATCTTTTGATTGAATAGTAGATAAGTTTTCCTGTTATTATTGTTATTATTATTATTATTTTGATAAGTAGTTTTCTTGTTATTATTTGTTAGATCAAGGTAAGTAATACATGATTTTATTGTTCTATGTCATATCGTATTTTTTTTTTATAGGTTTCTATGTCATATCGTATTGATACTTCAGTTAGCTAATTTAGGCGTTTCTCATGTATGCTCTCTGTGTATTTGGGCTTTGCCTACTTTTATGAATAAAACTTCTTGATTACCTGTAAAAAAAAAAAAAGTATTGATACTTCAGTTACTTATGGTGGAATTTTTCTTGTTGTAGACTGAAGACGAGAAGATGCACGGACTGTATGTTATGAAGCTTGTGAGATCATTTTGTAGAACCTCCAGCGAAAGTAGTGGTGTGTTTTTCTTCTTTTGAACTCAAGTTTGCTTCCATACATATAATATATGACAATACTGGAATTCCAGGTTGTTCAGGACCACTGTAGATTGGTGATTCAACCCAATTTCTCTCTACACTGTCATAAAATCTTTGGCATAATTTCCTAACCTGATTAATGGGCTTTATTGGTCATGAGTCATGACTATATTTCTACTTGAAGACTGCATGATTGTTAAAATTGTATTTTTGGCGAGTATAGATTGTTTATGCCTGAGAACTTATAATCTGGGACTGAAAAATTGGGAAAATAGCTATTGCTAATTTAAAAGCTCTTTTTCATTAGTGTATGCTTTTTGTATGTTATTATTCTTGTATATTCTGGTTTTCCAATGTCTTGTTCAGTGTGTTCATCCAACAATGTTGTTCTGAGATTCTTTACTGCACACATCTACCAGATGATCCATTTGAACATGTCAGTTCAATACTTGTAAACATCTCAAAGCTGGAAGCAGGAAGGAAACTTTTACTGGACCCTAAACGAGGGCTTCTGAAGCAGATTATTAGACAGTTTGATTCAAGTAGTCCACTGAGAAAGAGGGGGGTATGTTCGATAGATTGGATTACCTAAAAGGACCATATTTTTATTTTCAAATGGAATGTTGTTTACTCTACCCGTCTACCGTGTATTGGGATGTATATATTTCGAAGAATTTCTGTTATTCTTCACCGTTAATAAAAGAAAGCACAAACAAGAAGTGAAGGTCCTTGAATTTTTAAGACAGATGACTTATAAAAAAAAATTAAAAAATAGACAGACTTGGAGCATGGGTTTCTCTATGCATATAATAATTGCAGCAAATGATAGCCCAGAATTGTACATTGTATAAGCAAACCTATCTTCTTTATATCTTGTGAAAGACATGGGATTGGTTATGCCTCTTTCAGTCATGTCGAATTGGTCCCTTTATGGATCCCTTCTATGTTTTTTTAAAGCATACTAATGAATTCGATGCATTTTTTGAGGTATATTGCAGAGAAAGCCCCCTTAATTTTGTATGTGTAATCAAACTTGTAACGGTCCAAGGAAAGCATCAGTCATATCTATGTTTATACTCCAAAAGTACTTGTCAAGGTTACAATTGAAGGGCATTGAAATCATTATAAAGCTTTGTTTCACACGGTAGAGAATAATTTACCCACCCAATGTGGAGCTAAATCAATTCAGGGTATTACAATCTTGCCTACTTGGATCCTTGAAAAGGAAAACAGTTACATCTGTGCTTATACTCAAAAAATACCAGTTAAAATTAGAATTGGAGCTCCTTGGAATAAAGTTGAGTTAAAGAACCAATGTGGGACTTGGCACTCATGCACCTATATCATTACTCTATTCTAGTCCACCCACATAATATGGGACTTAGCCAATTCAGAGTGTTACAGAGCTCTTTCTGAGTTAGAATAATTAGAGGAAATTGTCCTAACATTTTATGATGATGGAAGACTATGTTTAGCTATATACAGATATGCTGATCTCACAAATTCTATGATTTAGGAGTCATTTTCTTATGCAACATCAAAGTCTTGGTCTAACTGGTACAACTTAATGCAAAAGAGCTGAAATGTAAAATTTTATCCGAGCCATCTCTCATGAGATCATCCTTTGGTTGGACCAACATGATTAATGACCCAAGTTAAAGATTCTAGAGGGTTTTGAAGCAGGGTAGCCATATCATACTGTCTGTTTCTGGATGACTTGAACTGGCTTATTAAGTGCCTTATGCACCAAGCTAAACTTAAGCAGAGGTTGGTCTTTTAACAGTGTGACAGATAATTCCAATACAATAGTCTTTCTTAAAAAAAGGATTATTGACAGATTATATAAACCTGCTAAGTTATGACAGGTAATTGTATGACCTTCAGGTGTGTATTGGATGGGCCAATTAGTGAGCTTGGTTTAGCTTCTGAAGCTTGAAAAGCATATGTAATAAAGGTTGCTATGGGCATGCTAAAGTGTCCAACATCAATACCAAGTCCACCAAATTAGACTTTATAGTTATCTTCTTAGCTCTCTGTGTGTGTGGTTAGAGGATATTTTTTTGGCATGCAGGTTTCTGGAACAATTCGGAATTGTTGTTTTGAAGCTGAGAGTCAGCTACAGAATTTGCTTTTGATATCAGAGTTTCTTTGGCCAGCTTTACTTCTACCAGTCGCTGGTAACAAGGTACTTTGCTTTTTCTTTTTTCGCTTTTCTTAACCCTTTAAAGCATTTGTATTTTATTAAATTGGTTGGGAAGGGCTTGACTCTTTAGTTAACTACCAGAAAATTAGGCCCAACTTTCTAAGTTCAATTTTTCTGTGGTAAGTTATAGGTTGCTCCTGTCTGATTTACCTAACAAAAAAAGTTATAGGTTGCTCCCTTATTAAAATATTCATTTTCCATGGAACTAGTTCCATTCGCAGGTACAGAAAGGAGGCTGTACTAACTAAATGCTATTTTATTCTTTGTATTTTAGGCATGCTAATTACTCAAATCAAAATTTAAAAATCAACCAAGATCATGGTTGATTGTTTAGATACCTGCAGATTTTGTAGTAAAAAACATAGAGAAGATAGTATTTGGAATGATAACAATATGGTTATTCAATGAGGTTCTTTTATTTGCTGCTGTTAGTTCTTTTAGAATTTCTTTTTTTTTTTTTTTCCTTTTTTGATAAGTTTAATTTTCATTGAAGTTTTACAGAAAACGTCTTCATTTTGCAGTTACAAACTGTATATGGTGTTCATTGTTTTTTTCACTTGCAATCTCAATATATGATTTCAACTTTCTTTTCTTGATCGCATAAGGTAATGTTTGGAATTCTTTTCTGTTGACTGGGTGACTCGTGTCCAGATTTATAATAAACAGGACACATCAAAAATGCCACTTGAGCTTGCAAGTGCACTCTCGATTGAGCGTGAACCTGTTACTGATCCTGAAATACGAGTACAAGCACTGGAGGCTGTTTACTTGATCTCATTACAGGTCAAATAAGTACCAAAAATTTTCATTTTTAGATAGTTGTGCCGTTTTGATTAATCTAATTATACTTTACCAGGATGTAAATTGATTGAGACCATCTTTAAATATATAACTCAGAACATTTATAAGAAAAATGTGCTTTCTTTAACAAATTGTCTTATAAGAACATGCAGAACTTTTCTCTCTTCTTGTTAGGCAACAAAGAGTTGCAAGCTTGTTTCCTGCATCTGTGCGTGAACTAAGGAAATTTACCACTAGCCTTTGTAGCCATGTCCCTCCTCTTTAAAAGAGGGAGTTCCAGGTTCAACTCATGAAAGGAGAGGGCTTTGAGGTGGAAGAAGACTAGCCATGTTATGTAGCCTACTCCTGCCATTAGTCGAAAATTTTAGTGTTTTTTCTCTTCCAACTAAGCTGGACTGAGGACTTGAGCACCCTTGGCTTCTGAGCCCTATGGAAGACTAAGCACTTTTCCTAAAGCTGTGGATAATATTTAGTAAAGGAGAGTACTTGTGCTGTTGCATGGAGAGTGCGTTTGTGCATTGGTTTTCATACGATGTTGTGTCTGTTGACATAAGCAGAATAAATTAATTATTCTCTTTATGCCAATAATTGTGGGCGTTCTCCTTATTTGGAGTATCTGGATGCTTCAAAAAAATAATAATAATATTATTATTATATTTATCCTTACAACTTCAAGCTTGTTACACCTAACTGGAAAATGGTATACTGCTTCTTAAGCCATACTTCCATATTCTTTCAGGAGGCAGGTCAAAGAGCTTTTTGGTCTGTCAATGGACCAAGAATACTTCAAGTGGGGTATGAGACTGAGGAAGATGCAAAAGTAATGGAGGCATATGAACGGGTTGGCTCCTTGGTATGCAAAAACCCATCTTCTGACCTATTCTTCTTTTCCTTCTTTCATTGTAATTTGTAGTGGCTTCTTTCATCTTGTGCATTTCACTGTTGCTAACTTGCTACAAATATGAACTCTCTTATTGTTTACCAGCTGATTCACAACAGTGACACAGAGGAACCATCCACAGAGACATCAAGTTAGCAGTTCTGTATGTGTTCTTTCAATCCCACATGAATTTAATGCTGGTTTTGAAGGTCAATGCAAGTCATACCTTTGGTTCATTTATGGATGTAGGTTTTATGATTCCCAGTTTACTTTCTCAGCATAACAGTTGGGAAAGTTGTTCTCAACATGTAATTTAGATCGTATCCCATAAAAAGGTTGGGGCCGAAGGGCTGGATGGGAGGAGTTTTCGCATCCGTTGGTTGTATCCTTCAAAATCAAAGGTAGAGCTTAAAAAATACAAGCCATAAGTTCATAACCAGTGTTCTTTTTGGCGTGTAGAGTAATGTAGACGGTAATATTTAAAAGCTCGTGATCCACATGCATTTTTATTGGTCTGGGGCGACATTTGGTTTGTTATGTGTCATTTCACAACCATATGTATACTTCAGAACTTTTACCCAATTGAACAGCTCAGATTGGTATGAAGAATTGTACCCGAAAGGGAATAATTAAACCATTTGCTTGATCCAAACCCTGAATTGGATCCATCTAGTAGGTTCATTTAGAAACCTTTTTCTAGGGTTGGCTTGTTTGTGCAAGGCACAGATCATTCTATGGGATAATCCTAAATAAATATTTTGAACGACAACAAAATAATGATATTCATATTGAATAAGCTGATCAAGCTATGCCACCCAGTCCGGTATTGGAAAACGTAAAATTAATTCCAGATCGGATTTAGCTAGTTTTTAAAATGAATGAATCACTTCTAAACTAAACCGGTCGAAAATTGGACCGAATCAACGAGGTCAGTCCGGGACAATTTTTCGGTTTATTTTTACACCCTTAGCTTTGACAACACATTCTTAAAAAAGATATCATATACCATATCATCATTCTATTTTCACCTATTATGATAATTGAATACTATCTATTTATTTTTTAGTTTGTTATTTTAAAAACCAAAAGTTAATCTATTGTTTGATAGATATATATCATGTCTTTTAGCCAAATTAACTTAATGAAATTAGAACATGCTGCTAGATGTACCGGAGAGTGTACCATGAGTGCATTTCCTTTGTTTTTTTTTTTTTTAATTATTTAAAAAAAGCACAGGAAATGCACCCATTGGTGTACTCTCTAGGTATAATCTCTCGATCTGTTTAGCATTATTCATTATGAAAAATATACTTTAGCAGTTCTACACCACACGTGTTGAGATAAAAAATAAAAATTCACATCAACAAATGTAGTATAAAGTTGTTGAATAGAAATTCAAGATATATACGGGACATTTTATTATTATTATTGTAGGCTGAAAAAACAAACAAACGGGTTCTGTTGATTAGCCCAAGCCCGTTATAATTTTAAAATTAAAAGTTCGTTGTTAATTTGGTTAATTGTGTAATTATTAGTGGAAACATCCGCCGAAGGCCCACAAATAATTCCCGCGGAAACCTTTTGTCAGTTTGCGCGCGCGGAATTATTCAAAAATAGGAAAAGGAAAATCGAAGATCAAATACGTATTCCCGCCAACTCCTACAGTTAGTTTGCCTAATCTCTCTCGGTTATCTTCACATGCAAAACCTCCGTTCCCCTCTCCCTACCCGATAAACCCGTAGACCCCCCGATTTGTTGAAAATGGACCTCTCGGAGGTAGCCAAAAAGTTGGGCCTGTCTGAGTCCAAGCACTTGATCCGGAAAGCCGCGGAGCTCCGTCGCCTCTGTGACGTCCAGTTCGACTCCTCCATTATCGGCGTCGTGAGTTTCATTACAATCTTTATTCAAGTACATTTTTAAAAATATATGGAAATGGGCAAATGAATATTTAGTGATAATTGAATATTGGGTTGTTACTTGTAGGGAGAGGTTTGCAAAGCTATAATCTGCTTAGAAATCGCCGCGACAAGGTACTGATCTTATTGCTTAATCGATGAAAACTTCGTTTTTTTTTTTCGTTAAGGTTGTTATCGTTCCGATTATTGGATTCAATGATTATAGGTTAGGGGTTTTATTTGATCGGCAAAGTGCTATAAGGCTGAGTGGCATGTCGGAGAAGGCTTATAGCAGGTCTTTCAATTCGTTGCAGAACGGACTTGGCGTCAAGTGCGTGCCTTTTTACTCGTTTTACTTATAACGTTTGAGTTTTATTCTAACGTTATGGGTGGTGGAATGGGGCTTAGATTGGATTGGAGTTGTTGCAATGCTGTGATGTTTTAATTTGCAGGAACAACCTGGATGTAAGGGAGTTGGCGATTCAGTTTGGATGTGTGAGGCTCATCCCTTTTGTGAAAAAGGGCTTATCTCTGTAAGACTCATTTACTTTCACTATGTCAGCATTTCAATTTCTTTCTCTTCATGTACCTTCATATAATGGCTTCTTTGACAAAATCTCCGAGTATGAAATTTTTTACTTTTGCAAAATGTTAGATGTTTCACAATGTTGGTGGTTATTTTAGTTTAGGTATTGTGGTTAATGTGTTTTTTTCTTTTTCTTTTGGATTTCAAAGTGTTTGAAGTCTATAGTCGCTGGCCCTTGTACGATTTTGTTGAGATGCTATATGTGAACGTTTGTTAAAATGTTTGCTTTTCAGTTATAAGGAACGGTTTCTGGCTTCATTGCCAGCTTCTCGGCGGGCAAGTGCTGACTTCACTCGCCCCTTGTTTACTTCTGTGGCGTTCTATTTGTGTGCTAAGAAGCATAAGGTACCTCATTAATAGCCCATATCTCTACTTATTAAAATAATAATGATTCATGTCTCTTCTTCACCATACATAGGAAGGGGAATGAGTTCACTTATAGTGTTTTGACCTAATTATGATATTTTCCTGCTTATTTTACAGCTAAAGGTAGACAAGCACAAGTTGATCGAGCTCTGTGGTGCATCTGAACCTGAATTCTCTAATGTAAGACAGGCGCCTTCCAATTATGCGTGATTGTTATGTGTAGCCAGCTATAGCTTTCGTTCTTAGCTTTTAATATGTCTGATAATGATTAGTGTTTCCTTCTGCAGGTTTCTACATCCATGAAGGACTTGTGCCATGATGTTTTTGGAGTTGCAAAGGAGAAGAAGGATGCCGGAGATGTAAAGGGGAATCGAGGTATGTCCCTGTAGATGCTTAGATTGTCACTTTAGCGTTAATGTTTGAGTCAGTCAATGTTGCTAAGCAGCTTATATCTTCCTTCCTTTTCAGAACTTTTGGACGTATTACCTGGAAAAAGGAAAATGGAGGATGGTGGTTATTTATCTGATGATGAACCAGAGGTACTATAACAGCATCACAAATTGTTGTCCAGTTTTTTTCTTTTCTTTTCTTCAGGTAACGTGTGTCACTCTTGTTTGGCTCTAGATAAGATCAAATGTAGAGATGTATCCAGTCCTCTCAGCTCTGATAATCATTTTGGCCATTAGCCTTAGCATTACTGTATTGACTTTCATATTGACTTCTTGATCTCGTTTTGGAATTTAATATGGCTGCAATGTTTTTCCTCTTGCTCCAGTTTTTAAAACGGATCACATTATCTAGAGGGCTGCAGGTTACCCATCTTTAGAGGGTGCAAACTCTAGTTTATTCAATCTTTAGAGGGATTGTTAAGGCCTGCATTTGTCTGCTTCAAGTCAGCACATTTTAGTTTCCCAGATTTGTACGAGTTGGGTTATTTTCTGAATTCTTGTATAAAATTTGCGTGCTTATGTTCCTAATAATCTCACCAGGGCACCGCTAGATTATTGTCGTAAAGTGTAGAGGCGGCATACTAATATAGTTCGTAATAATATGAAAATACTATATATTATACTCTTATCATATTCTTATCTGACTATAATGATGTGGCATTATCCATCAAATCTTCAATTTGTCATTTTAAAAATCAAGAATTGATATAAAATGGTTGATGGGTATTGTCACATCAACACAGTAGGATAGAAGTGAGATGAGTGCTTAGTATATATCATAACTTGACAATAATATGTACGAAATATGAAATCAGCACTTAATGAGTGGCAAATAATAAATTTCACCAAATAGAGGGAGTATGTGTTCCCACTGATCAGGTCCAGCTCAATGGACTGTGATGACATGTAGTTGGGATCCGATTCTAGAAGGCTCTGGCACTGGCCTTAGTTGATTTGTAGGGTGTTAGACGAGATTTCTAAATAATAGATTCACTTTTTGTTGTTAGATGTTCTTGGAAATGTCAGAGTGTTTTACATCTGAATTGAGCTTTATATGCAAGTATGAGCCAAGATAGAAAATAGGTGACAGTGAATCACTGCAAAAATCCCACTACCACCCATTTCTTGAGGCTGTCATTGTGCTTTGCTATATAGCGTAGTCAACTTGCCTTATCCAATATTATGGTGTGAAGCGTTGTGTTCACCTTGAAGATTTATCTGCTATTGTGATTAAAGTCAAACTCCTGAAATAAGTCTTATGTTCTGTCTAATGAAATCGATGTAATGCACCTGCAGTTTTCAAGTTACAAGAAGATCAAAAGAACCGAAAAACATGCTTATTTGTAGTGGAAATCTTCTGTCGTTGCATCTAACAACCAAAACAACACCAAAGGTTTTGACAAACACTTCCCTTCTCGGTTTTTGCAGTGCCACATCGCACATCAAAGAATGTCACCCTTACTAATTTTGTTTATCTATTTGCATTTTTCAGTACTTTGCAAGTGGACCAAGCAAAGTGGACTCTAACTTTACAAAGTTGCAGAGACACAACAGTTGGGAGGAGGCTATGTAAGAGACAAATTTCTGGTACTGCTGTGATGGAAATTCACGTGGGAAGAAAAGCTCGAGACATGGTTTTGGTCATGTAAGGTGTCAAGCTTGGTTCCTTATACGTGTTATTCATGATCCGCTCAATCATTATTTTATGATGTGATATTAAATGATTGGAAGATTATTTATTAAATTTCATTTATCTACCAATCACTTAATATCACATTAAATTTTGTTTTCTCAACAAATAAGACATTTATAAATAAACTAACGAATACAAGATATAAGTTTGATGAGGTGAGAGTCCCCTTCTGTCTTCTTAAAGCCAATACACATTACAATACAAAAGCAAAAGAACAAAAGGGGTGATCGGAATCAAAATATTAGCTCCCACCCAATTCCCACAAGAGAAGACTGTTTGGGGATGATTTTTAAATAGTCTGATGAACAGACTATAAAACTGTAGCTAAAAGTTGCAGTACAAAGGGGTGTACTATAACATGTTGGTTTGAACTGGCTGGAAGGAACTGTCACATCCACTTTCACTCAATCATTGGTTAGGGAAAGCAGAAATATAGTGTAATAATAAAAAATTGTAACGAATCGTTAGCAAGGGGGCGTTACTGACAATGGCGATACATGTAGGCCACGCGCCACAACTGGATATCACATTAATTAATATTAAGAAAAAAAATTTAATAGTAGTTTTTTTTAATGCATAGAGATTCCGTTTCATGTGCCCTATCAGTTTGGATCATAAAAGGGAAATGACTGACTGGCATACATTATTGCACCAACTCATTTTATACAAAGCGGCAAGCATTATTATTGTCTGCTTTAAAAATGGGCCTGAAAGACTAGGCTGAAAAAGAAATAGACAAAGCCACTCTAGCAGCCACTCTAGCAGCCACCCTATATGGCAAAACACATCAATGAACGAACCTCAGAAAAGGGTTGTAACTTGTAACTTGTAATACTAGGAAGAGAGCATGGAAAAAACACCATTGCAGAGAACCTGATACAAAGTTCCATTTTTTAACCTAAATTTGCCGTGGATTTAGCTCATTCATGAACGTTGATCTCCAGCTGTCTTGGGATCGTTGGTTACCGTTGATTTTTGTGTCCATTAATAAACAAATTTAATCTTAAAGATGTGGGTGATTTTCAGGGATTTCAAGGAGAAATACTTACTAGGGAAATGAAATGCAAATCTACAAATTCGAACGTCCACTGAATAATTTGAATTTTAATGTAAGAAAATACTAAATATATTTAAGAAAAACTTAAATATTATAGCCAGAATTAAATATTAGATGGATAATAATCCAAATCCGTTTATGGTTGATTCAAATGGATTCCCGATTAACATGAATTTTGACTTTTTTGTATGACACCCCCCAGATTTTTAGGGTTTAGGGTGAATATTAGGATATGGGGTTCCACACAATGTGTCTCGACAGATTTTTTTTTTTTTTTAAGGAATATTTTTTAATAATATTGTGAATTTTTTAATGATTAAATAATTATTTTTAATGATGATGTGAATTTTTTTCTAAAAAATGTTTGGGTAATGAAATATTTTGAAAATACTCCATTACTATTTATTATTTTATCATTACTTTTCACATATTTTTCATTACTTTTTACTATTATTTACTATTATTTAATAGAGCAATGCTACATACGGTCTTAAGATATGCAAGTATCATGTATTCCTTTTGAAAAAAAAAAGTAGAATTTATTCTTTAAAAATGATTTTTCATGTAAGTTCCATATTTACTTATTTTTTTAGTATGCAAGACCTGCATTTACTCTTTAAAAATGATTTTTCATGTAAGTTCCATATTTACTTATTTTTTTAGTATGCAAGACCTGCATATTCTGAAACTATAAATATCATTTCTTTATTTTATATTTTATCATCACTTTTTCATTACTATTCATATAATATCTGAGATTATTTCATTATCCAAATGTAATTTAAATATATTATTTTAATATATGAAAAAAGTATTACAAAAAGGTAGAAAGAAAGAAAAGAAAGTAAAATACACTTAACGAGACAACGTGTGGTAGGTGTAGTACCACTCTGAATATTATATATATTCAAATATATTCATATCCATTGAGAGGGTAACTGAAAACATTCAAAGATATTCCTTTAATAACTCTTAAAAAAACGATCCTCAATAAATGGGAAAAAAAAATATTTATGTTAGCGCGCAACACGTGAGCTATAAAATAATTTGAATTGTGCAACAGAATGGCATTTACGTAATTTCAGTGGTAACATGTATTTATTTATTTAATACTTGTATAGTTGTTTGGTGACAACCTCCATCCGGCAGTCATAGCAACCAAACAGAGCTAATTAAAGAGGTCAAAGTGAAAATTTGGCATCTCCCTGCNTAATATTTGAGATTATTTCATTACCCAAATGTAATTTAAATATATTATTTTAATATATGAAAAAAGTATTAAAAAAAGGTATAAAGAAAGAAAAGAAAGTAAAATACACTTAACGAGACAACGTGTGGTAGGTGTAGTACCACTCTGAATATTATATATATTCAAATATATTCATATCCATTGAGAGGGTAACTGAAAAGTTGAAAACATTCAAAGATATTCCTTTAATAACTCTTAAAAAAACGATCCTCAATAAATGGGAAAAAAAAATATTTATGTTAGCGCGCAACACGTGAGCTATAAAATAATTTGAATTGTGCAACAGAATGGCATTTACGTAATTTCAGTGGTAACATGTATTTATTTATTTAATACTTGTATAGTTGTTTGGTGACAACCTCCATCCGGCAGTCATAGCAACCAAACAGAGCTAATTAAAGAGGTCAAAGTGAAAATTTGGCATCTCCCTGCGAGTGTTCACTAAGATGAAATCCATAGAAAATACAGCCAGCCCTTGTAGTAATAAAGTTGGTACCAAAACGACAAAAAAAATAAGTAAAGCAACTTTGAATTATATTATAAGCAACGACATAAACAATAACTGTAGTTTTAATAATATCAATAACAATAATTATATAATCAGCTATAAAAAATTTTCGATGATAAAATAATGTTTTTCATTATTTTTTTAATCATCACATCTTTTTAGCATTTCTTGATGAAATATCATATAATTGGTTAATAAGTAAAATATAACAAATAGTTTTTTCAATTATTTAATACCACTTCATGGGAACTCCCGTTAAGATTTTTTTTTTACTTGGTGATTAAGGAAGCGTTTTTGTAATAATATTGTGAATTTTTTTAAAAAAATTTAGAAGTGTTGAAAAATGCATGTAAAAAAAAATTTTCAAAATACACTAGCGGGAGGCCCCAGCTGTGGCTCTAGAGCCACCCCTTGGTTCCTTATATTTATAGGAGAATTACTATTCACCATATTTTTTGTCATCATCCTTCCATCATCTTCTAGTGTGGAATTAAATAATTGACAAACTATTTATCATTCAATTATTGGATGCCACATAAAGAATGAGATTATGAGAATGGTAGATAAATTTTTGAATAATTTTATATAAATGTATCTACACTACATATTATCTATGTGTCATAATTTAATTTGTAAGATTCGAAATTTCTTATTAATATGTAAAATAACCTAATGTACGTTCGAGGTGAGAGAAATTATACTTAGAGCTAATAATGTAATATCTAAACCTCTAGACTACATGTTGGTATCCTGAAACTATCATTTTTTAAACAAAAATTTTATATACAATTACTTTTACGTTCTCTTTTGCGTACTCTATTGATATAATTAGTTATGTATTAAAAAAATTAATGCAGTCAATCACATCAATAGAGTTCATATAGAGTAAGTAAAAGTGACTGTATATAGCATTACTCTTCTTTAAATAACAAAGCCCACTCAACGCTTCCTACCATTTAGCATCTCAACAATACTTGAGAGGGTGGAAAATTTTCATATAAATTAATATAAAAACAAAAAATGAGGAAGGAAGATTAAAATAAGTTGATAAGACTCCGTTTGAATAGTAAAAATATTTCATTTTATTTCATTTCGTAATTATAATTTTTTCAAATTTTAATATAAAATATAATAAATAATTTAACTTTTTTAAATATCAAAATAATAATAATATTAAAAAAAAAATTTAATATTAATTTATTCAACTTTTATCTCATATAAACTCCTTATCCAAACGGTAACTAAATTTCAACCCATTTATTCAACTCTCTTCTCCAAGTCATTTTCATTTAAGCCAAAAAATAAAAAAGTGTCACTGCCCAAACTTTGTCCAATTCCACATTCCAAACTTTAGTACATGATATAAATGAACTAGTCCGTACGATTGCTTGCTCGATATTTTATCTACAAAGGGATTATATAAAAGTAAACTCACAAACTGCTGTAGCTTGATATGATATATCAGATTATAAAGTTACTTTTATGATAAAGTAAATCTAACGGATTTTATGAAACCATATCAGTTTATGGATTTACTTTGTGTAATCTCTTTGTGTCTGTAGCAGTTCTCAAACTCAAATTGAGCTCAACTTGTAAAATAAAAAAACTTGATCATGAAAACAGAAACCTGTTCGATTAGTAAATGATACATACTCGATTAAACTAGACTCGACTCAGTTAAGGCTCACTTATTCATACCTGCCTCGTCTTGTTAGCTTGACTCTATTAGAGATGGTCCACAAATCACTCATTATATATAATTTATTTCTATATATTAGTATTCTTACACACACACACACACATACGCTTCTATATACATATTAAATTTAGTAACATAAGCGTAGTTACCTTTATAATTAAATATGTAATATGTAACCTAATTACTTATCCATAGTCATTTATACCTATACATTAAATATAGTTCACAATTATATTGTGACGCCCCCAAATCCCCACGCACGGACACGGGGAATTCGAGACGTCCGGATGGTGACAACACGGGTCACCATCCTATCGCGAGTGCCAAGTGTGTGCAAGCAACAAATGTGCACGAAGAGATACGCAGCGGATAGCAAAGACATAAAACTAAGTACCAGAATTTTCTTGATTAAAACATAAAGCTGTTCAAATCATACATAATAAAATATTACAAATACAAATATTGTTCAAAGCCAACTCCAAAGCACTCAAAACTCCGGCGGAGCCGCCTCCCCGGGCTCAGCCTCCTCCTCCTCCTCGCTCCCTGCACCAAAATCTACGGTACCAAAAATGGTGCCGCAGGTAAGTAAAATCCAAAACCCACTAGATAAAAACATATAGAACTCAAACAATATGCATGAATAAATGCCAATGCACGACACCCATAAAACCATATTTTTCCACACACGCCAAAAATCTCATTTGGCCCAAAAACATATCCTTTCCAAATATCACGCCAAAAGTCCATTTGGCCTATATCCAACTCAAAACCATTTAATTCATATGCACCATGACATCCTCTAGGGGTCATCTGCACACCCTGGCTCCTGTGCCACATCGCGGGTATCCGCCACGCGTATGACACTAAACGAGCGATGCCCAGTTCCGCGCCCCGCGCGTTCGTAGCCAAGCATCCTCTAGCCCTCGCCAGCGAAGGGCCACGGAGTCGGTGCATAGGGCGATGCCCAGTTTCACGCCCGGCGTGTTCGTAGCCAAGCACCCCCTAGCCCCCGCTCCCGTTGTCGCTCAGTTCCACGCCCGGCGTGTTCGTAGCCAAGCCTCGACTCAGGGGACGTCACTCAGTATATTACGCTCCCGAGTGACCAGAGGAGCTCCACCGAGATAATATCTCATCCCGGCTTGGGGTCGTGGTACACACGCACCCATAAATCCTTTTATGCCATTAAAACATGGTTTTCTCAATTTAAATAAAATGCACGTGCATGCACCATGTAAATGCAATCTCAATGCTTGATAAAATCAACCAACCATAAAACAACAAATCAAGCAACTCCGTCCTCCATCTATCCGTCCCCCGAACTCCTTGGACTCAGTTCGGAATCAACAAACCAACCAGATAAATTATTGAAAGAGCAAAATATATTTAAATCTAAAATTAGAGTTTGGAAAATACTTACAGCGCTATATATGATTTTTAGAAGGTTCGGCGCGCGGCAAACGATGAGCGGAAAGCAACGTAACAATGCAAATGCACTGTAGCCGCGGGTCGCAAAATACCCACTTTTGAACGGGGACAAACCAAGACACCAAATTGATAGGGAATGGTCTAAGGATGTTTATGAATCTAGTGGAAGTGAGTTTTGGCCGCGGGTGGCGGTGGAAACGGCGGTGGAGGGTAAAAACGGCCAAATCGGAGTTGAGCTCGTGGGAGCTGCTTCGACGACGGATCTAGGCCGGAAATGGGTGGGTTAGGTCGGCAAGAGGTAGGGGAAAAAGTGGTGAAGAGATGGTGGCCGGAGGTGGTACGACGGCGCCGGAAACGGTGAAAAACCGTGCGGCTTAGATACGTTTTTCTGGCCAAACGGCGGCATGGTTGGGGGAGATCTTTGGTGGGGTGGTGCGCCAGAGGGAGGGGAAGTTTTCTGGGTGGGTGTCGCAGGCTATGCCGCCGGCGAGTGGCGGTTCTGGACGGATGAAGGGAACGGCGGCAGAGTGAAAAACAAGGGTGGGTGCTGCGACTTCGAAGGGCTCGTGGCGGCTAACGGTGGGTTCGATGGTCCTGAAAATTGGTGGGGATGTAGTCTGGTGGGAGGGGAAGAGAATGGCGGGGGTGGTGTACGACACCTCCACCGGACGACGGAGAAACGGGCGGTCAAAGGTGGCTGTGCGGAAGAGAAAGAAAAGAGAAGGGAGAGAGGTTACGTGCGACGCGGACGCGGGGAAGGAGGAAGGAAAAAGAAGAAGAAAAGAAAGAAAGAAGGAAAAGAAGAAAAAGAAAAGGGAAAGAGGAAAAAGAAAAGAAGGGAAAAAGAATGAAATCCAAACTTCACTTCCGGGATCCAGAAACTGATCCGCCGAAAACGATATTAAAAATATAAACGACTAAAATAAATTAAACACCACATCAAATAAATAAATAAAAATCAAGAAAATATTTTAAACACAACGTAACGCTAAAATAAAATAAATAACTAGTAAAAATCAACTATTAAATTTTAAATCCAAAAACAAGCTAAAATAAGTTAAACAGCAATTTTAAACTCAATAGCAAATAAAATCCAATTAAAATCCGATAATTTAAAATACAAGCACTATAATATCAATTAAATTAAAATCACTCTTTCAGTGAAAATACACGCAAAAGCGGGTCATCACATATATGCTAGTTAATTAAGTACTTAAGTGATCAATTATAATATATATTTTATAATGTGTAATAGTTAGTATATAGGGCTTGGTAGTTTCATTATATACTACAATGTAAAACCACTTAAGAAATGTATTCATAAACATGTTATAATTTTATTGTAAAACTTTTATTAGATTTAATATTTTATTTTGTAATTTGGTATTTTTAATTATTTAGTTCATTCAAAATTCATATATAAGAGTATAAACAAAACTCGAGTAATAACTTGACTAAACTCAACTCGATTCAGGCTTGTTAAAGAGTACAAACAAAGATTGATAAATTACTTGACTTGAGCTTGTGTTTGATTAGCTCAAAGTGAGCTTAGCTCAACAATCTTGAGCTCGAGTTATTTGAGTTGAGCTCGACGAAATAACTCCAAAGCTCAACTTGGCTCCGATCGATTACAACCCTAGACTTTAAAACCCAAACTTAATGGTGAAATAATTGTGGACAACTATCCACCTATAAATATACTTATTAGGTAGCATATTTTTAGCCATTGATATATAAACTCATTTCAAAATAGGAAAATGCTTGTGCGTTCCATGAATTTTTCATTTTATTTTGACCACTCATATATTTTAATTTTTATTATTATTATTTTATATTTAATGATTAAGAAATTGATGATTAGTGTATTTATGTATTTTTTTTAAAAATTTAGATATTTTTAAAAAATATGGAGAAGATAAAAGAACAAAAATAAAAAAGTAGTATTTAACCTATTGGGCACACATTACCCTTCAAAATATACTATATCAATTAATTCATTTATCCGAAACAACCAGACTTTAATCTCTCAGAATAATTTTAGAAAATATCTTTCGCAAATAAGGCAAAATATAGCAAAATAAAGGCAGAATAAGTAAATAATTTCAATTTGTAACGTTTTTTAAAAAATAATACGGAAATATAGTAAGAAAAACTTATCTTCTTTCAATCTTTCTTATGTTTTGTCGTGTTTAGGTTAATGTTGTATGATCCTAGTCGATGTTTCTTAGGATCGGATTCCAAATCACATAAATATAAAACCCAATGTCGTCGAGAATACCGTGAATTCCAGCCCATTGATGTGTGTCACGTGTGCTCAATCAATGCGGGCGGCTACCTTGGGTTACAAGCAACGTTGCCAAGTCCGCGCGCATCTTTGTTTACTATTTCTACCTACCTTCCCTCAGATATTCAAAAGTCAGTCATTGTCAGTCAAAACCAGTGCCTTTTTATCGTCCACAGAATCAAAACGCACGTCGAAAATAAATAAATTAATAAATAAATCATGACGGATTAATCTCCATGGCTTTATTTGCCAATCTATACCCTTCGTCTACGTCTCTGTGACCCACAATTGCCACGTACTGAGTCTATCAATTTTAATATAAAACCGTCCACACCCAGCTACCTCACTCCCCACCCCCGGCCCCTTTCTTCGCTATCCAAATAAACGACCCACTTTGAATTTTTGGGTCTCTTACGTAAAACCTACCTACGGGTCTTCTCTCTCTCTCTCTCTCTCTCCCCTTTCTAGAGAGTCCCTTCGGATCGGGTTGCCTTATTTTTCGAACCCTAATTTGATTCCATCATCTACCCGTATTAATCTATAAATTTTGGTTTCTTTTCGGAATATATTTGCCCACCAATCGTTTTCCGGAATAGTTCACAAAAAACCAATTCCAACGTAGACCGAAAAGCTACTAGGGAAGGGCAGTTCCCACTTTCCCCTTGTAGTGGCGTGAGGCTACCAATTCCGACATTTGATTGTTCTGTTCTTGTGGGGTTTTTGATTCTCATGCAAATTTCGCGACCTATGCTCACTTTCTAATACTTCTGTAACTTGAAAACTTCTCCACGTTTTAGAAGATGGGTATTTCGATTTCGGACGAGTTGTTAGGCACTTTTGCACCAATCGTGGTGTATTGGGTTTATTCCGGGATATATGTTTTGTTGGGATACTTTGAGAATTACCGGCTGCACTCTAAGAAAGACGAGGACGAAAAGAACTTGGTGTCCAAGGGTACCGTGGTCAAAGGGGTCCTTCTTCAACAGATTGTTCAGGCTATTGTCGCAATCCTGTTGTTCACGGTAAGTGTATTTAGAAGTTCGTCTATTTTTTTGGTGGGTAACTTTGGATTGAGTTTTGCCCTTTTATTTTAGGAACGAATTCTGGATCAATTAGGCCAAAAATATGCGACCGATAGGTTATAGATGGGAAATTCGATTCAGTTATCTGAAAAGTTCCTTTTTTATTCGTGTTTAATGTTTCCTTTTTTTTATAGACAATTTGGTTTCGGATTTTACACGCATGATCCTTGACTCCGTGATTGTCATGCTTGATCAGTCAGATGTAGTGGTACAATACTAGTTTATTCCTTTGATAGTTGTTTTGCTTTCTATAATATTTTATAACTGCAAGGTTTATAGCGTGGTTTGATGCCATCTTGAATATAACATTTGGTTAGAGTTATTATCTTTTCTACCTTTTTCGTGTTTCTTTTTATTTATTTATTTATTTATTGTAAGCCTATATTCTTAATTTCACTTTTCAAGAAAACTTCTCGACTTTATGAATGTGTGTCCCCGGAGCAGAATGCACTGATACGTAGTACTATAGGTCTTTTTCCAATTTCAGATCCTTTTCATCTGTTTGAGGCATGTCCACAACTTGATATGTCAGCCATGATTCCTTGAGTTAGGAATTACAAATACATCTGTACCTTTCCTTTTTAAACATTTGGCATGAGGTGGTTTTGGTGAAATTTTGATTTGAAATGTGTTTCTATTTAGAAATATCTTTGATGGACAGTTTAGTTGCATCGCTTCCATGTTGACACGATTTAGTTCAAACCATCGATTTATGGTGGGTGGGTATGGGTGTAATCCAGTGCAAACAAGAAAAATGGTTATGGCTTACTATTGGTCTACATGTGGTCATAAATATTGCATTTGGTCTAGTTATGTCTAATGAGGGTGCAAAATTTTCTGACTATTCACTACATGATTGCATGATCTGGCATAGGGCCACTTTGGGGGTGCCCCGTTATCGAACTAACCTCCAGATTTGTCCTGTGTAACTTTTAGATCACAAAGTACCAGTTGAAAAGTGTGTTGTGCATCCCTATGTGTATCTTGTTGTATGGTATGTGAATAAATGAGTAATAATTAAATTTTATTAATTGAAATGGAGAAGGCATTCTTATCATGAAGTAACACGGGCAAAGTAATCATGGAAACTGCCGTCAGTGTGAAATATTGTAGATGATTTTGACGTTGAAATTGGTTGGGAATATGGTGACTAAGACCATGATTAAAGTTGAAGGTATGCTCACATGGATACTTTTGCTTGTGTGGAGTTTGTGTTTGCTTTTTACAGCCTTTCCAAGTCTATTTTTTTGGTTTTCATTGAGCTATTTTATCATTCTCCTTTTCCTGTCATTTTTCTTCCTATGATATTGATGACTGTTAAGCCAGTAAGTCCATATCTTTCTAGCAGCTAATTGGGCTCTAACTCCCAGCTGATATGTTTTATACAGTAGATATATATGCTTAGACCCTGCTATCAATATATAATGTATGGATGTTATTATGTAGGTGACACGAGATGAAGACAGGGCTGTTGATGGTCCACGGTCTTCCTTATTCCTTTTAGCTAGACAGTTCATAACTGCTATGTTGGTCTTGGATACTTGGCAATACTTTATGCACAGATACATGCATCACAACAAGTTCTTGTACAAGCATATTCATTCTCAACATCATCGTCTTGTTGTGCCCTATGCATTTGGAGCTCTGTACAATCACCCATTGGAGGGGCTTCTCCTTGACACAATCGGTGGGGCCTTATCTTTTCTTCTCTCTGGTATGTCCCCTCGAGCCTCGATCTTCTTCTTCTCCTTTGCTACCATCAAAACGGTAGATGACCATTGCGGATTATGGCTTCCTGGGAATCTCTTTCACACGTTCTTTCAAAACAATACTGCTTATCATGATGTCCACCATCAGCTTTATGGCAACAAGTACAACTTCTCACAGCCATTCTTCATAATGTGGGATAGAATTCTTGGTACGTATATGCCTTACTCGTTAGAGAAAAGAGCAGCTGGTGGCTTTGAGGCACGGCCTACTAGAGACTACAAGGATGATTAATTGTTGAGTGATAAACATTCATCGTTTGTACGATTATTATTTTTTGCTTTAAAGAGCCACCTTTCCTATGTTATTATTTGTATGTACATATATTATTGTGCTTTATACGTCTATTTCTTTTTGTTAATATAGTCTGGAAACTCTTATGAATCCAAAGAACGGTGTACCGCCAGATAAATCTTTTTTGAAATTCAAGGTTTTTTTCGGCATTCATAACCTTAATCATGAGGCTGAGAAGCACGCTTCCTTGCCCGGAAGTTCCTAAAGATGCATCGACGCAAACGCATTGTCATTATTAACAGCAATGCACACAACTGGGGTAGAGATGCCAGGTTAGCAACATTCTTTAGAGATGCTCTGATTGCGAGTCCTGAATTTTACTAGAGATTTGTCCCTCTGACTGGAATTATGGAGTAAGGCGTCAAAACTAAATTGTAATAATTATGGAAAAAAATTGATATCTTAAAAAAATTTCAAATTAAACTAGTACTCTCATTGCTTCTCTCAGGTTTAGAGGCAGGTTAAGTGGTTCTTCATCTAGAACATGTTGAAACAATGAATTATGCAGAAATTGATCTGTTAGAACTTAGAAGTTCAAGTGGGGACCATTCGGTCCCCATCATATTTCTCTGAGGAATACATAATTTAATTTCTTGAGTCATGAAGATATCGAGCATTAGGAAATGACGGTTATAAATATGTTTCAGGCCTTGATCTTCCTATTTTTTATTTTCCCTCAAATACGTTAAGAAAGTTCGGAGATGACAAGGTTGTAAATATATCTCTGGCCGAATTTTCCTTGCATGTTCTTCAAATCGTTAGGTAATTGAACGGCTCATCTTCCCTCCACGTATGGCGTTAATAACCTAATTGATGCATTAAGTGTCGTCTTGTGCAGTGGTCCAACACATGAACCTCATCTTATATTGCAGATAGATACCTAACAGTTTTATTACTGTCTATTCTGAATATTCTGGTTTCAGATTACCCTTTGCATATTCCGCCAGGCTTCACCACAAAATGGTCTACCCCAGCTAGCTATCAGTTCTGCGGAAATAGATTTTCTTTTTGTATCAATTTTGTCGATTTTATATCATTAAAGTCTCACCCACTTTTGTTTTCTATTATTACTTTTGGACCCCATCATGTGCAGGGCTGCATTCTCAGCCATTTTCTCCCAACCGTTCTTCATTTTCTTGGTAAGATGGGCTCTATACCGCCACTGTTGCAAAATAGAATATCTGAGAAAACCTCTTAATTCTAGGCTCCTTGATTTTGCAAGACAGACATATTTACAAGGGTATCCTGCCACAAAACCCTGTGACAATTAGATCCCATTCCCATCGGGTTTTAGGAGTAGTGAAGCTGTTTTAAAATGTGGTAGAGATATTGCATCGCTGGTTCTTATTTTGCAGTCTACTCTTAATGTAAAACAGCAGCAGTTATTACTCTGTCCTTGATTAAGATTGTCTTGGTCAGGATTTGTATCAAATCCAAATGATTTCTGGCACTCTATAAAGCGAATGTGCTTAGACAAGTCACTGGGTTAGGATTTTCATGAAATAGGATAAGATCATGGACCACCTTATTTATAAGGTGGTTATCAAAATTGATTTCAGCAGCCAGTATTTGTTAAAAGTATAGATTAGTTTGGCAAGTTGGTTGTCATTTTACAGGACATTCCTTGTGCTTTTGAATATAACTTAATGTTCTCCAACCGACATTCCTTTCTTGAAAATTGAAAATTCATCACCAAACAGCTGGACAGAAAATGGTCCTTCACCACCCTTTATTTATACACGTAGTAGAAAGTCTGACATTCATTCAGGGACACATGGAACCTCTTGTGACCCCTCTTCTGGGCATGAAGCGCTTGTCTTGTAATTAGTGAGTGATATGTAAGTGCAGAAGAGAAGAGAACTAAATACAGTAATCAGTAAGCAGAGTTTTCACCTTTCACAAAATACAGTTATGCTGCCTTCTTGTATTTTCACATGATTTTGAGGGGTAAAAACTAAAGTCAAACCATTTCTCTACTGACTGAAAGTGCTTTTTTATTCATTTATGTATTTTGTGTCGGTCACTTTTATCGTAGTTGAAAGCACCGTTTCAGCCGGGAACTCAATGGAAGTAGTGAAGAGTCCAGGATCTTTTCTCATGTTTCCTACTGATGGCCCGCACTCAAAATATCGACAAAGGCATGAGAGTAGATTGTTGCAATCCTCACGTTTAGATCCACAAAGATAATAAAACCAAAAAAGAAAAGAAAAAAAAAGGTTTACTCCATAAACCTCTACACACACCTGACAGAATTTATCACTAATGGTACGAGATTCGTGCACAGTACAAAACATATAATTAAAGCATACTTGTGAAAAAACAGAAGAACTAGATCACTGAATGTACAAAGGATGTGAAGCGCGAGGTGACTGTAACCGGGGGAGTGAGTGTGCCACAAAGGCAGGTTGCCCTGACTAGGAGTTGGAATTAAAACTGTTCGACTTACTCTCGGCTTGAAACCTTGTCACAGGAATGAAGGAATCTGACCTGCGACTTATTTGTGGGTAAACGTGATCTGCATTTTCATGATTTGTCCTGTAGACATCTCCAGCAACTCTCACAGCTTTGTGACTCTTGCAACCAGACAAGATACCTGAACGGCGGCGCTGTATCTCTTTGTTAGCATTAGTTTTGACATCAGGAACTGTTGAAATCGGTTTTCTTGGACTTTTCATGGTCGTTGGCCTCAGCTCTTCACAATCTGACATCGCCGAGAAATCTGCAGCACTGGCTGTGACTACACTCCACTCTATGCTTGCCTCGCTTGGTGCATAACAGTTTGTAGGGGTAACACAGCCCGACGTGGCATCTGAAGGTTGTCTTGCAAGAAATGGGTTGGCTTTTCCTGTGATGCTTTCTAGCTCAAACAAATCTGAACTTGCATCACTCTCGCTATCATTGTACAAGGTTCCACCCGATTGTGCAGAAAATTCGATTTCTTCCCTTGGAGTGGCATCCCAAGACAACATTGTTAGCCTCCTTTCAATGCGTAATGACTTGTTTCTCTTTCCCATTACGGGGGAGCCAAACACGTCTATTGACTTTCGCTGCTTTTCTTCTTCTCCTTGTGGAAATTGCAACTTCGTAGGTAGGGTTCTCGCCCCGGAATTTGAAGTTGGGAAGCTAAAACAGTTTTCTCTGCTCGATCCAGCTCCCAAATTATCCAATTTCGGGCAGTGAATATCTTCTTTGACCTTATAGGCCAGGAGAGATTTTTGTGCTCGAGCTGCTTCAACAAGGTCTAGGCCAGTTTTACCGGGCTCTTTCTTGCTTAGTACTTTGCCTTGGACTGCATCAGAGGTAGCACTTTTGTTGAAGCTGATTTCACCAACACGTTCTTTAATTTCGACAGAATCTTTATCAGAACATGTAGAGCAGCCAAACCCTGCAAGAATCTTCTTTCCACGTGCCTTGTTCGTGTTAGCCCTCGAAGGATTTCTTACACCACTCTGCAGGAACGCGCTTTGGCTGTTCCAACTTGATTCAGACTGAACACTCGGAGTTCCAGGCTGAACTCTGCACTTCTTGGTGTCTAGATTAACATGTTCATCGTTCTTGTATTGGTGCTTCCTTGCACTCATGCTGGTAGTTATTGGGGTATCCTCATCCATTCCTCCTTTGAAGTACTTCTCGGCACCAAATACTCCAATTTCTTCCTCATCCTCCTTTGTTCTTCCAACGTGAGTTTTCTGATCTTCAGTGGTCATGATAGGCCCCAGATTTCCACTTGACACGGTAAGTTTACGAACAAATGTTTCCTCTACACCGTTCAGATATGAAGAAAACGAGGCGTCACGGAGATTCCCGTTGTTGTTTCCGGATGACAAAGTTTGCGAAAGACTGGTATTGCAAGCTGAGGTTAAGGTAAAAATAGCCATGTGAGAGCTCTATAACTAAAGAAAATACTTCTGCAGGACAAAACCAACAAGAAGAGTAGATGACCACACAAGAGTTTCAAAAGTGGTCGAAAAACTTAGAAAGAAACCACAAAACTGCAAAAAGAAAAGAAGAAAGAACCGACACTAGAAAATTTTGTAGCAGAAGATTCAAGTGCAGAGCTTGGGAAAATATAAAAGAGCTACTTCCTTGAGACACAAGTACTTGGACTGGAAGAAGCCAGAGGGCCCCCCTATAATACCTATACGAAAGATACTAAACCTGAAAAGGGTTTGATGCAGTTATCAAAACAAGATCAGGGAGATGAAGAATTGGAAAGAAGAAGATCATTAGGGTTTGAATTGATCAGAATTAGCTCTTACAGCCTCTTGCCTCATTGATAACTCGTACTATAAGTAGGCATGTGAGCATGCAAGATGTTAATAATGTAGGGCCATATGCTTTGAGGCCAAACCGACCAAATTGGTGATATTTAATACGAAAGATGTGAAATTTTCCATTCGTACTTTTTTACTTTAAATTATAACAATCCTTACATATGGAAATTTTTTTCCCCATATTAGCCGATATGAGATCATTTTGACCTTGTTGTTCTTCAATCTCTTCTAGTGGTGAGAACTAATTGAAAATTTGTATGGATATTGACAACATCAATACCAAATTGATTGGATAATATATATTTGTAGTAAATTGTAAAGTTTGCAATTTTGACAAGCTGATGGGGAGGAAAGTATGGAATGGATGGTCCACATGATTGATTTAATACGTGATTTCCCCCTGGACATTAATCATCGGTCTCATACATCCTTAGAGCATGCGCAACACCAATAATTATATATTATTGGGTTGGTAATTTTCATATGGGTTATCACAAAAAACAGAACTTCATAAAAGGATGATTATCATATGGATTGAAGATTATGTAATTTATATACATATACATAGTTAGATAACTAATGATGACGCAACTAATCAAATTAATAGAGTGTGCAAGGAGTATGCATAAGTGACTGTATATAGAATTTTTGATGTATATAAAATGGGGTATGTATAGTCACCATCACAATTCCAATAATATATGAGTAATGCAAAATATAAATTTAGGGTGTGCAAATCTCGTATAACTTTTAATTATAAAAAGTGAATTTTTAATTAGAGAAATGATATTTGTAATTGTGGAGTGCGTAAACACCGTACAATCATTTTGAAAAAAAGTGAGGAAATACGGAACTCACATAAAAAAAAATTGATTTTTTAATAATGAACCTTACTCTTTTTGCTACTTACTTGCGTACTTCACGACTGTATATAGTATTACTCTAATGTTAGAATTGTATATTTGATACGGTTTGGTTACACAAGCCAAACTTTAAAATGCTAATCATGTGATCCTCATAGATCCATGTAGTCCCATATAGACTAATCAACGTTGGTCTATTTTTATCCAATTGAAAGATTACAGACAAGCTGCTGGAGTGTGTTTAAATTGCCTCTCTTTTTGGCAAGATACACTAGTTCCACAGTACCTATATCAAAAAAGACATTAATAAAGAAGAAAAATACTATTTACAATTATATTGACCATTATCATTTCATCATTTTTTTTATATGGCATCAAATGATTGATAGATAAATAAAAAATAGCAACTTGTTTTCTAATTAGAATGTGATTAAATCAGAAAATGATAAAAAATTAGTTAAAATGATGATAATTAGCATTACTCGATAGATAAACAAATATGGCGGCGAGAATATTACAGTAGACATGCATTGCATTCATGCTGGCTCACATATTTGAAACCTTTCCAATGTCCCATCTCCATCTCGATCGACCAATATCTCACAAATCTACCAGCTTGTGCTTTGTGCATCTTTTAATTAAAGAGATAATTGATCTAATCTAATCCGCACAAAAAAATCACCCTACCTGCATGCACAGAACCAAGCTTCCTCTCAAAATTTTAAGACAGGCAATTAATGGATTAAAACATATCAGTTTAATAGGATCGACAACATTCCCAGTGTGCGGCTCAACTCTCAACTATATATGTTAATGGGGTTTTGTTTTCTGACTCACTGGGACCTGAGTAGGTCGGACGTACGTACGTGGGATCTGAGTGTGTCAAATAAGAGTTGTCGGTGAATGGCTTAAAAGGTGGTCTGTTCTAGACAGGCCCCTGGTTGCCTTAGGTGCTATATATAATATATACTGAGAGCTTCATTATTCTACATCTGCCATAAATATTCGTTTAAACGATTAATCAATTTCTCGTCCTTCCTTCCATGCAGGGTAGAAGCTGGGGGATGTACGTAGACAATATGCTTCTATGGTGTTGGTGATGCAATGATGCATGCATGGTTTCCCTTCAAAATTTGTGGTCTTGGAGAAGAGAACGTAAAGAAAAGGGAGAGAAGTGATTGAAGAAAGATAAGGCAGAGGAGTGATTGATGAACAAAAGTTTACAACCACTCCTAGGGCCGCTCACAATATCTCACGGTGCATTTATCTCAGTTAGACATTAAGTGATGGTAATAATTCATTGTGTACGACAACATCATACAATACTTTTAACATTCGACAAAAACGGAACAATGCCAGAAACCTTACAAACACAGCTTTGTAGCTTGTCTGTTGATAAATTACTGCAAAAGAAACATTGGGCCAGGTCAAGATTAGTGAAACATGAATCTTGTGCAGCTGGCGTGACCATTGTAAAATGAACAAATTTGTGTCAGGATTTGTATAATAAAGAGCATTGCCGGCATAAACCTAACCAATGAGTCCGATTTTCCTTCAGAGTATTCATTCATTGCGTGGATGTGTAGTTTCCACCTGCAACCCAATACTGCTTCACAGCAATCAATATCTTCTCAGGAACGAGGGGGCCATCCTCATGGTCCACCATTTTAGTATCCCATCTCATCCCTCCAACTATTTTCTTCACCTTGATCAGCACATCGACCTCGTCCCGGAATATCACTGCTCCTTCAGGTCGCAAAATCCTGTCCATCTCCAGGAGAATGTCTTCAGCATTGCATCTGCATTTGTTTTGCAGTACATACAGGTTACATAAGTTGATTCTAAGATCAGATCAAATCTGGAACTAAAATAGTTGATTCTACAAAGACCAAGTACTACTCATCTGCATACGTTAAAAAGGAAATCAATGATCATCATTGAGATTTTTTAGGTGCCTGAAGTTAAGCAGGAAAATTCGGTGTCATCATAATTAATTCTTTAAATGGTTCTTTATCGAAGCGCAGGCATAGATGAAAACGTTGAGCTATATGGCATCTATAAAAAACACTACTACAGCCCCAAACTGGAGATATGCACTAAGCACAATGTTGCTAGGAAGCAGCCCACCTTCAGCTTAATTAAGGTCCCATTTGGTTTCACAAATGGACTTAAACCCATCTCATCTCATCTCAACATCGGAACACCATTCAATTTTTAATTTTTAATTTTTTTATCTAATCATTACTTACAACTTTCCAAAGCTTCCAAACAAAACACAAAAACAATTCAAATTTTCAAATCCCTCAAAACAAAAATAATATTAAAAAAAATAATATTTTAACAATATTTTAACTTTATAATATTTTTATTCAACTTTTTCTCTCTCCTTTCCCAAAGCCCCATAAAGCATCTTAACTGATCAAAACATTTCACTATTATTCGCAAATTTTTCATCTCATATCATTTAATTTATGTAACTAAACGAGGCCTAAAAGACTCCTCCATATGGGGAAATCATCTGTGCTGACTATAAATGAGCCAAGTATTTCATCATTCTAATAGAATGAATGTAACGCTCCAATAGAATATCCAAACCGTATGGCCTATGCTCCAAAATGACTAGTCAATGATATAATTGGAGCCCCATTGGAACATTATAAAGAGCAAGAATTTCTTATTTCCAAACAATGTAGGGATTTCACACACCACCTATTATTATTGGAATGGGGTATCACAATCTCATCCCCTTATATTATTGATATTCTCGTCGAGTCAGTCTGTTGTAGGTGGACACGGCTCAAGTTCCACATTTCTGGTTGGAATTGGCTTTGATGCCATTTGTAGCACCCCAATGGAAGGCTTGAACTACATGACCTATACTTCAAAATGACTACTTAATGATACAATTAGAGTCCCATTTAAACATTATAAAGAGCAAGAACTTCTCTTTCCCAAGTTATGTGGGATCTCAAACACCACCTATCCTTATCAAAATGGGGTATCATTCACAATGAAGGCCGGAATGACACCTCCCCCCCCCCCCCCCCCCCCCCCCTCTTCTCTCTCCCAAAACCCCCAACACGGCGTACAAAGAAAAGAAGAAGACTTGGAAATAGGATTCAAATGAACAAATATGTGAAGAATTTGTGAAGAATTACATACTTGTCCTTGTACAAATGGAAGACGCCATATGCATGAATGAGGTCATATGTCCTTGGGTATGTGGAGAAAGCTTCACACCTGAACCAGGAAGATGATTAAAAGATAGTAGTAATCATTAGAAGGATATAAAATAAAGAAATAAGAGAAACAAAATTCAGCTGTGGTTGGACAACTCTGCAACACTGGGTACATATCAGTGGATTAGAACCACAACACGATGGGCCAAAATGAACACGTAGTAAAATAAACGCTCATAAGCGACTAAGCAGTTTCTAGTGAGTACTCTAAAAGGAATCTACTTTAGAGCAAAAGAAAAGATATTAGAACAAGAAGTGCGTCCATTTTTTACAAAACCAGTAAGTAGGCTAAAATAATGATTCACAGCTGAAATGATAAAACTGGACCAGAAAGCAGAGAAAGTTGTACCAGTCGTGATATATGCCAATCAATCCTCGCTCATAAATGACACCCAATGTGTTTTTCTCAGCAATAGTAGGCACAACATTCATGACCCACAATTTGGGAGATACAAGGGCAGCGGCAAAACCTCCCAAACCAGCATTCATATCCATAATGTTGCGATACCTTCCAGAGTCAATAAGTTTATTGATCCTTTTATAAGCATTCACATGCTTCTTCCATTTACCATTCTCCTCCTGGTATGTCTCAACGGAAACTCCAGGAATAGATCCACTGGTAATTCTAGGAGGAACAGAATAAACCCTTTCTGGAAAAGATTTTATTTCTCCACCAGCAACTTCATCTGGACTACTGACATCAGGATATGGAGTTATGCATGGTTCCATTTTCTTGTACCTATTAATTGCCAAAGAGAGTTTTAGAAAATAATGTATGTATGTCAAAAACATCAGAATGGCTCAGGTTAAAGATTTCTGTTCAACTTCTGAATGACCAAGCAAAAGTTCAAAATTCCTAATGTTCAGAAACTTAATTTCAGAAAAAGTTAATGATATTTGCTAGGAATAATCCAGACAGCATTGTTTGGGTAATGGGAAACCTGGGTTACCATCATTTTCTTTTTTTTTTTTTTGGCAGCATTTTTCTAAAGGCATGCATGTCAGACATCATCTACTTCAGCAGTTTAATCTTTATAATTTCAGTCTGTTTCAAGTTGGTCCCTAAAATCATAAAAGTTAAAAATCAAATCCTTTCTATTTAAAAATTATTATAATGTTATGCTTTGGTCCACTGAACTTGAGGCTGGGACAATTTTTTTTTTTCCCCGCAAATCTGACTGTTAAAACAGCAGAAAAAGGGCAATGAAACACAATCTTGACCATTGGATCTTAATGAAGGGTGCCATTTGACCACAGGTGATAGTTTGTGGGTACAATGTGTAAGTTTTGATAGTTTGAGGTGTGAGTATAAAACACACGATACGTTCTAGGTAACATGTTATATTTAAAACATTTTCATTAGTTACTGCCAAAGCCACATAGCCATAATTTTTTCATGCAACATAAGCTTCTATTGAGGTGTCAACAAAAATCATGTCACATCAGTAAGCTTTGTTGACCCAAGGATGACATTGCAATTATTTTTAAATGTTAAGGATTTGATTATTGTAAACCTTGGGGACTAAGAACCAACTAGCCATAAACTATAGTGACCATAAATGTCTCTTTCTTAAATCTGAGGCCATTAGTTTGGCTTATATTGAAACCTGAGTTACTGCCAAAATTATTTGTAAGATTAACATGGATGCGTTGCAAAATTTATTCTCTAAACACATGCTTACCAGACATCATCTCCTTCAACAGATTTGCAAAAAGTAGCCTGTGAATTGTCTTGTCTGCCAGGACATGAATAAGCATTTAATCTCTTTCTCCAAATGGCAATTTCACCCTTCTCATACTTCTTTTCCCAGCAAAGTAGTTTGGCAGTCTCTTCTATCCTTCTTTGTTCCTCCTGAAGTTCCTCCTTTGGACGTTGCCATGCTTTATAGTTATTCTTCCAATTAATTGGAGGACCTGAAAGGACCCAGTAACCACCAGGCCTAAGAACTCGATCAACTTCCATCAAATAGATTCCATCTGCAAAGAGAAAAAGAGAAATATCAGATCCAATTTCACAGACAGCTGCTATCATTCTTCTGTACATTATAGAGGTGGCCATGTAGGACAGGATGCAGGGAAAAAGGGAACACAAATTGGCAAAACTGCAAGTCATTTCTAGTAAAACTCAATGCTCCATAAAGTCTTTTGTGACATATAATTCTCACCATTTGCCCCCCATGGAATTAAGCAACGGGAACAATGAGCCATGTCAAAGGCCCTAGATGGATACGGTAGCTTTATGGTACCTAAAACCCCAATTACTGCAGTTACACCCCTTTCAAGAGCAAATTGAACCTGTGCTTCATGTGAATCTCTTGGCGCAAATGACATGGCAATAACATCTCTACTCAGAAGGTATGCCCCCCAACTGGCAACCTGAGCAAAATAAACCATTGCTGGAATATTAGAAATCACACAGTTAAACATGAAAAGTTGATCTGCGTTCCAGGAAACAGAGAAAAAGATGTAATGGTTAACACAATGAATGAGAAAATTGAGAACTTAACATACCCCACAACCAGTATCCAATGCAGTTCTAACTGTTCCATTCTCAATTGGTATTACAGAAGCTAGCTGATCAATATATTTGTCTGCTCCATGGGGGAACTGTGTCCCTCCTCCAGGAAACCTGAATACATTTCCCTCGTACTGAATCCAGTTCTGAACAGCCTTCTCAACTGTCAAGCTCTTATATGGTGCATTTGCAAAGGGTACATAGTCACGACTCTTTGGCCAGGGGAACGGAGTTACATACCCCTTGGGTGCTGGGATTAGGCAATGCAACTTCTCTTGCTCATGAGGACAATGTCTTTCTCGATAAATCATATTTTCCCTGGGGAAAGTCATGGCACGCATCTGATCTTGGCAGGGCGTGTAATCAGTGTGACGAGGATCGCATGGCTCAAATACTTTGAGTTTTGATTCAGATTCATCAACACTCCCAGCTTCACCACCATGATGAGTCTCGAAATTTAAATTTGGGACTATATTGCAATCTGCCCCACCTTTAGTAATTTCCATAGCTATACCATCTCCCTTCCCGAAACCACTCCTCTGCCATGCACCCAGAATATAGAAAAAACAGCATAAACCCACTACAATAAAAATCTGTATAGAGCTCCTAGTCCTACCATCAGTAGAATTTGCTTTCATTGCCATATAGAACCTGAAACAGTGCCCACATTGTTTTAGTACCATAGAAAATGAAAAGTCCCCACAAAGTTTAAAGCTAATTCAAAACAGCACAACCAGACACACACATGAAGGTAAATATGCTTGTCTTCCAGACACAAAAAGCTTGCAAATGTGCGCTAGCGATTATTTCTTTTACCACTAAGAGTTAAGAACTAATAGAAACCAATAACAGGTAAAAATAAAATCCACAAGAGAGGACTTATATTCAACAATACTCCCTAAAGCACGGAAATGACCATGAAATTAAAACTACTTATTTCAAGACCAATGCACTAAAAAAAGATGAGTAAACTGCCAATTTAATCAGTTAACCGTCAGCTAGGTGCAATAAACCTTGAGACAGCAGAATCTCAGAGAACATCAATGATGTCTAATCATCCCTAATTTTGGTGTAAAGCAAGTATTCCGGAAAAACACAAACATATGAAACAAAAAGATAGCTTTAGATCTACTGTCTCAGATGGCGCACGCAAAGAAAATAAAATAAAATAAAAAAGGAAAAACCCCCCGTGCCCGCGGCGGGCCGCGGGGGGGGGGGCGGTGGTACCAGCATTAAAAATCGTTGAGTTGCTGATAGACGAGAAGAGGGAAGTGGTTCAAGTTTGAGCAACGTTAGAAACTCTGTTTTAGTGTTCCTTTTGGCTCCAAAATAAACATCCATGTTTTACATTAATGAAGATACCTTTTGGTTTCGGAAATTATATGGTACAGGAAATTACGTTTCTCAAACGTTTCAATTCTAAAAACCTATCCACCAATGAAGATAAAAAAAAAAACAAAAAAAAAAACAGAACCAAAACCCTCTACTCCATTCAGCTTAACAATTCATCAAAAATAACTTTGTTCAGTACAGTTAGCATTCAAAGCTAGCAAATTATATAATTATGGAAAAAAAACGAATCAGAGAAGCTTCTCTATCCCTTTACAATATCATAACACCAGGAAGTAGATCCGACTTTACTTATCCAACAAAAAGAAAGTGCAGCATATAAGGAAAACAAAAAAATGGCGCCAAAATAAAAATGGAGATCTCTTACCAATAGCATGAAGAGACGAAAAAGCAGGGGAAGATCTGGCAGACCTATCAGAGACGACAAAGAAGGAGATTGGAAAAAATACAAAACAAAACAAAACAAAATCTCGCTGCCCCTTTTTTTCGGTTGTTTTTGCGGAGCAACAACAATGATAAGAGTGGGGGATGCAATGACTGTGGGACGTGTTGATAAAACCCCAGCAAACCCTATAAAAAGCTCCAAAAATCAATATATTGCAGACGAACTTCGTACGTGGATGGATTTGGAGGAAGCGGCTCCGAGAGATCACGCACTTTCTCTTTTCATAGGTACGATCATGCACCGAAAAATAAAGCATAAGACACCCCCACAGACACACAGTACGAGACGAGGATCTCCGTTTTTTGTAGTTCCACGACAAGTAGGTAATAAATATGGGTTGCTTTTATAGTCTTGATATATATATATACTGCGTATGTCCGTCCTGCTGCATAATGCAACCCAACTGTGTTTCGGCTGGACCCACGCGCAATGGGAGAGTGACTTAGCTGGGAGCCCCCGCTGCGTGTGGGTCCCATCCCAACGACCATGGGGCTGCTCACTGGCCAGTGCCGGTGGTGATGGAGAGTCGTGGATCTCATTGACCGGGATACTTCAGCTTGCGGTGGATCGGTTAAAGGCGCATGCAACGATGGTGCGGTCTGGTCTACTGAGGCTTGTGTGACGTTAGCTCCATCTATATACAGTACTATTAATTAAAGGAAAATGATGGTACGATTATCCAATGTGTTCAATTGTGTATTTCAATGTTTTTAAATTTTTTTAATAATAAAAAAGTAACTACTAATAAATTTTTATTTTTTTTATTTTTTTAATAATCAAAATTTTTTAAAAGAAAAAAATAATAATCTATTTTTAATGTGCATACTTGGAATACATATTTAATGTGCATCCTAACATTATCCCTAATTTTAAGCCGTTTCAGAATATGCACACGCATTACTTTAACTTATTATAAGGTGATATGTTATTATAGTTTGAATTAGATTTAAGAGAGTTTAGGTATGAAGAGATACAAAGGTTATTATATATAGAGACATGAAAATATTATATAAAAATAAACTTATAAATTGATGTCTTAATATGATCAGTTAAATTATGTCCCGTGAATAGAAAGTAGTATAAAGATTTTTAAATAGGATTATTTATCTATTTTACCACTTTTACTATTTGACATATCTCATCAAGGAACCGTTATAAGTTTATAAGTTTTCTCTCTTTTTATAGATCAATCATTTCTTATTATTTATAGCGTCAGAGTAAATTTTTCAAAAAACATTAAATACGTAATAAATACTATATAACCGACTCATTTCAAATGTCTATTTTGAGTTTAATTCAAACGGATTGAGATGGCCTGAGAAATAGACATATTAAGTCTTCATTCACATAAAAAATAAAATAAAATCATACTTATAAAGTGTGATGGATATCAATTAAATAATTATGAATAAAGCCATAAGATATAACTTAAAAATATTATATTTTAAGATGAAAAAAGTCATGTATAACCGATTATAATTATAAGGTTTGTCAATTTAACTTTAGTACGTAACTTCAAATACATACAAGTTTAGAGACATAAGTGTTCACTAGCTGTTCAGTAATGATATTTCCTTTATTTTGAAGAAAAATAAATTAATCAAATAACTTCGTGAATAAATCTTTTAAACTCATTCAAAATTAAAAATAAATAAATTATAGTATATATAAAATATAGCTCGAAAATGGGTTGAAACTCAATTAATAGTTTGATAAAAATCAACAAATTAACCAACTTAAGAGTAATGTTAAATACAGTTGTAAAGTGCGTAAATGTCGTATAATCTTTTTGAAAAAGAATGAAATCTGTTATTAAAAGATTAAATTTTTATCATATAAGTCCTCATGTATTCACTCATTTTTTTTAAAGAGACTGTGTGACATTTACGCATTACACGACTGTAAATATCATTTATCAAACTCAAATATTAATTAGCACTACTGATCAATTAGATTCAACTCTAATTACACCAACCCCAACAACCAGATTATTTATTTAGTCAATATAAAAAATACTTGCTTAATGATGAAATTGGATGACCCAATCAAATTTTTATAAAAAAAAAAATTGAAAAAAGAAGAAGAAAAAAAATAGAGGGAATCCTCCAACCAGCACTACTTGCCGACAAGACGGCAAGATCATGGTGGGTTCACTTGAAAGAATATTGACGAAGTCTCACTTTCAGCATGGATCAAGGATTAATTGATGGCCATTCTGTCCCACAAATAAATAAATAATTAAATTAAAAAATAATTATATATAATATATCAAAAGACTTTAGATGGCTCGGCTCTCCCATTATGTTGAATGGTTTTTTAACGTTGTCTGTCTTGGAACATATATAAATGCAACTTCATGGATGGACCATTTCCCATCACGATTTATTATTCAATGGAATTTGTACGAACCAAACTAATGAAGATGGACCAACAACATTAATTTAATGTATAGTTTAATTCCTCTAAGCTTCTCATAATTAATATAAGGTTGATCACTTGGATTTGAAAATCCGGGAGATAGATCTGTTTGCAGGTTTTGGATCAGATCAGTGTGGATTTAAATAAAAAGGTCAGCTTTCTACAACTTTAATTAATTGCACCAACGTGACAAGGTTTGTACTAGGGTTAAATTATTAGCTAGCTTTTCCATCATTTTGTATGCCATTCATGTACGTTAATCTTTGGTTGATAAAGGGCATAAAGCTAGCTAGCTATATATCTTTTGGATCCAACATTAATTGGGCAAGGTCTAGTTAATAGGACAGAAATAGATATTGGCCCACATATGGCCCATCATAGCCCATTGCCATTCATTACATTATTGTGCTAGCTTCTCAATAATATATTATTCGTAACACTCATTAGCTAGCACGCAAACAACGTCGAAGATTTGGGCCGTGCTTTATCAAAAGTACTTAGGGCTTTGAGAAAGTAAAGTTTTCCTGCAATGGGCCCACCCATCTGCTCAACAATATCTGATAAAATATATTTTCTGAAATAATTTAGTTAAAAAGATAACATAAAAATAAATTTATAAATTGATGTGATTTGACATAATAAATTTTAAAGCTCATTTTTCATTTCTTCTTATATATATATTAAACCGAAGTGCAAATATAGTGAGGTAGGTTAATTAGATGCATATATGGTAAAGTACCATTCAAATTAAAAACAAGAAAAAAAAGAAGAGACCAACCAATATCATATATAGATTCATAGCATGTGAAGTAGAGTGTTCAGAGACGAACTAGCAGCTAGTACCCAGCAATATGCTGCATAAAGGTGACAAATATATATATATATATATATATATATATATATATATTGAATCTAAGGTTTCAAGTTTTGTGTAATTATATATTTATACATGGATTTTGATGATAACAAATGAATTCAAAGAATGAAGGAGTCTCAAGCTCAATTTGTCCACACAATGGAGTCAAGCACATTAAGGAACCAAGCATGAGCAAGAAGGAAACAAATTCACTTTAAAGTCATAGAGAAATGTTGTAAATTTCTTAAAATTCGAAATTAGGATTAAGGCTCAAAAATTAATATTTTATCATAAAACATTAAAATACATTTTCCACATGTGCATGAATATTTTAAAAATTAAATTTGAAAATTTTTAAAGATAATTGATTGTCATCTTTCACATGTGCATGCCATGATTAAAAGTTTGAATTTTGAAAATATTAAAGATGATTGATTGTCATCTTTCACATGTGCATGTTTTATTTGAATATTTTCAAAAGTGATTGATGCTTTTCTTGACTTATGCAAAAGGAAGATGCCTTTGTTTGAATATTTTTGAAAAACAAAGTGTGCTCTTTTTGTCATATGCAAAAAGTAAAAGATTAGGTTTGAAATTTTTGAAAAGCAAAGTGTGCTCCTTTTGTCATATGCAAAAAGTAAAAAGATTAGGTTTGAATTTTTTGAAAAGTGAATGATGATGTCTTTGACATGTGAATCTTTTTAAATTTGAATATGAAGTCTCATATGCCTATAAATAGATCATTTGAGAGCTTCACATTCACAACACCAAGAGCATACAATATTCATTCAAAACTTTCATTCTCTCTTCTTTAAGCATTGAGCCTTAACTCTTATTCATTTTGAGAGATATAGTTTGTGCTTGTATTGTTCTTATTTCACTCATTGAGGAGTGTTTTCTGATATCCTACCCACTATCAATTCTTGTATCAGTAAAAGGGTGTGTACAACCCTTGTGCGTGTAGAAAGTGTTCTACACAGGGAATCGTTGAATCACCACGTGTAAGGTGATTGCAAGTGTAGAGGGTGTTCTACACGGATCCTTTGTAGCGGTGTTGTTCAAAGGTGTAATAGGTTTTTAATTGTTGCCCAGATGACTAACACAAGAGGGGGGGTGAATTGAGTTGTATTAAAAAAAATAACAATTATAAATCAAATATACAATATAAAATATAAACAAAATATGAAATAACAATAAATATAAAGAGTAAGGGTAAGAGAGAAGCAAACTCAGTATGTTAACGAGGTTCGGCCCCACTGCCTACGTCCTC
>QGSO01000154.1:2619999-2678932 GCA_011037825.1 Carya cathayensis
ATATATATATATATATATATATATATATAGAGGAGGCAAATTAAGAAAGGAGAAAGAGCTCGCTGCTAGACATAAAATAGAATAATCTATATATAATTTGCTGGTTGGAAAGGCAAAAGTGAAAATGAAATCCCCGATTTCATGCCACAAGAAGTGGCATAAATTGCTTTAGATTTTGTTTAAAGGCCTGCCAATGTGAATTTGGATTCATATTATTAGATCTTTTATGGGTTTTTGTTGTCATCTAATTATATTTGTTTTCTTTGTAAGAAGAAGATTAGAGACTTGACCCATGATTATATTGTGGAGATATAATTTAACTAATAAAAAATCTATCTCTTTCTACCAGTTCTTACTTTTGAGACAAATGGTGATTTCACATGATATCAAAGTAGAATTCCTCTCTAATCGAATTCTGACTCTATATTCTACTGCCTTTAATTAAATATTCTTTGTTTTGGATCCACTCATTAATGAGAGCTTAGCCCACACATGATGAGAAATGTTAAGATATAAGTTAAATAATAAAAATCTACCACTTCCAATTGCTTAAACTGAATTTGCAAGTAAAAGGATTCACAAAGCTGCAACGAAGCGAGCCGCGCGCATCTTTTTAATCGATATCACTTTTGTTTCCCCATTCCTTTGATCACTTCCTGATCTCCACTAGTGGCAAAATCCACCTCTCTATATATAATTTGATTTCTTCTATAATATATATTCATCATCTAAAGCAACGTGCATGCAAGCTAGCTATATTTGCTTATGAAAAACGTACAAGAAATGTGAGACCGATCAGACCTAGCTATATATCATGTATATATGTAAAATGTGGTACGTACGTACCCAAGTAACTGGTTTTGATTTAAATTGTGTAGGTCTATTTAATTAATCAGCTTCCACGTGTTTAATTATTTAGAGCTAGTTGATCATCATGATATTGGAAAAGGCATGCATTGAAGCTTGAGCTAGCATGAAGTGCTTGAATCATTTTTAAACTTTGGTTGCACGCTTGAATGGGAAGCAAAAACCTAGGTCAAGCAAGGAACAGACAGAAAGGGTTCCAACCGAGGGCCGGCCGGGGCTAGCTAGGTTTTGGGGAGTTTCACTGATTTTGGAGTCCTAAGTTTTAATTTGCTTTTGACTCGGTGAATTAATTGCCAGCATTGATTACGTCGTACTTCTCTTGCTATCCAACCAGTAGACATTTCTAGCAAATTGTATTATAAAAAGTTGGACGTAATTAATTAGATTAATTAATTGGAGTTTTGGAGGAAAAATTCAAATATTTATAATAATTTGTTTCACTAAAAGCAAGAATTGAGGAATTCCATACTACTTTTGGGTTTTCCGAAGCCTACAAAATGAGAGGACTTTGACATACCTGTGCCTTAAAAAAGGAGAAAAAACCCTAGCTTCAATAATGTCTCCTTTCACATGAACTTGGCTCATGTGAACTCTTTGTGGGAAATAATTATATTATGCCCTATATCTATATATGACTTTTTCATCTTAATCCCAATTTTTAAAGTTGCAAAATTAACTAGCTTACTAAGCTTAGGAACATTATTATTATTTATTATTTTGTTTTTTAAGTGGTGCATGCTTAGGTGTAATATTATGACATATTTCATCACACGTTTATAGGCTATGACCGATGACATGGCAGTACCTACGTGCAACTCATGGCTTGCCTAGCTTGAGGAATTTGGATAGAAGGATTTGATCATTAATTAGCATTGGTTTATCTATATGTATATGCAAAATTACATATTTTAGAGATTGACTTTACCATTCAAAAAAAATTTTCATATTGAATTATATATCTTTAAGTCAAAATAATAATAAAATATTATTATTAATAAAATATTAAATTATGGGACCGGGTTCAAGCCACTCCACCAAAGTCCATGACCCTGGACTTGGTGGGCTGGGGGATAATAGGAAAGAAGCCCCAGCTGGCCCAAGCAAGAAGAGAGATGATTGATCGCATTAAATGTGATGTACGTTGAACGGTCGACACCAAAGTCAAGTCCTTGCTGCTGATAGGAACGGCCACATTAAATGCAAAGCTATGTCGTCCAGAACATGGAATGATTATTATAGTGATAGAAGGGTTGGGGATTTTCAGAATTTAATATAAATTGCAAAAGGCTGGTAACGGAAGGAGGTCAATCACTCTCTGAACCCTCTAAGGTTTTCCCTTTTTATTCTTTTTGAAAAACATGTTCTGACTTTGACATCAAAGGTATCACAAACACATCCGACCACCATTTCTTACTCCTTTAAAGGCACTCAGAGCGTCATCGGAGCTTATGGTTACAAAACAAGCTATATGAAAAGTATAATGCTACCTAGCCCTTCAATTGCGTACGTACCGTACTCCGTTTTATTTTGTTTTTTTTTTATAACTAAAATGTTTATAGTTATTTACCTTTTTTTATTCATAAATGCTCAATTACCACTCAATGACCGTTTTTTTTTTCCTCCTTTTTTTGTTTTGACTTTTTCCCCGGCCCTTTTGAAGATATTTTTGAATCAGAAAAAAGTAGCTAGATAACTGGTCATTTGTATTGATAAGCATCTACGTACGAAAAAAGAGCGGTGATTAAGGGGCTAAGTAGCATTTTCATGATCATGATGGTAACGTACACGTAATAATAAAGACTATAGGGAGGGCTATCGTGATCTTTTGCAATTAAAGTAATTATAACGACATTATTGAAATTTCTAATTCTCTGGGAAAAAAAAAAAAATTGTCAAACCGGTCGCAATGTTGAAGAGCCATAGCCACTAGGGCCATTAATAATAGCCAGAGTCAATTATTTTACTAAGATTTTTTTTTACCACTGTGAAAGCTGATAGGGTACTGGAGAATCTGGAGACCATCGGCCTTCGAAATTAAGGTCAAACAAGAACTTACATGCACTGCTATATATTTTCTAATAATGGTAAGTGGTCCCTTTTACCCTTTAGACACCATCATCATCATCAAGTACACGTTCGTTTGCAGGTATCTGCCCATTACTTTGACTCAAAAATATATTGCTTGGGTCTGACAAAGTCAGTGGAATAGAAGCTCTGGGGAATGGAATAGAAACGGGATTTTCGGATTCTGAGAAGCTTAAAGACAATAAAATATAAGTCTAAGCTAGCTTTGTGTGTCATGGGATGTTAATCTAGATCATTTGAATATAAATTTGAGCCATGTGTTGGAACTTGGTTCAGGTCTACTAGCTTACGTACCTACATTTCCAAATAATAGCGTTCAAAGACTGACAATATAAAATTACTAATTCCTTGGAAGTTTGCTTTGTCTTGATTTGCTGTGAAAATATCAGAACTTTCATGAAATTAAGATGATAATTGGGAAATTAAACATGGACCCATGATCCCTAGAAGCTCCAGATTTGGTGGTTTCTTGAGATTCCTCGATTTGGATTAAACTAAAATGAGGTTCATTAAGGCATGCACAAGTAAATTAGTTGAATTAAATTAGACCCCTTGACAGAATCCATTTTCTTGACTTGGGGCTTTCTTGGTAGTTGTTCTGTCTAAGAGCTTTGTCATTTGCTTCTCAGCCAGCGCAGCCTCGCAAAACACACACTCCTTTAAGTCATCGCCAGAAAAGACGGCTTAACCTTCGGAGGCAGACCCCTTTCCAGGAAGCATATAATGGCTTCAAACTAAGTAAGCTTCGTCAAGTACTTGGTGCTTTTGTGTTGCTTCTTTGAGCTAGCTGGTGATCATTATCTTGGGGTTTGCTTCACAGGAGCAAGAAAGCAGCTTTTGTTTCAAAGTTTCAGTTTGGTTAGTTTTCCAGAAACTTTCTTAATCCACAAGTTCTTTTCTGTTAAAGATCGGAAGACACGTTGAGGCTGAAAGTGTCTCATTAGTCCATTTCGAAGGGGAAATAATTTTTAAAAAAAATCCGTAGATAGCATTTCGATCTCTAGCTAGTCTTTTTCTTTCTAGTGTGGTCACCAAGAAAAAAATTAGGGTTCAGAAAGTAGGGAGAGGAAGATATGGATGTGATCAGTAGAACTGACGCTGAACATAAACTAGACGAAATATTGCTTCCGGGGTTTCGATTCCATCCAACTGACGAGGAGCTTGTTGGGTTTTATCTGAAGAGAAAGATTCAGCAACGGCATCTCCCCATCGAGCTCATCAAGCAGCTCGATATCTATAAATATGATCCTTGGGATCTTCCAAGTAAGATAAAGCCAAAGTCTTTTAAGCTTATGTAAATTACTATTATGCATGATGACTTGTTTACGTAGCTTTTCATACCCTAGCTAGCTAGCAAGCAAAGATAAATTTTACTGCAACTTTGAGTCTGTTTCTGTGTGTTCCAGCTCAGTGGCTAATAGTTTTTGCTGCTAATTTTTCGTGTAGAGTTGGGGACTACTGGGGAAAAAGAGTGGTATTTCTTCTGCCCTAGGGACAGGAAATACAGAAACAGTGCGCGGCCTAACCGGGTAACTGGAGCTGGGTTTTGGAAAGCCACGGGAACTGACCGGCCGATCTACTCTTCCCAAGGTTCCAAGTGCATTGGCTTGAAGAAATCCCTTGTTTTCTACAGAGGTAGAGCCGCCAAAGGAGTCAAAACTGACTGGATGATGCATGAGTTTCGGTTACCTTCACTCACCGACTCATTACCATCAAAGAGATTCGTGGACAAAAACATTCCTGCCAATGTAGGTATCTCCGAACTAGGGTGTATTCTTTCAATATTTTGCCTATATTTGAATTATAGATATTAATCATGATTATCTGTGCTTTATGTGCAGGATTCGTGGGCAATATGCAGGATATTCAAGAAAACGAATTCCACAACCCAGAGAACTTTCTCACAGTACTCTTGGGTCTCTCCAGTACTACCGGAAACTAATTTCAGTCAATTAATCAGTTCGGAGAACACGTCATTATTAAGTACATCAAAAACCAGTACTTGTTCGGCCGTTGATCAGTTCCCTATCAACAATGATATGGCTGCATTTTCTCCCTTAGATTTTCCATCCTACCAGTCATTAAACCAGAATATAGTAGATAGACCTCCTCAACTGCCCGTACTCTCAACTGGAGAACACCACCCAAGCTTCCTTTTTTCGCCTCTAGAAACTTCAGTACCGGCAAAATGCAGCTTGGACATGCTGTTGAACATGCCGCCTTCAATGTTTGGTGATTTTGGGAACAAGCTGGCCGGCATTGAGAGCATAGTCGACGACTATGGTACCGGCCCACAAGAACATTGCAATGGTTTCTCTATCAATTTACTTCAAGACATGCAAGGTGGGAAGGTTGATGGATCAGGAGGTGATGAGCATGACAATGTTTCAATGAAGTTTAATATTCCTAATACCGATGACCAGTGGGAGACAGTCCGGTCCATCGGATTTCCATTCAGTTTGCCTTTGAATAGTACGCCTAGCACTAATGCTTGGAAGCCGAACTTGGTCATGTGGGATTCTTCACCATGTCCTAGTGAAATGTCCACTCGTTTTTCTACAACCAAGAGCTATACCTAAAAACTCAAAAACTAGATTAATAGCTAGTCAAAGTCAATTGTTTTATAGCTTTTAGTCGACGCTAGCGCTGTCGAGTACTAGTACTTAAGTCCATCATGATTTTATAAAATCTTTTTGTAGGCCCTATGAATGTTAATTTTCAAGATTGAAATAGAATCATGTGACCGCACGCACGCTTTCTTAAGGACGTGAAGAAAGTTAACTTATTGACAACCATCTTCGTCAATCTCTCATCGTTAGAGACAAAAATACATACACTAGCAAACACGCCAATCGTGGGGGAGTTGGTCTGGTCTCAATATCATGATAACTGTTCACATATATGGTCGGCAAACAGATCACTAACAGAGAAAACTAGGAAATTAAACCCTCATGTACTGCTCCGGCTTTAGCTGATCTGATTCTTCTTCTGTTCATTCTTTTTTACTGGCCGGCATGACGTGCACTGCATGTAGTATAACGTACTTACAACATCAAGTAGCATATGATAGGCTTTAGAAAAATAAACATGAAAATTATATATCCTAGCTGTGGATGATAAGTAGTACGACTACCTCCAATGAACGATTCGATGAAGTATATATTCCGAGTCCCATGGCAAACGAATTTATTTAAATTAATAGACAAAAACAAACATATAAATTTCAAATTAATAGACAAAAACAAACATATAAATTAAGAAATTAAGGCTTTGATATTGACAAGACATGCAAGTGACTCGATCGGAGAGAAACTCCACGAACACTTCAAGCGAAAACACTTGTGACCGGTACCGATCTATATATTTTCTCTTTGCAATTGATCTGATCAAAGGAAATGATCTCCAATTCTTCTCCAATTCTTTTTATATTTTATTTTTTCCCAAAGCCAATTCATCTGCATTAGATAGTGATCACTACAATAGATTTTATTTATTATGATGGACGAAACCATTATAAAAAATAAGCAAACCGTCACATAAATATTTTTGTGACTTTTTGAAACCATCTTTACTATAGTCACCCAAAAAACATTATAGAAAGTATTTTGTGACAGTTTATTGTATAACTGTCATTGAGAAAATTTTTGTGACAGTTGAAAGTCAGCCATGAGTTTTAATGTTCGAACGTGAAGATATTTTGTAAAAGTTGAATTCCATCACAAAAAGTACGTTCGAACATTGATAATAATGTTTGAATGTTCACCCGACCAATTAGCATTCGAACAATAAATATCTAGCGTTTAATATTTTTCATTTGCACGTTCGATTTTTAGGTGCGAACGTTTGAATTTTGCATTTGCACTTTATTGGGCAATTGTTCGAACGTCAAAGATTAAACATTTGAACCATATAATCACAAAATAAATCTCACAAATCACAATATAATCCCGCAAATTGTAATATAATCATAAAATAAATTACAACATAATCACAATATAACCCCACAAATAACAATATAATTAGTCACAAAATAAATCAAAACATAATCGCAATATAATCCCACAAATCACAACATAATAACAATATAATCCCATAAATCACAACATAATCATACAATCAAATTTAGAAATATACCTAGCTAAAATCAATAAAATATTAGTTCAAAATATGCATAATAAATAAATAGACAAAAAATATTCCTTTAAAATAAACAAATCAGAATAAATACAAAATAAACACAACAATTACCTTCGATGCATAACCTTTGTCTCTCTATGCTCTCTCTCTCTCTCTCCCCCTCTCTATCTTGGTCTCAATATCTCTCTCTCTCTCTCTCTCTCTCTCTCTCTCTATCACTTCCTCTTGCTGAAATGGGGAATAAACAACATTCTCTATTTCTTAAACATGCCCTAAAATTGTATGAGGAGTTATCTTTTTTTTTTTTCAAAATTTTTAACCCATCGCGGTGACTTTTATTGCTGCAATAGGTTAAACGATATTATGTTTAGCACATGATACTTTTGCGGTGACTTTTTAAATGCAAAGTAGTCACATCAAAGTGTAGTAACGTTCAAACAAACGTTTTCCCAATTTTTTCAATCCCGCTAAGTGTCCCACCAAGTTTGATCTACATAATATAATGTTCAAACGTAACATTGTTGACATGCAAATGTAGATGAAATTAGATTCCCTGTATATGCTATAGAGTTAACGCGAGAAAGGCCTTGCCAATTTTTTTTTAAAAAAATTCAAATTTCATTATTTCAGGTTCCAACAAAACAAAGTGCATTTGAACGTAATACTATTAATATGCGAATATAGATGAAATTAGGTTTCTCGTATATACCATATAATCAACGTGGAAAAGGTCCTGCCAATTTTTTTACAAACATTCAAACTTCATTATTTCACGTTCGATATAACAAAATAATATTTGAACGTAACACTATTGACATGCGAGGGCAGATGAAATTAGGTTTCTCGTATACGCCATAGAATCAATGCGGGAAAGGTCTTGTCAATTTTTAAAAAAATAATTTTCAAATGTAATTTTGTTGACATGTGAACATAGTTTAAATTAAGTTTTCCGTATATGGCTTAGAATCAATGCAAGAAAGTTTCCACCACTTTTTAATGAATATTCAAATGTTAATTATAAAATTTCAACATAATTCCTACAATGTTTGAACGTTTATTTACTGTTCAAACATGGTTTATAAATTAATGTTCAATACTATAATAAATAATAAATTATATAGTTATATAGTATTGTAATCTATATTTATATAGTATATATAATATAATTATATAGTATAGTAATGTATATAGTATATGTAGTAATCTATTATATAGCATATATAGTATATATAGTAATCTAGTATATAGTATATAATAATCTATATAGATAATATAGTATATATAGTCAGTATAGTAATCTATATAGTATATATTATATATATGGTTATATGGTATAGAAATATGAGAGCTGCTACAGGGAAGCCCCCTGTATAGCACAAAACAGCACGAATTGTGCCAAGTGGATAAGTATAGGGAAAATAAAATAAAAAATGAAAAACAATAAAACGTCAAATCTCTTCACACATAAAGCTATTAGAAAGACAATTATGTTTGCTATGAAAAGCCACTCTACCTCCCATGTCTCCCCCATCTGGTTCACTACTGACTTCTTTGGGTCAACCCCCACCCTGCAGCTCCCCATTTGATGCGCTGAACATAGCGGGGTTATAAGCCCTTTCAACTGCCTTGAACTTTCCTCTTTCACAAACTTCTCAAAATCATGTGAACTAGCTTTTTTCACATTTAAGGTATTTCCTTTGCAGTTATGGGTTCCTATAATTTCTTCAGCTCTGGTAGCTGCCAATATCCTATGTTCCTTCTCTAGCCCTTTCTTTATGTTCTCTTCATCACTTTTTTCCATTTCGTAACTGATTGAATTTGGTGAAATCACTCTTTACATTTTATCTTGATTTGTATGTTTATTTAGTGATTTTTAACTAAATTGATAGCCTCTATTTTATCTTCATTTGTATGTGTCTACTTTAGCCTTCTACAATTTAAAAATATTTGAAAAAAAAAATATAGAGCAGCAGACATGGTCAAGATTTGCAGTGTTTTTCTTTCTTAAAGAAATCATTTTTATGTACAACCTCAAATTTTTCTTAAAGATTTACACTATTGAATAAAAGTCATGCATGCGCACAGGAAGACAAAACAAGAAAATGATCTGTGCTATTATCAACGACATGTAGTTGGAGACAAAAGCTTCACACCGACTTTCTTAGCTTTTAATTAGTGTGCAAAGGGATTCTTTTATGAAGGGTAAAATGGAGTTTTCAGACTTTCGTGCTTTTCATGCTTCCTACCCTTCGTGCATCCTAGCATTTTTCTAGAAATATATAGTATATAATATATGCTTATATAATATAGTAATCTACATAGTTAGCATAGAAACTTATATTACTATTACTATATGTATTACTATATATATTACTATATAATGTATTACCTTACATAAATAAAAAAACATTCAATCCTTTTATGTTTGAAGGTTTACAACTAACGTTCGGATGGTACGGGTAATAACGTAATGTTCGAACATATTAATTATAACGTTCGAACGTTACTGGTATATATGCAATGTGTTGGAATGTCGAACGACATTTCTAATCACATGCAAAATTTGAATTGTCGCACTCAGCCATTGACTCCATCACATCTCGCTGTCAATCACCACTACAACCATCACAAAAAATGTTAGTGTCCATCTCTCTCCCTTTTATTATTTTTTCTTTTAACGTTTTTAGAGAGTTTCCGTATGAACCGAAACATATTTGGGACCGGATTTGTAACTTGATTTTTCCGCCACCCATGAGTGCCAATAGCCAAATGGCCACCATAGATAGTCTGCACTCATTATATACTTCATTTCTATGATAGCCATTATAAGATTAACGTCATATTTAAAAAAAATTGGAATTGGCTGGGTCGGCTAAGCCATTTCTGGGTTTGAACGTACGAATGTCCCATTGGCAATGTTTGAACGATCATATGTACTCAAAACGTATGTTAATTTACATTCAAATGTACTATTATGTTCAAACATATATATAATCAAACGTTTGAATGTAACGTTTTGCTGAACATTTGACTCATAAAATTCGAACGCAACATTTCTATAGTTTGAGCGTTTAGGTATACATTCAAACTGTATATATCAAACGTTTGAATGTAACATCTCATGAGACGTTTAAGTCCTACTGTTCGAACATAGGACTGCAATAGTTTGAACATTCAGTCAAATACGTTCGAATACACTAGCACATTCGAACGTGATTACCTATATGTTCAATGTTTAAGTTATAGTCCTACTGTTCAAATGTAGGATTGCAATAGTTTGAACGTTCAGTCAAATACGTTCGAATACACTAGCACGTTTAAACGTATTTACATTAAACATTTGAATGTAATATTTTGTGGAACTTTCGACTCCTAACATTCAAATGTGATTACCTATACGTTATCATTTTACGTTTAAACGTTAAGTTATACATTTTGAACATATTTTAAAATAATTTTAATTTGTTTCCATTTATTTCCAAAGGCTGGACTAACATTTGCACACTGAAAGGGACGATACACTCGTCTATGGTCTGCGAGCTTTACATGGAAATGTCATCCATGCCTCAAGATGTATTTTGGGCTATAAATGAACTGGTTTGTTTGAAAGACTACCTGATACTTACTTGGTTAAACTCGAATCGAATTCGACTTGTGATAAAAAAACTCATTCATGAAAGCCGATACCCACTCAATTTGTAAATGACACATACTTGATTAAACTCGACTTGACCAGATTAAAGCTCGTTAAGGCTCGCTCGTTTATACCATACTTAACTCAATTAAAACTCGTTCTTACATATTTTTATGTGTGTGTGTGTATATGTGTATATATATATCAACTTTTATACTTCAATATATAATATGTAACCTAATTACTTATACCTATTCACCTATACATATATATTGAATATACTCTATACATATATATATATATTATTTAGTTTAGCACTTAAGACTTCTTAAGTCATTAAATTATAATTTCTACAATAGTTAATCGGTATGACTTAATAATTTCATATAGGATATGTTACTATATATTATTATGTAACATATGTAATATGAGCCACATACCATGATGTTGATATATACATATATATATATATATAATTATATATCTATATATAGATATATGTAACTAGTTAACATTTGTTCATAACAATTATAAATTATATGTTTACATAAATTAAAACTAGTTATATGTTATAATTGTATCTTGTATAAAATGTTTATGACAAAGTCTATAGCCCGTAGTTAAATATTATTAACTCTATCTAGGATATATTTAATAAGTTTAGTTATATAAGTATATTTCTTAAATTATTAACTCATAATATATTTAAAAAATTATATTATTTATTATATTATTATAATATACTTTCCTTTATAATATACAACTAAAATGTTGGATTTCCAATGTCATGCACTTTTATCCCTGACTTAATTGGATTTACTATGTCAAAATTTTCTCTTCTTCTTCTTCTTCTTCTTTTTTTTTTCTCTCTCTAAATGTAAATAACTATTTTTCTTTTGTGGTTTTCTTTGAAAGCCCTTTTGTATATTTCTAAATTACTAGCATTAGCTAGTTTATTGATTCTTTAAATTGTAAATGGATACAATGAAAAAAAAAAGTTATCTTACATGCATTTTTTATTTCTCTAATACTTTATTTTATTAATTTATATAAATAAAAAAAAAAGAAAAACACAACTCAAGGCCATCCGACTCGGTTCGAGCTCGTTTTTATGTTGAAGCTCGAGCTTGATCTGGAAGCTTGAATTATCGAGCCGAGCTTGAGTAGAGAAATAATTAAATTTTTAGTCGAGTCGAGGTCGAAAATTCAAAAAATTGGCTAGGTTCGACTCGGCTCGATTACAACCTTAGATGCATCATCTCACATCATAATTGTACAAGGTGTTTAGTGCGAGATATCGATGGATGTCATCGCTGAACTACTCAGGATTCATTGCATTTTTGAGACATCGACTATAGTGGATGTTCAAGTTGATGATGCACTAGATGTAGGCACATCTGCATCATCTACTAGACGTTGGCCAGAGATGCAGATTGGTTGAAGGGCGAGGGGATTGATCAGCCTCAGGATGACGATTGCTATGAGGATTCTTCATTCTCACTAAGAGATATTGCACACCATTCAATAAGAAGAGCACGTTCTCCCAAATGTTGACACTATTATTTTTCTATATGTTGCATCTCATAATTGCAACAAACATAGATCCTGTGGCACATAAGGCCACCGTCGGTCGGACTCGCATACAGTTTCTTCTACAAGTGGCACGAGGAAAGGGGCGTGCTCGGTGTGAGCTTGGGCCTACACAAGATGCAATGGTCTGTAGGGGATGCGTACCCTGCTTGGCTCGATGCAATGGTCTTGATTATTACTGTGCACATCGATTGACAGAGCGTGTCATTATAGCAGAGTCTCACCGAGGTTGGCCATCGCTTAGATATCCTAAACGAAAAGATCAACACATTGACTAAGAAATTTCATACATTTGTAAACAATTGGTTCCGAGCTTTATTGCACTTTTATCTTATTTTGTATTTATATTTTAATATATTTTTTCTATATTATATGTAATGAACAATATCATTTAATATATATAGTGTTTTTGTATTTCCGTTATCAATCTTTTTTAATTTGGAATTTCATATTTAATTTTAAATCAGTTCACTTTCGAACTTTAATGAAGATCATTCGAATATAAACTAAATCATTTGAACTGTAAGACAAAATGCTCGAACAAATAATCTACACATTCTAACATTCGAACGAATAACTTACAAGTTTGCACGTAAGTGTGCTTAATGTTTAAACATACATGAATCGTTCAAATGTAATATTTTATACGTTCGCATATATTCAATAAAGAAGGACATCTTCAGAGTTACGTTTGAACGAATTAACACTATTTTAATTCAACTACATAACCATTTCCCATCCAGTGATAGTGTTCTTCAACAGTCACAGAAAATGATTTTTTGTGATAGTTTCAGTACTGTCACAAATTTAAAACCGTCACAAAAACTCAATTGTGTTATAGTGAGTATTGATGCGACTTCTTGATCAATATATATCTATTCTAATTAATTTGTAGTACTGTTTTTTTTTTTTTTTAATTTTTCCAAAAGTACTCTAGATGTGATCATGGCCGGTGAGCACATGCAATAGCATATGTACCCCTTCAAGAGAAAGATTGCCAGTGTTCTCATACAATAAAGAGAAAGATTGACCCTTTTACTTTGTATATTTTTAAAGTAATTTCCTTCGTAATTCATACGATAATATATATATAAAAAAGGTCACGATAGTATATATCCTGCTGCATGTATCTCCTTAGTTTGTCGATCTTAATTCTATGGCATGCATGAGTTATTTATTTATTTAGTTTTTAGTTTTATAGGCCCGTCGGCATGACTTTTGTTACAAGTCATCGAACAATTATATATATATGGTACTGATGTTTTGTGTGAAGCAAAAGAACCAAGTATATATATACGAGACATGGTCATGTTGAGTAAAAGTCACATAATTCATCTTGAAGATGCCCATACTTGTACAAAAGTCGCGAACGAGTTATTGTCACCGGCCTAGCCCTCTTCATGATCGTAGTTTCATGCCTACCTCCTATATACCATTTCTATATATATATACATACATATATTCGATCCATATATATTATAGTATTTTTTTTATATACATTTGAGGAAGGGGGTTTCAAACTCCAGACTTTTATTTTAGAGGCTGAAGGTATTTAATTAATATTGATGCCAATACTAAACATGCAATTATGTTCACAACGATATTAATAGAGATGATCACTCTATGTATTTGCAACACTAGCCATCAATGGTAGGGCGAGTATATATGCAAGCATGCATGCATGTAATCATCATGTATTCATTTTATTTTTTGCTTTTAAATCGAGTACATAATTACATTTTCAATTATATATATTTATTTTTAATTAATTGAGAAGTGAATATTTGAAATTCAAGTTGGCCTCTAACATGTAGTAATTATTAGATAGGCTGGTTTAATATAGAAACGTAATTCGTCATTCTTTCATCATCCGTTGGTATGATATTATTAAATAATTAAAAAAAATTTATTTTTTTATTTTTTACTTATTCATCAATTGCTAAATAAGATAGCGAAAGAATAATAATTAAAATGATTATAAATAATATTTTTTAACTATTTTAATACGTGAGTAATGTTATATATAATTATAGGGTATGTAAACGTCATGTAATTATTATAAAAAAGAATAAAATTTATTATTAAAAAATAATTTATTTTTCATATAAATCTCGTATTCATTTATCTTTTTTAAAATAATTATGTGATACTTACATATTTATAATTACAATTGTCATTTCTTTTAATACGTAAAAGGCTTTGTTATTTGGTCAAGAAGGCCATTAATATTGTATATTGATCTCAGTGTAAGCCCAGTCTGAGACAACGTAATTTCACTTGGCCCAAAGTAATGAGTGGATAAACGATCGCTTTCACCTTTCTTTTGACCCAAGAAAGCGAAGCTTTGCTGGTTTACTTACACACCTTTTCATCGAATGTATGGTTATTGTATACCATAAAATCAATCACGTAATTACATGGTTACTTAGGATGTTTTGGAATAAAATGATATAAGAAATTTGTGAATAATAAAAAATAATTTGAGTTATGATGTTTTATGAAGTTTTAAAAAATAAAAGATAAACAATTGAAGAAAAATATTATAAAATTAAAATATTGTTATAATATAATTTTTTAATTTTAATTTTATTTTAAAATTTGAAAAAGTTTAATTATTTTTTTATGTTTTGTTTGAAAGTTTAAAAAAATTGTAATGATTAGATGAAAAAATTAAAAGTTTGAAATTCAAAAATGTATGTTTAAATGGTATTTGAATATTGAAATGTGATTATATAAAATAAGATGAGAAGATGCGAAATAAAGATAAAAACATCCCAATATCCAAACAACCTAAACAGGCTTCAACACACATGAGATTTTCCCCCTTCAATTTTCCACAGGAAATTAATCATAGAGTCTGAGATACTTCTCCCTATCAATCTAAACGAGGAATGTCAGATACTTCTCCTTTGGCAAGCTTAGCCAAACGAAAACCATGTGAGCTCTTAGTCCTGGCTTGGTTATAAAGTTCAAACCATCTCATTTAATATAATTATTACAATTTTTTAAACTTTTATACAAAATATAATAAACAAATCAATTTTTTTAAATTTTAAAATAAAAATTATATTATAATAATATTTTATTTAATTTTTAACTTTTATCTCATTTTATATGAGTAATTAAACGAGCTCTTTCAAGATGCACAGCATAGTTTGCATCCCAGAAACCTTTCAACTGTGATTATTTACAAAAATGTAGGAAGAGAATCTGCAACTGTTCAAAAAATACTTTTATTTTTATTTTTCCTTTTGTTCAAAAAATACAGGACTAGATAATAGAAGAAGTGATGGAAAGACAATTGGCTTTCTCTCTCTATTTCTCTCTAACATACGTTTCTACTACGGCCAGCTTCCAGGATTCTCTCAAAGCTTCTGCTCCATCCATCTCCTTCCTTAGCCAATCCTAGTGCCTTTTCTGGTTTGATGCTTTTCCATTTGTCTATTTTTTCTAGTTTTTTCTTTAGTTTTCTCTCCATAGCGCCAACCCTCATCAATCTCCTACTTTCTGGCAACATCCGACCAACACGCGCCACCTTTTTAACCTCTACGGTGGCCGATCTTTATGCTCAAGAAAGAAAATCGCGATTTCACTCGAAGCGAGGCCCTTGTGCAGCTGCATCCTGGCACTGCTTTTGTATTCACGCGCGGCCCTGCAGGCTTTAGAGGCCTCAGATCCTTCAAATCTGCCCATCCGTTCACCTCTTTAGGTGGCGTGTGTCTTGCACGCGCCACCACTACCTATGTTGGCCCTTCATTGGCAACTTGACTCAAAGTCCGACTGCTATCTTATATTATTACTTTCCTTAACCTATGATCTTACAAGAAGGATCGTGGACCTTTCCAAAAATCATCTCAATACAATAAGTGACAGTGTGCTTGCCATCTTCACTGCTTCTAGCAGAAGTTCCACCACCCCCAACGGTGGTTCTATTGTTTGCATTTATATGAACAATTTTTTTTTTGTCTTTTTATAGGACGACGTCCTATTGTATGACATGGATAGAAATTAAGAAATTGGTCTTAAATAAACTTGTTTTTTTTTTCCACCACTTTGCATGCTTTGGGGCGTTTGTTAGGAACCCACCTCCTCGTGTTTTATCTTTTTAATTTAATGTGGTTAAGCTTGCTTAGGAAAAAAAAAAAGTGATGGGAATCGGGGAAACGGCTAAGGAGTTGAGAGTATCTAATCCTTGCCTTCTTAGGATAAACCAAAATATCTCATCTTATTATATAATTATTACAATTTTTTTAAATTTTCATATAAAATATAATAAATAATTTAAATTTTTTCAAATCTCAAAACAAATCTAATATTTAAAAAATTATATTATAATAATATTTTATTCAATTTTTAATAAAATACCTAATTTAATTTAATCTGAACTATGTAATCAATCGATCATAGGTCAGCCTTTCCGAACGAGAAAGCGATGAAGGATGCGTGTGGGGTGGGTTGGGTTGGCCCGAGTTAAACTTCTTCCCCAAGCTAAACTCGATCTAGTAGTCTTCCTCTTACAAATTGTTAATATTATTTCCAATTTTATAATCGAGAGGACTTTATGAACATTGACTAAACCAGATGATTACTCTCACCAAACACCAAAAGCCAACGCAAGAAATCCCACAGATGAAGCTGATCTATAAATGCCCGAAAACTGCATGGCAGCTATGCATTAGAGACAGAGACAACAATGGAGAAACAAAATGAGGTTGTGGTGTTTGGGACATGGGCCAGCGCCTACTGCAAGAGAGTTGAGATAGCCCTTGCACTCAAGGGCATACCTTATGAGTACAAAGAGGAAGATCTGACAAATAAGAGTGAGTCGCTTTTGTACTACAATCCTGTTCACAAGAAGGTACCTGTTCTTGTTCATAATGGGAAATCCATTGCCGAGTCACTTGTTATTCTCGAGTACATCGATGATTGCTGGAAACACGCACCAAAACTACTGCCAGAGGATCCTTACCTGAGGGCCAAGCTTCGCTTTTGGGCCAACTTCTATGATCAGAAGGTGGGTATATCATAACAAGAGAAACGTTGTTTTTTTATCTTAAATTTTACCATTTCCAATTATACTGATAGATATGACAGATTTTAATTGGCTTTCTATTTAAACAATTAACTTATTAAACCATTTGAAACATGTCATATCACCATGTATGAGCAAAGATAATAAAATCTAAGACGAAGAATATAGCATTACTCTTGCTTAAGCTATTGATTTGTCCAAATTTGTGATCCCTCCATCTATGTGTGGCTCTATGAATAAACGCTAATGACTTTCTTATATTTAGCAGTTTATGGCAAGTGCCACACAGATCATCATGTCAAGAGGAGAAGAGAGAGAACGAGCAATCAAAGATTTCGGCGAGGCGCTTAAGGTGTTTGAGGATGGAGTCAAAAAGGATATTCCTGCAGAATTTCCTTGTTTTGACGGTAAGAACTTGGGGTTTCTCGATATTGTTGTGGGCACGATTGCTTGCAACTACGAAGCTTTTCATGAAGTGGTAGCAGTGATATTCAGCCCTGAAACGAACCCAACATTTTGGTCTTGGCTAACTGCTCTGAAGAACCACCCATTGATGAAACAGATGCTCCCACCTCATGACAAGTTGGTTGCCATGATGAGACAAAAGTATTTCCAGTCTGCTTGAGTTTGATCCTTGTGCTGCCTTTCAGAAATCTTATTGAATAAACCAAGATTTGTGTTCTTTGGTACTATTGACTAATGGCCTATAAATAAAGTCGTTTCCATTGGCATCCATTACCTTTTTCTTTTTTTTTAGAAAAAAATGGAGTGTGTATTAGATGCTAAAAGAGTAATGCTAAATATAAGTCCGTTTGGATACACTTTAGTGTTTCATTTCATTTTATCATTATATTTTTTTTAAAATTTTCATATAAAATATTATGAACAATTCAATTTTTTCAAATTTTAAAACAATAATAATATTAATAAAAGAATATTTTTCTCAATTTTTAACTTTCATCTCATCTGAACTTACTATCTAGACCGTACTATAGTTTTAGAGTGTGCAAGTCTTGCACTCTCTTTGAAATAAAATGGGGTCCACTATTAAAAAAATAATTTTTCTATGTAAGTCATAGATTTATTTATTTTTTTAAAAGGTAGTGCGCGAAGGTATGCATGCATATCTTAAGACTATAATTATTATTTTTCAAGTAATGCTATATATAGTTATGGAATGTGCAATCCACACATACTCCCTTTGAAAAAAAAGCTCGGTTTTGGGGGTGGGGGTGGGGGTCACCATTAAAAAATAACTTTTTCATGCAAATCCTATATTTATCTATTTTTTCAAATGGAATACATAAGAACTACACATATTCCAAGACTGCAGATATCATTTCTTTTATTTTTCATACTAAAATGCCTAACTGCATCTTATTTATAATATTATAGGATTATTTAATTGATGCGATAGAGTCTTTAAGTTCTTTTATAATTAAGAATTATTACAATTTGAATAATTATTTTATGACAAACACAATTGTTTTAACAATTTTATTTTAAATGGAATAAATTTATTTAAAATTTAAAACTCAAATCAAATGAGGAATTCCAAGAGGTTAGTGTTCTTTGTATGAAATAACGCTATCATATTGATTGGTAACCTATGTTTTTTTTATTTATTTTAAAGAAGCATTCAGGTCTTCATTCATCACTAAAAAGGGCAATATTTCTCCAACTGAAAACAACTTTAAACTACCTCACACCTTGTAATGTAGACTTTGCAAGAAGATGAGCTGCCTTGCTTCTTTCCCTTGAAATAACTCTAAGAGACTACTGTTATTTTTCCCTTAATTGTTAAGATCACCTCAAATATTTGTTTTAAACTAATTATTGATGAGTTCTATTTTTTTTTTTTCAATTTTATATAAAAAGTTAACTCATCTCAATCTTTTTATTCATATCTCAACCTACTTCATACATTTTGTTGAACCTAAGTTTTCAAGTTTTGTATAATTATATATTTACACATAGATTTTGATGATAACAAATGAATTCAAAGAATGAAGGAGTCTCAAGCTCAAGTTGTCCACACAATGGAGTCAAGCACATCAATGAACCAAGCATGAACAAGAAGGGAACAAGTTCACATTAAAGTCATAGAGTAATGTTGTAAATCTCTTCAAAATTCGAAATTAGGATTAAGGCTCAAAATTAATATTTTATCATAAAGCATTAAAATACATTTTCCACATGTGCATGAATATTTTTGAAAATTAAATTTGAATATTTTGAAAAATAATTGATTGTCATCTTTCACATATGCATGCCATGATTAAATGTTTGAGCTTTGAAAATATTAAAGATGATTGATTGTCATCTTTCACATGTGCATGTTTTATTTGAATATTTTCAAAAGTGATTGATGCTTTTCTTGACTTATGCAAAAGGAAGATGCCTTTGTTTGAATATTTTGAAAAGTAAAGTGTGCTCCTTTTGTCATATGCAAAAAGTAAAAAATTAGGTTTGAAATTTTTGAAAAGCAAAGTGTGCTCCTTTTGTCATATGCAAAAAGTAAAAAGATTAGGTTTGAAATTTTTGAAAAATGAATGATGATGTTTTTGACATGTGAATCTTTTTAAATTTGAATATGAAGTCTCATATGCCTATAAATAGATCATTTGAGAGCTTCACATTCACAACACCAAGAGCATACAACTCTCATTCAAAGCTTTCATTCTCTCTTCTCTAAGCATTGAGCCTTAACCCTTGTTCATTTTGAGAGATATAGTTTGTGCTTGTATTGTTCTTATTTCACTCATTGAGGAGTGTTTTCTGATATCCTACCCACTATCAATTCTTGTATCAGTAAAAGGGTGTGTACAACCCTTGTGCGTGTAGAAAGTGTTCTACACAGGGAATCGTTGAATCACCACGTGTAAGGTGATTGCAAGTGTAGAGAGTGTTCTACACGGATCCTTTGTAGCGGTGTTGTTCAAAGGTGTAATAGGTTTCTATCTCCACCTGAAGGAGATTGAATAGTGAATTCGAGGATCCTCAAGGGGTAGCTTGAGGCGAGGACGTAGGCAGTGGGGCCGAACCTCGTTAACATAATGAGTTTGCTTCTCTCTTACCCTTACTCTTTATATTTATTGTTGTTTCATATTTTGTTTATATTTTATATTGTATATTTGATTTATAATTGTTATTTTTTTAAATACAACTCAATTTACCCCTCTTTTGTGTTAGTCATCTGGGCAACACATTTAAATATATATCTTAATGAAACTCACAAAATATTACTATTTATAGATAAACTCAAATAATCTGAGATACTTTTCGAAATCTAAGTTTTTGCAAATATGAAACCTTTGTATGCTATGTTATGGTAATGTAATCATTAGTGATGATGGTTTAATAATGATGCTTATATCAAACAATTATGTTCACAACTATATCAATAGCAATTATCAGTACTCTACGTATTTGCAATTATAAGCATCAATGGTAGCGAAGAGTATGTGTGTGTATAATATATATTTAAATATATATATGAATTATTTTATTTTTTTAGCTTAAAATTGAGTTACTCATATTTTTAATTGAAAAATAATATTTGTAATCATATGGTGCAATTGCTGCGCACTTTTTATATGAAAAATAAATATTTTTTTAATAGTAGACTCGACTATTTTTTAAAAATAATATGCGGTATTTATACACAACTTATAATTATATCTAACATTGTTGCATTACTTTTTTTAATTACTTTTCATGTTTGAATTGGTAAGGGAACTTTCGACAGTATTTAGAAGAAAACTATAAGATAAGTAGTAGATTATACGATGAATACTACTTCAACATTGAGAATTGCACCTATATATATTGTTATAATTTTCTTGGAACAAATCATAATTAAGATAGATATTAAATATTAAAATAGTTAATGTGGTTTGACTTGTAGACGGATACAGCTTTCGGATTTTTGAAAATGAACCTTTTTATTTTGTACTCATAATTTCAGTCATTTTGATATTTTTATTACGAGTAATATTTTATATAATCGTTAAGTGCGTAAGTGTCATATAGTCTTTTTAAAAAAGGGTGAGATTAACTATTAAAAAATTAATTTTTTAATGTAAATTTTGTACTTATTTATTTTATGATTACGCGACGCTTGCGTAATCACAACCGTAAACATAATTTTTCTTTTATGACAAATGCAATATCTAACTGATTATTAACAAAAATCCGTTTAACCACATGTCATATTTAACCACGATTTACGTTCACGAACACAATACTTAGTACATAAAAAACGAAATTTATTTTTAAAAAATAACTAAAATCTTAGAAATAGTCTATAAAAGGAAAAATTGCAAGGTACTGGCTGTAGCTGACCTAATTCATGAGCGGATAAACAATAATTTTGATCTTTCTTTTGAGCCAAGAAAGCCAAGGTTTGCACCTTTTCATCGAATTTACCCTAAAAAACTCACGATTAGTTAAACTTCTTCCCAAGCCAAACTCTAGTCTTCCTCTTTCAAATTGTTAATATTATCTCCAATTTTATAACCGATTGGGCTTTATGACCATTGACTTAAACCTGTGTTTGGGCGTTGAACTGAGTTGAGTTGAGTTGAGATGAAAGTTAAAAGTTGAATAAAATATTTTTAAAATATTATTTTTTAATATTATTATTATTTTAGAATTTGACAAAGTTGAATTGTTTATTATATTTTGTGTTGAAATTTGAAAATATTATGATGATTAGATGAGATGAGTTGAGAGGAGTTTAGGATCCAAACTGCTAGAAATGCCTTTGATGGAGCTCTATAAAATGCTCCTAACTGCATGGAAGCTCTGCATTACACCAACTTAGAGACACAGACAACAATGGAGAAACAAAGCGAAGTTGTGGTGTTTGGGACATGGGCCAGCTCCTACTGCAAGAGAGTTGAGATGGCCCTTGAGTGGCCCTTGCACTCAAGGGCATACCTTACGAGTACATAGAGGAAGATTTGACAAATAAGAGAGTTGCTTCTTCACTACAATCCTGCTCACTAGAAAGTACCTATCCTTGTTCACAATGGAAAATCCATTGCCGAGTCACTTGTTATTCTCGAGTACATTGATGATTGCTGGAAACACGCACCAAAACTATTGCCAGAGGATCCTTACCTGAGAGCCAAGCTTCGCTTTTGGGCCAACTTCTATGATCAGAAGGTGGGTATATCATGACAAGATAAACGTTGTTTTTTATCTTAAATTTTACTATTTCCAATTATACTGGTAGATATGTAAGATTTTAAATGGATTTCTACTTAAATGGCTAACTTATTAAACTACTTAAATCGTGTCATATCACCATGTGTGACCAAAGATAATAAAATCCAAGACGAAGAATATAGTTGTTAAGGATGTGTCCCACTTCTCCTTTGCAACTGTTCGACCACGTACTATTAAGAAGCTCGTGTGATCTACCTAGAAAAACTCCGATGTTTAACTCAGCAAATGCAACCAATGAATTCAGAAATCAGGAAGAGAGTTTGATCCCTTACTATCAAGGGTTATTTGATATATATAGGCTCGTGCACAATACTTATCTTATTCAGAATTTACCGGTACAGATCATCACTTAATATTTTGAATGATCATACAACTGCATGAGGTCTCTATCTTTTCGTGAAAGATGGCGTGGTGCATGTATAATTTCGATTCACTTTGGCCTCTTTTATTCCCTTCAATCAACTAAGAACCGCTACTATGGGCTTTTCTCATTTAAGCTTTTATGATAGAATTGGCTCTTGGTTTAAATAGGCCCTCCAATAGTATTACTCTAGCATAAGCTAATATGATTTGTTCAAATTTGTGATCCCTCCCTCTCTATGGTTCTATGAATAAACGCTAATAACTTTCTTATATTTAGCAGCTCAAGGTAAGTACCACACAGATCATCATGTCAAGAGGTTGTTGGGTTTGACTCAAGAAAATTATCATCTCATCATTACAATTTTTCCAAATTTCCATACATAATATAATAAATAATTCAACTTTTTCTTAACTTTTTCAAATCTCAAAACAATAATAATATTAAAATATAATATTTCAATATTTCATTTTAAAACTCAAAATTCTCATCTAAAAATATTCACTTACCAAACCATACCGCATAAGGTGCTTAACGTTTCGGCGAGGTGCTTAAGGTGTTGAAGGGTGGAGTCAAAAAGGATTTTCCTGCAGAATTTCCTTGTTTTGACGGCAAGAACTTGGGGTTTCTCGATATTGTTGTGGGCACGAGTGCTTGCGACTACGAAGCTTTTCGTGTAGTGGTAGCAGTGATTTTCAGAGCGAACCCAACATTTTGGTCGTGGGTAACTGCTCTGAAGAACCACCCATTGATGAAAGAGATGCTCCCACCTCACGACAAGCTGGTTGCCAAGATGAGACAAAAGTATTTCCAGTCTGCTTGAGTTTGATCCTTGTGCTGCCTTTCAGAAATCTTAGTGAATAAAGCAAGATTCACGTTCTTTGGTACCATCGACTAATGGCTGTATAAATAAAGTCAACTGGATTGTGATTTGTTCTTTTCTTTATCTCAGAAATAAATGTAGTATGTAACAGTTTTACAAACAAAAATGATTCGATGCATCTTATTTATATTGTAGGCTACGTAGTTTGTGTTAGAATCCATTAGTTTTTTAATTGAGCAATGCCTTTTGCAAGTGCCGGATACAAACGGCACGCAATCGGCTATTAAATAAATTTTTTTTTTTAAATTCTCTCTCCTCTCTCTTTCGTTATCCCGGGTTCTCTCTCTCTCTCTCTCTCAATCTCTCGTTTCAAATTCTTTTCAGTTTTTTCTTTTCTCCTCATCAGACCCCCTCTCTCTCTCTATCATCTCATCGGACCCCTCTTTCATCCATACCCAGCCCTTCTCTTGCCAATCTGCACTGTCATGGCAGATTTCTCATATTCTGAGCGAAAGTCTCTGTAAGAATTTAGGCAGCTCATCCAAGAAGCTCTCAACAGCAACCGATTCACTTTCTCACCACCACCACCTAAAGACGCACAGAAATAGGGTTCAACTCAAGAAGCACCAATAAAGCTAGAAAATGCACCAGTCGTGCCATGCCGTCCGAACCCATTCCGAGAATCGAAGAAAACTCGATGCAAATGGTTGTCGAAGAAGACGAAGGGGGGTGGTGAGGTGGTTGTTGGGGGGGGGAGGGGGGGGGGGGCTTTTTGGTTTCAAGACTGAGGGCAGCAACTAGTGAACCGCTTCAGTGTTTTAGTAAACCGGGTTACACGTGATGAGTGCATAGCAGTTCTATTTTTATTTTTTTTATTATTTCTGTACAGTCGTTTGCACGCCGCTTGTATATTGCGACTGTATCTAGCAGCACTCTTTTTAATTAAGAATCATGAGATACAGTTTCTATAATTATTTATGAGCAATATACGTACACAAACATTTTTTTTTTTTACAACTTTCTATTAAGTGGTTAGTGGTTAGTATCCCATTGGTTGTAGAGTAGTAGTAGTAGTGTGTGTCTATATATATCATTGTTCTTCCCATTAAGAGAACACAAGTATCTCTATTTATTAATTCTCTAAGCAACATGCTTTGAAAAGAACTGAAAAACAATCACTTTTCACTCTATATAAACTGTCATCTTATATGTATTTGTAATTAACTACAGCTGTATACATAATGATAAAATCACCATCCCCAATATTTTAAATGATATCAAGGAGGTTCATCAACGCAAGCTTCATAGGCAATGCCACTGGGGAGTTTCCCCGAGGAAGATAAATATGAAGTTAGTAGACTCGGAGGAAACCAGAAAAAATAGCATTCCGGCGTTTGGATTAAAGATTGTGGCATGTCATGGAGTCACCAGGTTGAGGTGATTGAAAACCATGAATTGTAAATAACAAGTAACTGTATGAAACATCTAAGCCGGACATTAAGAGTAGAAAACTAATATGAGATCACATTGTAACAAACAAAATCTTAGAATAGTGGATTTGTCGACAAAATGGGAGTCCTTGCATTAAACCAACAAAAGAAAAATGCAAAAGATCCAAATAAGAAAACCTCAAATTACTTATCCATAGTTCGCCACTCTGCCACAGCCAAAATTATGCTAAAGCTGCTTGAAACACGCTAAACTTTATATCTTAACTCTTTGAGACTTGCTTTTCTTTTGCCTTTTGAATCTTCAAGACCTTCTTCACAATCTTTTGCTCTTCCACCAAAAAGGCTCGAATGATCCTACAAAAGATTTGAATTAAAAAAAAAAAAAGGATATACTCCGTCACAGCTTTTAGGATGCACATTTAAAACAACCATCATGCAAACCAGAGAAAAGGGCGAGAGAGGATTGATTCTAGGGTCTAATAAGAACAAACCTTTCTCTGACAGCACCTCCAGACAGTACCCCACCATAAGCTCTGTTAACAGTCCTTCGGTTCCTAGATAACCTAGACCTCTTATATTCAGCAGGTCTCAAATGAGGAATCTGCAAACACAGCAAACATTTGTATCATAGCTGAAAGTAAACTAATAATTCAGGAGGATACGACATGAAGTATCACACATTATAGCCATAATTGCAATATAACAACCTCAATCAATAATATTGCCAAAAATATAACCTTGCGCATGTATTGAATTTTCAAGTTATCCAAATAACATTCTAAACTTGAATGTATCCTGACATAAGGCAAATCTTAACATTCCTACTCATCATTGGGTGACACATGAAAACAAATGACAAAAAGGATAGTAGTCCCTAGAGATAGATGGGATGTTACACAATTTGCCAGTCTCAAGCCCAAAGATAATGCTGGAACAGGTAAAAACCTCAAAACTACCAAATCCAATGATATGATTCTGGTTTGGTACTGCATTCAGATACCAAAAACTGGCAATGAGTGGAACGCATATCCTGTTCTCTCTTCTGTCTACATGAGAGAGATAAGAGCAGAATTCTCCATAAAATTCTATGAGGTTTATATGTTGCCAGTTTGGACTTGTCCTATTCAGATGTTTACATGAGATCGACACCTTATATCAAAAGATAAAAACAGCTTAAATATCAGCCATTAAGAGCTGAAAGTCCTAATCTTCACAAATGTCTCATCATTATTGTGAATAGAAATCAACAAAGGTACTATATGAAGGGGTCCTCAGTGCTCATAACGTTTTTACGCCTAAGAAAAAGTTTCCATAACTTTAAGAAAATGTTTAATTGCAAATGTAGATCCATACCACAGCACACAAACACCACCAGCATTTCAAAATTATTTTTCTGAGATAAATGTTTAAAAAGTCGAATTTCCTTCAAAAGAATAGCAGCTTCTGTGGACAGCTGCCATCAGGACATTGTTGAATGAACATGAAATGCACCTTCTCTCAACAATTGAAAGGCCTTTTCCACCGAGTTAACTCTTAAAACAACTATAGAAAGAAAAAAGTACGCAAACTTTTGAGCAACGCGTGTACAGGGTCAATTATACTTTCTTCTTCAAAAATATGAAAAACTGATTGAAGAGTAACATATGTTCCTTTAGCAGGATCCTATAAAGTTCTAGACTATTTAGTATCTTGATCTTTGTTCATATGTTTATTGATCTATATTCAGCTATATCAATTTATGGCACTAACAGAGAACAACATTGATAGAGAAACTTGCACAAATGTCAATGCCTGCCATGCAGAAAAAATCTGTAGGTCTTAACTAATCAGGTGAGCAAACTCGAGATATCCATGCATATATCTCCACTTGTTCTAGCCTCTAGCCAATCATCTCTCCTTTGCACACCACGTTCAAAGTATACTAGTGTTTCTTTGCAAAACAAAATGTCCACACGTGTTTGAGAGGCAGATCAAAAGCAAGATTAATTTGGCCCTGTGTTAGATCTGTTTACCGAAAAGACCATTTTCAATCCCCACCGAACTAATACACCTACATGATAACAATATGTCACGTGATCATGATGAAACTAATATCTACAAGGGATTTACTATGCATCAGCCACTATTCATTTTCACACCACACACTTATAGCTTTTTTATAGGGTGTAGGGATGCTTTTCATAGGATATATGGATGCTTTTCATATGGTGTGAGGTGTGGAGTGGTGAATAGTAGCTGGTGAGAAGAATTTTTCTATCTACAATCCACCCTACCATATCAATCAGAGTTCTATTATTTTCATGTTCAACAGCAAGATCAATCATACTGAGACTTGCTATCTACAATCTTCTATCATTTGAAAATGAGATCATTCAGAGTTCTGTCATTTTCTTGTTCAACAGAAAGACCAGCCAGTTCACTGTTTTCACACATTTCTTTGATGAGTAAGATAACTGCTTTCACACATTACAGCAGCTTTACGCAGATTTCACCAAAGAAAGGCTTTATATTTGGACATAAAAAGAGATCAAAGCGGTATCAGCTCCACAAAAAGATTAATATAGAAAACGACAGGTTCAGATCTCAATATTTATAAAAGCTTAAAAAATGAGAACCCATGGAAGAAACTAGAAGAAGAGCAATACCCCTTGGATTCTCTTTCCAGTGACGGGACACTTAGGTCCACTTGCCCTCTTCTTCGTGCTCTGGTACACTAGTTTGCCTCCTAATACAACCAAAAAACAAACAAATAATCAAAACCAAATGCCTCGCCCATACACCACAAAGTAAATACAACGTTTGCATAACCCACCACTGCATAGATAAATACAAAGAAACAACTAATAATTAAGGAAGAAACAGATATTCAATGGTTCACCAGGGGTTTTGACGACACGGTGCTGGTTGGATTTGGTGGCATAGCTGTGTCGCGTGCGATACGTGAGACGCTGAACCATCTTTTACAAGTTCCGGGCTCTCTCGCTCTCTCTCTCTCTCTCTCTCTACACCAGGGTTTTGGGCGATAGCAGAGGAGGCTTAAGCCTGCGAGAATGAGATAGAGAAGACTATATCGAGGGTTTCGACTGTTTATGCCCTAGATCAAACGGCTCCAAGTAGATCTTGACTGGGGTCCTCTGTCTTTGTTTCTCGAATGGGTTTGACGGCCGAGATTCGGACCCATGGATGATACTGTTCTAATTCGACCCGTTTCACCTTATTAATTTGCATAATTAGATCAAATGGACTCAATAAAATTTAAATTTGGTCAAAATTTAATTAGATTGGTGGTTGAATGTATTCATTTGTAGTGTTTAAATTGTTAGAATAAACTATTTGCCAGTATACCAAATTCTTTGGTGGATCTATTTATCAAATTACGTCATGGCTTGTTATTTACTGTTTATGGCTCAATTGGAAGTTCTAATGGAATGCTAATTGTTGGAAAAATAACCCGTTTCGTACAGAAATTTTAAGCATTTTAATTTATTGGGGTACAAAAGAGCGTGAACTATGAAGTTGGCATATATTTATAGCGGTTAAAAAATATATTCATTGGAGAAATATAATCGTTAAAAATATATATGTGTTGAAAAAATATAAATATTAAAACTATAGTCATTGAAAAAAATAAGGCTAAAAAAGTATATTTCTTTTAAAGATATTACTGTTATAAAAATATGACCGTTGAAAAAATATATAAGTTGAGAATATATGACCACTGTTAAAAAAAGACTGCTAGAAAATTTTATCCGTTAAACTAATAAACGTGAAAAAATTAATGTGTCATTTTTTAATAACGAATAAACATTTAAATTACAATTAGAATTAAAATAAATGAAATTGTCAAAATCAATATTTTAATAGAATATTGATAGATTTGTTGAGTCAGTTATTTGATATTGTTGAAAAGTAACTAGCTAAATTTGTAAAAGTGAATTTCTTGATCAAATTTTAGCCAAACTTTGTTGAGTACACTAAAAGCATTAGTAGTGAAATTAACTTAGTTATATTTTGACAAAAATTTAACTAAATTGCATAAAAACTCACTGCAATAGACTCAACATATCTATAGCATTTTTAACTTTTATAATTTTCTCAAATCTGGTCAACCTAAGTTGCTGGCTAAATATTATTTGAGCTATGTTAGATACAAATAGATTTTGTGTACTAATTCACACACCGATCATTATTTTTATGTAAAAAAATTATAAACAAAATTTTGAGAGAAGAAAAAATTTTTTTATTTCATGAAAATTATTTTTACCTTTAATTCACATTATTTCGTTAAATATATATATCTTATAAATCAATATCGCGAATTGTTAAGCAAAGTATGTTTATACCCAAAATAATATTTAGCCAGCAACTTAGGTTGACCAGATTTGAGAAAATTATAAAATTTAAAAATGCTATAGATATGTTGAGTCTATTGCAGTGAGTTTTTATGCAATTTAGTTAAATTTTAGCCAAAATATAACTAAGTTGATTTCACTACAAATGCTTTTAGTGGACTCAAAAAAGTTTGACCTAAAATTTGATTAGGAAATTCACTTTTAAAATTTACTAGTACTTTTCAACAATACCAAATAACAGACTTAACAAACCTATTAATATTCTATTAAAATATTGATTTTGAAATTTCATTTATTTTAATTTTAATTGTAATTTAAATATTTATTTGTTATTAAAAAATGAACATTAATTTTTTAATGTTTATTATTTTAACGATAAAATTTTCTAGCAGTCTTTTTTTAACAGTGGTCATATATTCTCAACTTATATATTTTTTCAACGGTCATATTTTTATAACAGTAATATCTTTAAAAGAAATATACTTTTTTAGCCTTATTTTTTTCAATGACTATAGTTTTAATATTTATATTTTTTCAACACATATATATTTTTAACGATTATATTTCTCCAATGAATATATTTTTTAACCGCTATAAATATATGCCAACTTCATAGTTCACGCTCTTTTGTACCCCAATAAATTAAAATGCTTAAAATTTCTGTACGAAACGGGTTATTTTTCCAACAATTAGCATTCCATTAGAACTTCCAATTGAGCCATAAACAGTAAATAACAAGCCATGACGTAATTTGATAAATAGATCCACCAAAGAATTTGGTATACTGGCAAATAGTTTATTCTAACAATTTAAACACTACAAATGAATACATTCAACCACCAATCTAATTAAATTTTGACCAAATTTAAATTTTATTGAGTCCATTTGATCTAATTATGCAAATTAATAAGGTGAAACGGGTCGAATTAGAACAGTATCATCCATGGGTCCGAATCTCGGCCGTCAAACCCATTCGAGAAACAAAGACAGAGGACCCCAGTCAAGATCTACTTGGAGCCGTTTGATCTAGGGCATAAACAGTCGAAACCCTCGATATAGTCTTCTCTATCTCATTCTCGCAGGCTTAAGCCTCCCCTGCTATCGCCCAAAACCCTGGTGTAGAGAGAGAGAGAGAGAGAGAGCGAGAGAGCCTGGAACTTGTAAAAGATGGTTCAGCGTCTCACGTATCGCACGCGACACAGCTATGCCACCAAATCCAACCAGCACCGTGTCGTCAAAACCCCTGGTGAACCATTGAATATCTGTTTCTTCCTTAATTATTAGTTGTTTCTTTGTATTTATCTATGCAGTGGTGGGTTATGCAAACGTTGTATTTACTTTGTGGTGTATGGGCGAGGCATTTGGTTTTGATTATTTGTTTGTTTTTTGGTTGTATTAGGAGGCAAACTAGTGTACCAGAGCACGAAGAAGAGGGCAAGTGGACCTAAGTGTCCCGTCACTGGAAAGAGAATCCAAGGGGTATTGCTCTTCTTCTAGTTTCTTCCATGGGTTCTCATTTTTTAAGCTTTTATAAATATTGAGATCTGAACCTGTCGTTTTCTATATTAATCTTTTTGTGGAGCTGATACCGCTTTGATCTCTTTTTATGTCCAAATATAAAGCCTTTCTTTGGTGAAATCTGCGTAAAGCTGCTGTAATGTGTGAAAGCAGTTATCTTACTCATCAAAGAAATGTGTGAAAACAGTGAACTGGCTGGTCTTTCTGTGGAACAAGAAAATGACAGAACTCTGAATGATCTCATTTTCAAATGATAGAAGATTGTAGATAGAAGTCTCAGTATGATTGATCTTGCTGTTGAACATGAAAATAATAGAACTCTGATTGATATGGTAGGGTGGATTGTAGATAGAAAAATTCTTCTCACCAGCTACTATTCACCACTCCACACCTCACACCATATGAAAAGCATCCATATATCCTATGAAAAGCATCCCTACACCCTATAAAAAAGCTATAAGTGTGTGGTGTGAAAATGAATAGTGGCTGATGCATAGTAAATCCCTTGTAGATATTAGTTTCATCATGATCACGTGACATATTGTTATCATGTAGGTGTATTAGTTCGGTGGGGATTGAAAATGGTCTTTTCGGTAAACAGATCTAACACAGGGCCAAATTAATCTTGCTTTTGATCTGCCTCTCAAACACGTGTGGACATTTTGTTTTGCAAAGAAACACTAGTATACTTTGAACGTGGTGTGCAAAGGAGAGATGATTGGCTAGAGGCTAGAACAAGTGGAGATATATGCATGGATATCTCGAGTTTGCTCACCTGATTAGTTAAGACCTACAGATTTTTTCTGCATGGCAGGCATTGACATTTGTGCAAGTTTCTCTATCAATGTTGTTCTCTGTTAGTGCCATAAATTGATATAGCTGAATATAGATCAATAAACATATGAACAAAGATCAAGATACTAAATAGTCTAGAACTTGATAGGATCCTGCTAAAGGAACATATGTTACTCTTCAATCAGTTTTTCATATTTTTGAAGAAGAAAGTATAATTGACCCTGTACACGCGTTGCTCAAAAGTTTGCTTACTTTTTTCTTTCTATAGTTGTTTTAAGAGTTAACTCGGTGGAAAAGGCCTTTCAATTGTTGAGAGAAGGTGCATTTCATGTTCATTCAACAATGTCCTGATGGCAGCTGTCCACAGAAGCTGCTATTCTTTTGAAGGAAATTCGACTTTTTAAACAATTATCTCAGAAAAATAATTTTGAAATGCTGGTGGTGTTTGTGTGCTGTGGTATGGATCTACATTTGCAATTAAACATTTTCTTAAAGTTATGGAAACTTTTTCTTAGGCGTAAAAACGTTATGAGCACTGAGGACCCCTTCATATAGTACCTTTGTTGATTTCTATTCACAATAATGATGAGACATTTGTGAAGATTAGGACTTTCAGCTCTTAATGGCTGATATTTAAGCTGTTTTTATCTTTTGATATAAGGTGTCGATCTCATGTAAACATCTGAATAGGACAAGTCCAAACTGGCAACATATAAACCTCATAGAATTTTATGGAGAATTCTGCTCTTATCTCTCTCATGTAGACAGAAGAGAGAACAGGATATGCGTTCCACTCATTGCCAGTTTTTGGTATCTGAATGCAGTACCAAACCAGAATCATATCATTGGATTTGGTAGTTTTGAGGTTTTTACCTGTTCCAGCATTATCTTTGGGCTTGAGACTGGCAAATTGTGTAACATCCCATCTATCTCTAGGGACTACTATCCTTTTTGTCATTTGTTTTCATGTGTCACCCAATGATGAGTAGGAATGTTAAGATTTGCCTTATGTCAGGATACATTCAAGTTTAGAATGTTATTTGGATAACTTGAAAATTCAATACATGCGCAAGGTTATATTTTTGGCAATATTATTGATTGAGGTTGTTATATTGCAATTATGGCTATAATGTGTGATACTTCATGTCGTATCCTCCTGAATTATTAGTTTACTTTCAGCTATGATACAAATGTTTGCTGTGTTTGCAGATTCCTCATTTGAGACCTGCTGAATATAAGAGGTCTAGGTTATCTAGGAACCGAAGGACTGTTAACAGAGCTTATGGTGGGGTACTGTCTGGAGGTGCTGTCAGAGAAAGGTTTGTTCTTATTAGACCCTAGAATCAATCCTCTCTCGCCCTTTTCTCTGGTTTGCATGATGGTTGTTTTAAATGTGCATCCTAAAAGCTGTGACGGAGTATATCCTTTTTTTTTTTTTAATTCAAATCTTTTGTAGGATCATTCGAGCCTTTTTGGTGGAAGAGCAAAAGATTGTGAAGAAGGTCTTGAAGATTCAAAAGGCAAAAGAAAAGCAAGTCTCAAAGAGTTAAGATATAAAGTTTAGCGTGTTTCAAGCAGCTTTAGCATAATTTTGGCTGTGGCAGAGTGGCGAACTATGGATAAGTAATTTGAGGTTTTCTTATTTGGATCTTTTGCATTTTTCTTTTGTTGGTTTAATGCAAGGACTCCCATTTTGTCGACAAATCCACTATTCTAAGATTTTGTTTGTTACAATGTGATCTCATATTAGTTTTCTACTCTTAATGTCCGGCTTAGATGTTTCATACAGTTACTTGTTATTTACAATTCATGGTTTTCAATCACCTCAACCTGATGACTCCATGACATGCCACAATCTTTAATCCAAACGCCGGAATGCTATTTTTTCTGGTTTCCTCCGAGTCTACTAACTTCATATTTATCTTCCTCGGGGAAACTCCCCAGTGGCATTGCCTATGAAGCTTGCGTTGATGAACCTCCTTGATATCATTTAAAATATTGGGGATGGTGATTTTATCATTATGTATACAGCTGTAGTTAATCACAAATACATATAAGATGACAGTTTATATAGAGTGAAAAGTGATTGTTTTTCAGTTCTTTTCAAAGCATGTTGCTTAGAGAATTAATAAATAGAGATACTTGTGTTCTCTTAATGGGAAGAACAATGATATATATAGACACACACTACTACTACTACTCTACAACCAATGGGATACTAACCACTAACCACTTAATAGAAAGTTGTAAAAAAAAAAAATGTTTGTGTACGTATATTGCTCATAAATAATTATAGAAACTGTATCTCATGATTCTTAATTAAAAAACTAATGGATTCTAACACAAACTACGTAGCCTACAATATAAATAAGATGCAGCGAATCATTTTTGTTTGTAAAACTGTTACATACTACATTTATTTCTGAGATAAAGAAAAGAACAAATCACAATCCAGTTGACTTTATTTATACAGCCATTAGTCGATGGTACCAAAGAACGTGAATCTTGCTTTATTCACTAAGATTTCTGAAAGGCAGCACAAGGATCAAACTCAAGCAGACTGGAAATACTTTTGTCTCATCTTGGCAACCAGCTTGTCGTGAGGTGGGAGCATCTCTTTCATCAATGGGTGGTTCTTCAGAGCAGTTACCCACGACCAAAATGTTGGGTTCGCTCTGAAAATCACTGCTACCACTACACGAAAAGCTTCGTAGTGCAACACTCGTGCCCACAACAATATCGAGAAACCCCAAGTTCTTGCCGTCAAAACAAGGAAATTCTGCAGGAAAATCCTTTTTGACTCCACCCTTCAACACCTTAAGCACCTCGCCGAAACGTTAAGCACCTTATGCGGTATGGTTTGGTAAGTGAGAATTTTAGATGAGAATTTTGAATTTTAAAATGAAATATTGAAAAATTATATTTTAATATTATTATTGTTTTGAGATTTGAAAAAGTTAAGAAAAAGTTGAATTATTTATTATATTATGTATGGAAATTTGGAAAAATTGTAATGATGAGATGATAATTTTCTTGAGTCAAACCCAACAACCTCTTGACATGATGATCTGTGTGGTACTTACCTTGAGCTGCTAAATATAAGAAAGTTATTAGCGTTTATTCATAGAACCATAGAGAGGGAGGGATCACAAATTTGAACAAATCATATTAGCTTATGCTAGAGTAATACTATTGGAGGGCCTATTTAAACCAAGAGCCAATTCTATCATAAAAGCTTAAATGAGAAAAGCCATAGTAGCGGTTCTTAGTTGATTGAAGGGAATAAAAGAGCCAAAGTGAATCGAAATTATACATGCACCACCCATCTTTCACGAAAAGATAGAGACCTCATGCAGTTGTATGATCATTCAAAATATTAAGTGATGATCTGTACCGGTAAATTCTGAATAAGATAAGTATTGTGCACGAGCCTATATATATCAAATAACCCTTGATAGTAAGGGATCAAACTCTCTTCCTGATTTCTGAATTCATTGGTTGCATTTGCTGAGTTAAACATCGGAGTTTTTCTAGGTAGATCACACGAGCTTCTTAATAGTACGTGGTCGAACAGTTGCAAAGGAGAAGTGGGACACATCCTTAACAACTATATTCTTCGTCTTGGATTTTATTATCTTTGGTCACACATGGTGATATGACACGATTTAAGTAGTTTAATAAGTTAGCCATTTAAGTAGAAATCCATTTAAAATCTTACATATCTACCAGTATAATTGGAAATAGTAAAATTTAAGATAAAAAACAACGTTTATCTTGTCATGATATACCCACCTTCTGATCATAGAAGTTGGCCCAAAAGCGAAGCTTGGCTCTCAGGTAAGGATCCTCTGGCAATAGTTTTGGTGCGTGTTTCCAGCAATCATCAATGTACTCGAGAATAACAAGTGACTCGGCAATGGATTTTCCATTGTGAACAAGGATAGGTACTTTCTGTGACAGGATTGTAGTGAAGAAGCAACTCTCTTATTTGTCAAATCTTCCTCTATGTACTCGTAAGGTATGCCCTTAAGTGCAAGGGCCACTCAAGGGCCATCTCAACTCTCTTGCAGTAGGAGCTGGCCCATGTCCCAAACACCACAACTTCGCTTTGTTTCTCCATTGTTGTCTGTGTCTCTAAGTTGGTGTAATGCAGAGCTTCCATGCAGTTAGGAGCATTTTATAGAGCTCCATCAAAGGCATTTCTAGCAGTTTGGATCCTAAACTCCTCTCAACTCATCTCATCTAATCATCATAATATTTTCAAATTTCAACACAAAATATAATAAACAATTCAACTTTATCAAATTCTAAAATAATAATAATATTAAAAAATAATATTTTAAAAATATTTTATTCAACTTTTAACTTTCATCTCAACTCAACTCAACTCAGTTCAACGCCCAAACACAGGTTTAAGTCAATGGTCATAAAGCCCAATCGGTTATAAAATTGGAGATAATATTAACAATTTGAAAGAGGAAGACTAGAGTTTGGCTTGGGAAGAAGTTTAACTAATCGTGAGTTTTTTAGGGTAAATTCGATGAAAAGGTGCAAACCTTGGCTTTCTTGGCTCAAAAGAAAGATCAAAATTATTGTTTATCCGCTCATGAATTAGGTCAGCTACAGCCAGTACCTTGCAATTTTTCCTTTTATAGACTATTTCTAAGATTTTAGTTATTTTTTAAAAATAAATTTCGTTTTTTATGTACTAAGTATTGTGTTCGTGAACGTAAATCGTGGTTAAATATGACATGTGGTTAAACGGATTTTTGTTAATAATCAGTTAGATATTGCATTTGTCATAAAAGAAAAATTATGTTTACGGTTGTGATTACGCAAGCGTCGCGTAATCATAAAATAAATAAGTACAAAATTTACATTAAAAAATTAATTTTTTAATAGTTAATCTCACCCTTTTTTAAAAAGACTATATGACACTTACGCACTTAACGATTATATAAAATATTACTCGTAATAAAAATATCAAAATGACTGAAATTATGAGTACAAAATAAAAAGGTTCATTTTCAAAAATCCGAAAGCTGTATCCGTCTACAAGTCAAACCACATTAACTATTTTAATATTTAATATCTATCTTAATTATGATTTGTTCCAAGAAAATTATAACAATATATATAGGTGCAATTCTCAATGTTGAAGTAGTATTCATCGTATAATCTACTACTTATCTTATAGTTTTCTTCTAAATACTGTCCAAAGTTCCCTTACCAATTCAAACATGAAAAGTAATTAAAAAAAGTAATGCAACAATGTTAGATATAATTATAAGTTGTGTATAAATACCGCATATTATTTTTAAAAAATAGTCGAGTCTACTATTAAAAAAATATTTATTTTTCATATAAGAAGTGTGCAGCAATTGCACCATATGATTACAAATATTATTTTTCAATTAAAAATATGAGTAACTCAATTTTAAGCTAAAAAAATAAAATAATTCATATATATATTTAAATATATATTATACACACACATACTCTTCGCTACCATTGATGCTTATAATTGCAAATACGTAGAGTACTGATAATTGCTATTGATATAGTTGTGAACATAATTGTTTGATATAAGCATCATTATTAAACCATCATCACTAATGATTACATTACCATAACATAGCATACAAAGGTTTCATATTTGCAAAAACTTAGATTTCGAAAAGTATCTCAGATTATTTGAGTTTATCTATAAATAGTAATATTTTGTGAGTTTCATTAAGATATATATTTAAATGTGTTGCCCAGATGACTAACACAAGAGGGGGGTGAANGCGAAACGAGTAGCAGGTGGGAAGAAATTTTTTATACCCAAAATAATATAAATTTCTTCCCACCTGCTACTCGTTTCGCACGAGCTCCACAACCCCAGAAAATTCCTCTTCTTCTCAAAAGCATGAAACTCATTTTGCCCAAATTCCAAACTCAACTATTTCGGCCAAACTCAACCATTTTGCCCAAGTTACCAGCAGTCGAATGTTTACTTGTAAGTCACACCGTCGTAGTCTCCCACTGTCGCCGCCAAACGTCTCCTTGTAAACCACACTATCATCGCCTTTTTTTTTTCCTCTACATCGATATTTTTTTCAAAAAAATTGAATTCTGGAATGTGGTTTCCCAGTTGGAGTTATTTTATTTGATTTGTTCATTCCATTGCCGTAAATCTTTTTTTCTTTTTTTCTTTTAATTTGTTCAATGCATGCGTGGATTTGATTCTTTAAGTTGAGAAATGGGGATCTTGACAGTAGCCATCATTTGAACTCAAATCTAGTAGTTTATGTGGTTTATGGGGTTAGTGCCATATTGGTTTTTGTGTAACAGGCCTATTGCTATTTGCAAAAAGCAAGTTGTCAAGCCTATCTTATTTCCCTATTTCCCCCCATGTCAGCCACCACAGAAAAGGATGCAAAACATCATTTTTTATCTTCAATTCCCCAATAATGGATCCAAACTCATCATGCATTTCAACTGAGTTTTATTTTACATTTTAGAACACAAATGGAATGAGAGCCTTGACATCCTTAGGGAAATCTTCAAACTTAGAGAAGTACCATTTTCTTGTAACATTACTTCCTCCAATCAGGTAGAAAACAGTGCCCGGAGCGAAAGAGAATACATACCATGTCTAAGGTATGAATGAGATCCTTATGAAATCTATGATTTTGAGAAGATAATGTGGGCATAGCATGCATACCATGTCTGGCATCCATTGTGTTAGGTGTTGGGTGTTGGGCATAGATCATCGTTGCTGTGGACAAGAAGTAACTAAGAATGATGGGACCCTAGTGGTGAACATAGGAAGGAAAGTGGTTGGACATAAGGCCATGTGAGGGGACCCTAATGGTGAACATAGGAGATATGCTGCAAGCTTGGAGCAATGACAAGTTCAGGTCATCTGAACATCGAGTCCTTTTAAAACAACCAGCAAATCGCTTTTCCCTAGCTTTCTTTTAGTGTTTTGAGGATGAAAATGGGATTACAGCACCAGATGAAGTGATTGGAGAAGGAAATATGAGGCTTTACAAGCCATTTGTCTCCTTAAGCTACTTGAAATTCAAAGAGAGCAATGAGTGGGGGAAGTTTGAAAAGGTTGGCTTTTCTGTCGGATGGGATTGGACTCCAAAATTGATGGTAGAAATATAAAGCTGCTTTTAATGTGTGTTGATCATATATTTGATAATTTTTCATTTGTTAGTTTTCAAGATATTAGTGCAGATGAGGTTTCTTCAAATGCTTTTTTGTATGTGATGTTAGTGCTGAGAATAGAGAAAGAGAGAAGGAAAAAAAAGTATGTGATGTTGGTCACTGAATTTGTAAGTTCCACTTTCTCCTTCTGTTTTATTTATTATTTTTATGGTGAAAGAAACAGAGTGGGAGTTAGTTGAGTTTGGAAAGCTTTGACCTATAAGTTGTTGATAGGGGAAGAGCTTGTACAGTTGGAATTCCAACCTCCAAGTTGTACATTTGTATCATATGTTATTTTTATTCATGAATTTATGTACTTATCAATGAATGGAGATAGAATAAAATCTAGCCACAAAGCAGCTCTAAAGTTTCTTATTTGTTAATTTTAGTAAAACAAAAAGACCGTTAGAAAATTATATCCGTTGAAATAATATAAGTATTAAAAAATTAATGTGTAATTTTTTAATAATAAATAAATATTCAAGTTACAATTAGAATTAAAATAAATGAAAATGTCAATATCAATATTTTCATAGAAAATTTATAAATTTGGAGAATTTGTTATTTGGTGTTGTTGAAAAGTAACTAGATAAATATGTAAAAGTGAATTTCCTAGTCAGATTTTAGTCAAACTTTGACTAGATCACTATTAATACTCTCATCAAATCAAAACTGAATTTGGAATTCGATAAAAAACCAATTCAAACAATCGACTATTCACTCAATTGAATTAACTAAATCATGATAATTTAAATTGGTTATTTTAATATTAATAAAAATATTAAAATTTATATATAATATAATTCAAATATTTAATATCATGAATAAAAGAAAATAAGATATAAATTCAATGACTAGTTTCAATAAAAATATGATATGAATCAAACAAATTTTAATAAACATATAATTTTTATGTATTTAACCTCAATTGCCAATATTTTATATATGAAGAAGATAAAAACCATTAAATTATAAGCAAGCAAATATAATATATTATACACAACCACAAATTTAATACAAAATATTTATTCATTTCCTTGTTTTAACTAAAAATAATAAACCCTCCTCTGTTTTGCCATCCTACATGCCTTGGGCAACGTGAGAGCATGTTACCTTAACCCATAACTTAATTTATAGGTTAAATATTAAAATAGTCTCATTGGTTTATCTCTGGACAAATTAATTTTTATATTCATAATTCTAAACCTTTTACTCCTTTTTTAATTATTCTATAGATATACGGTTAAAAATATATTAAGTAATACGTCAATATCAATAAAGTATGCCACGTGTTGTCTAAAAAACAAAAATTAAAAAGATAATTTAAAATATTAAGGATCTGTTTGGATATTAAGAATCTCTCCAAATATGTAAATAATAGTAAAATAGTTTGTGAATAGTATAGAAATAGTTTGAATTAAAAATGTTTTAATGGGTTTTTAGAAAAGAGAGAAAAAATTGAATACAAATATTATAAATTTAAATTTTTGTTTGAATATAGTTATTAACGTCGTGTTTCGCAAGGCTCTCAGCAACTCAGGTATTCTCTCTTGGGCCTACAAATATAAAGAAAACACCGTGAGACGAGGGGGGCGTGGTGGTTGTAGGGGAGTCTCCAATACTAAAGTTAGTGTTGTCTTCAAGTAAAGTGAAAGAAGGTAGAGAGTTTAGAGTGTCTAGAGAGCCTTCCTATTACTTGGGGATCGGCTTATATACTTGGTTCCTAGGGTCAGATGCCAATTCCTTGTGTCAGAGGTACATATCACCTCCACCATGCCTTAGTCAGGTGCCATAAATGCAGCATGGCCTTCTCTCCTGTCTGCCAGTGGTAGGTGCGCTACATCGGATCTCTTCTCCCTTTCTGCTTGTTGTCAGGGGATTAAAGGTCTCTTACTTGTAAGGCCTGCCCATTCATTCGGGCCTTTCAGGGCTAGGTGGCACAGGGGAGGAACTTGGGCGGTGTGCTCTCTGTTCCCCTCCCTTTAGGGCCTAAGGGCCTCCCATGGGCCCAGGGGATTGTCTAGTTAGCTCAGGCCTCTAGCATCTGGGCTTGAGTTCCTAGGCCTCAGACCTAAGAGGGAAAATTTCCTTATAATAGTTTTTTAATATTAATTTTATTTTAAAATTTTAAAAAGTTGTATTATTATTTTTTTGAAAGTTTGAAAAAAATGTAATGATTAGATGAAAAAATTAAAAATTAAAAATAGAAAAGTGTTAAGTAGTGTTTAGAAAAAAAAAATCTTTAAAATTATCTCAAAATATCTAAAAACAGTATATTCACAGAAGCGTGACGTACCACACGAGCATATCGAAATAGATGTCTGGTCACATCATTAATCGTGTGACCAACTCTGTGCATCCTGGATCACACAATTTAGGCAGCAGTACCTAAGATTGCGTTTGGATATTGAGGTGATCTCAGATATTTTGTAAAGAGTTCTTCTATACAACCTCTCATTGTTTCTCAACTGCCGCACACTAGTCCACGTGCTATTTATTTTTTAATGTAAACGTGCATTTTGTTTGCTGGGATCCAAATTCATTTCCCCCTAGCCCATTGTCCTTCCACACGGCCTAACCTCTCTGCCCCCATTCTTGAACTCCAATCTCTCTTTAGTAGCCTCTGTTGTGAGACCATCTTTATTGCACCTTAATGTTTGAAAACCCTCTTCAATTTGTACATTCTCCTATAATCCAAGTCATTCCAATACAAACTCAAGAAAAATCTAAAACAACATTTTGAAAGAAAAACCAAAACCCATAACACAACAACAACAACAAAAAATATCAAAATAGTCATCACAAACCGAGAAGCCTAAAACACAACCCAGCAACAAAAGCACCAAAATAAAGTTCTAATTCAAAAATAAAAAGCCTTGAAAGGAAAAGCAATAGAAAACGTAAATCCAAGAGTAAAAAGACACAAAACAGAGAAAATAATTCCCAGAATAGTTAAAAAACATAGAGATGGTTTGCTCTAATTTGGTACCAAATCTAAGGCTTCTTTTAACACAGGCTCCAAAACTTCGATCTTATTATCCATTACAAGCCCCTTGATTTTTGGGTGCACTACCAAATGGAAATAGAAACTAGAAGAGCATGAAAATCACTATGAGCAATGAATGAAAAAACAGAGTGGGATCTCGTTGGGGTGAGGGAGAAACTGATGGATGCTTGGGTAATGGGTGATGGAGGAGTTGAGGATTTTCGATTAGTGGGTGATGGTGAAGCTGAGCGGTGATGCTGAATGCCGAAATTGACAAGTTTTGAATTGAGGGCTGATGGCGAAAATGAGGGTGACGGTGGCTTCGCTGAGAGGTGATGGCGTTGGGGGGGGGGGTGTTCGTCGTGTACAGTAACTAAGGGGTTCAGGAGGAGGAGAAAGGGACGTTGAGTGAGGAAGGGGCTCATTGAACCGTGATGTGGTTCATCTTTCTAGTTCACTAGCTTAAGTGTGTGGTATGTGTTACTTTGAACCGGAGGTTGAGTAGAATATTTCTTTTGTAAATGGTAATAATAAAGTTGTGACGCCCCCAAATTCTGCTTGGGATTGAATGGACATTTAAAGGGTCGAGACATGCAACACAAAGTTACCTGCCCCCGTTCATGACATATAAGATGCAATGTTCCTAACATGCATCTAGCATTATGCAATATTCGCAGCGGATAATTTTTTTCTTTAGCAATACTATGCACCAAACTAAAAATATCCCAAATACTTGAAACATATTTCATACATAAAAACATACTAAAAAGCCGTGATCACCACACTAGTCCAAAATGGTTGTGATCAAAAGAATACTTGAGATACAACTCCAAAAGTACAAGTATTAACCTAAGTTAAATACTATACCATCATCAACATCGCACCGTGGCCTAGATGACCGTATTCAGTTGGTCAGATTCCAATTCTCCTTTGGGTCCTGTAACAAGATCTACCATTCGGGGGGAATGGTAGTTGGGACTACCACAGTGAGATTTGATTACAAATCTCAGTAAGTTAACATAAAACTCACACACAGGTTAAAAATGCATGCATGGCAGTAAAAGCATAAATGCATAATTATAGTCATACATAAACATAGTATAACTTGACATATAGCATGACTTAACCAGAACTTAAGCGTGAACTGAACTTGACTTAACATGGCATGAACTTAAGCTTAAAACATAACATGAACAATCAACATAACATGAACGTGAAACATAACATGGACATGAATATAACATAACATGAACGTGAGCTTGAACATATCATAAACGTGAACATAACATGATGTGAACATGAACTTGGAACATAACATGAACATGAACATAACATGTACGTGAGCATAACATAACATGAACTTGATCTGAAACTTGACTTATCATGCACTTGATCTGAAACTGACTTAACATAAACTTGGAATCTTATTCAATTGTCTTGATTAATAACATGCGTTAATACGTACTCCACAGTTGTTGTGGCCCCACGTATTCTACATGTCACAATTGCTGTGTCTCATGTAGTGTATGCTCCACAGTTGTTGTGGCCCCATACTTCATGCTCCACAGTTGTTGTGGCCCCATGAATACACATAACATAAAATATAATACGTACTCCACAGTTGTTGTGGCCCCACGTATTCTACATGTCACAATTGCTGTGTCTCATGTAGTGTATGCTCCACAGTTGTTGTGGCCCCATACTTCATGTAACATAAAATATAATACGTACTCCACAGTTGTTGTGGCCCCACGCATTATAAGTAACATAAATATAATACGTACTCCACAGTTGTTGTGGCCCCACGCATTATAAGTAACATAAATATAATACGTACTCCACAGTTGTTGTGGCCCCACGCATTATAATAACATAGAATATAATACGTACTCCACAGTTGTTGTGGCCCCACGATTATCATAACATAACATAAGATATAATACGTACTCCACAGTTGTTGTGGCCCCACGCATTATAAGTAACATAAATATAATACGTACTCCACAGTTGTTGTGGCCCCACGCATTATAAATAACATAGAATATAATACGTACTCCACAGTTGTTGTGGCCCCACGCATTATAATAACATAAAATATAATACGTACTCCACAGTTGTTGTGGCCCCACGCATTATAAGTAACATAAATATAATACGTACTCCACAGTTGTTGTGGCCCCACGCATTATAAGTAACATAAGAATATAATACGTACTCCACAGTTGTTGTGGCCCCACGCATTATAAGTAACATAAATATAATACGTACTCCACAGTTGTTGTGGCCCCACGCATTATAAGTAACATAAATATAATACGTACTCCACAGTTGTTGTGGCCCCACGCATTATAAGTAACATAAAATATAATACGTACTCCACAGTTGTTGTGGCCCCACGCATTATAAGTAACATAAATATAATACGTACTCCACAGTTGTTGTGGCCCCACGTATTATACGTAACATAACATATCTTATCTTTCTTAATGCATGAGATATTAATTAATATCATATACTTTTCTAACATGGCGTATACTTGTAAATGGCACCATATGATTTAATCATAACATTTCATGGCATACTTATAACATACATCATTGTATGACAGAAAAGATTATGTAACAGATAATTATTCATGAGATATTAAATCATACGTAACAGATGAACATATAATGACATATCATGACATGGCATATACGATAACATACATACATAAATTGTAGTTCCCTTACCCATCACACATACACAATAAACTGATAGTAAGTTAGAGGCTAACTTACCTCGATCGTCGCGTTCTATGAGAATAGAGTGCGAAACACGAGGAACTGCACAACAGTTGGAAGAGGAACACTCAAGTCCTTAAGATTTTCACTTCTGAACTCAATTGTCATATTGTAAGCACTTGCAACACCACGGCAACTTGAGGTTTCACTATACTCTGAAGAGATAATTTGACTTCAGAAAGCCTTTGCACTAAAACAAGTTCATTAAAATTATCAATAATAACCAAACAAACAATTCCTTTCTCAATCCATATACTCTTAGCCATAGTCAACCCCAAGATGACACCAGTCACCCCGGACTATAATCCATAACACCACTGCTTCGGGACACTGTTATACAGTTTCCCAACACTACACCATACGCTCCATACTTCTCTGCTACGCCATCCAACCCTTCGTGACACGCCATCCGGTGTATCACGACTTAATACAGAGTACACTCACGTGAACTCTCTTCCATCCACACTACAATACCCATCACTGCGATACACGTCTCACGGTGCATCGCTACGCGACACGGAGTACGCGCTACGCGTACTTCCTTCGCTACAACACTCATCAACACGATGCACATCACACGGTGCGTCACCATACAACACGGAGTACACTTCACATGCACTCCCTTCATTCTACACAATCAAACTCAACACTTCACAACCACACTTCGCTTCACAACTACGCAACGAATTCCACAAACACTAACTACACAGTCTACAGCCAACCAAAACAACTATGTTAAACATAAAAAAAAACTAAAGATAGAGGATTATACCATCGACGGGATAACCCGTGCGTCGCTCGCTGCTCGTCACGAACATGCGTCGGAGGAGCGTACGTGGCGGTACGGTGTCTGTCCACCACATAAAGTGGTAGTTTGGGCTTGAGAAAGGCTAGGCGTGGTCTTGGAAGACTCACGGTCGCCTCGTGGTGGTCAAAGGTGGCGGAGCACGGCGGCGTCACGCCGTGAACAGTAACTCCGAACGGTGAGCGGAGGAGACGCGAGGTAGCGAAAAGCCATAGAACTTCATGGAAAGCTAGGGAAAGGTAAAGGAACATGTGGTGGAGCTGTGGTGGCGAGGTGGTGGTCGGACGGTGGCTAACGGCGGCGGATCGGCCGTTTGAAACCATTTTTGGCCTTGGAGAGTGAGGGAGAGTGTGAGCTCTACGAAGCTCCGTTGGCCATGAAATTTCTTGGAGAGGTTCATGAGGATGAGAGGAACAAGATGGTGGTGGTGAAACACCACGGGTGGCCGTGTACGGCGGCGCACGGTGGTGCAACCGAACGGGTGTTTTGAGAAACCCATATGAAAAAAGTGAGAGTTTGGGAAAAAGAAAGACATGGGGAGGAAGCCCTTGATGTGGTGAATCCAATGGTGGTGCTTGGTGGCTGATTTGGCCGTGTATGGTGGTCCAAAATGGTGAAAAGCCTTAAAAACCCATTTGTTTGGAGGCGAGAGTGGCGGCTAACGGTGGCTCGGATGGAGGTGAAACTTGGAGGGGATGTTCACCGGTGAGAGGGGAAGAAATCTGGGTGGGTGGTGTAGTCCACGCCGCCGGCGAGCGGCGGTTCTGGGCGGAGAAAGAAATCGGCAACAGGGGAGAAAACAGGGCAGGGGCAGCAACTTCCGGCGGCTCTCGGCGACTAACGGCTGGTCCGATGGCTCTGAAAATTGGAGGGGATGAACTTTGGTGAGAGAGGAAGAGAATGGCGGGGGTGGTGTACGACACCTCCACCGGACGGCGGAGAAACGGGCGGTCAAAGGGGCGGCGACGGTAATGAGACAAGAAGGAAGAGAACGGTAAGAGAGAGAGAAGGAGAGGCCGGTTTAGTACACCACCGGCGTGGTTGGACTCGCCGGAGGGAGGGGATGAGGCCGGTGTGGGAGGTGGGGTCCGGCGGCCGGAGGTGGCGCCGGCTGGGACCTTGAACCGATCGGCTATGGAGTTGCTTCTTCCATCCGTCGGCCAAGAGAGAGAGAGAGGGAGAGAAAAAAGAAAATAAAAAGAAAAAGAGAAAAAGTGAAGAGAAAAAAGGTAGGGCCAGAGTATATCGCTTCAATTCTACATTTCGGGATCCTCAAATAAACCAACAGTGAGTTAAAACACTGATTAAAAACGCGTAAATGTTTTATTTTAAATAAAACACTTTAAATAAAACACTACGATGAATTAAGGTAGAATATTATTTTATAAACTAAAATTTATAAAATAATATTTCCTCATCATTATATAAAATGATAAAGTACCGTTAATTAATCGAAGATGATAAAACCAATTAATTTAAATAAGAGTTTTCAACGTAAAATTAAACATCTTAATATCTTAAAACAACTAAAATATTTAATCTAAGTAATTATCCACAATTATAATATTTTCAGAGCTCATTAAATTATTATAATTGTGCTACTTTAAAAACAAGCTTATCTAATACTTTGAAATTCGATGGATAAGATCCGGAAAAACGCCATCGAGGTACAACGCTTAGGATAAAACTGTTCATGATTTTACAGCTGTCGGTGAAGAACAAATTACGTGATTTACGGAAAAGATAATCTATACGCGTGATTCCAGATGAGGGTAAAGACAAGAGAGATGTGATTGCTGTCGGGAAATAATCCAAAACTGATAATTTTAGCGGGCTGTTACAAAAGTAATGATAAAATATTGAATAGTAGTATAAAATAGTAAAAAGTAATAATAAAATAATAAATAGTAGTGGATTATTCTTATAACACTCCACTACCCAAACGAACTTTTAATCACCTAGTGCTTGGGTCACCTAATGCCCAGGACACCTAGGTCATGTGACCCAAGCCGCATTGCTAGGTCCTCTCCTAGGCAGTGCCCCGGTGAAATTCAAGTATGTTCATGCATGGTTAGGACTGCAAATGACTATTCAAGTCGAATTCGAATAAGGTATTCGATTAACATGTTTATTCGTTTGAATTTGGCTCAAATTCGAATGTCTTTATTTGAACTCGACTCGTTAATCATTAATGTTGTTTGAATTCGGCTCGAGTTCGACTAAAAAAAAATTTACTCGAACTCTAACTCGATTTTTTTTTAAAAAAATTGAATCTTATCTTTTGATTAGTAAAGATTTTAAGTTTAAAAAAAAAACTCTAACCATTTAATTATTCAACTAAATAATTCTAATTCCAAATTCTTATAGTATTACTTTTTATAAAATAGCTTATAGTTATATATTAAAAATATAATACATAATATAAATGTAATAAATTAAACTATTTAATACATATAGATAATATAATAAATCAATAGTTATAGTTGTATGATATATTATTATACAAATCATCCTAAACACATTTTGGGAACATAATATATATATATATATATTAAATAAGATAAATTATAAATAAATTAATAATATATAATTAAGTATATAAAATATAACTAACATGTAATTAATATAACATATACATATATAAAACATATTACGAGTTTCAAAATGAGCACAAATGAGTTAAGTAGAACTTATACGAGTTTTGTTCACAAGTCTAAATCGAGTTGAGCCGAATTTATACAAGTTTTGCTCGTTTAATATTTAAACCTATATTAGTATTTACAAACATCTAATTTATTTAATAAATCAAGTTCAAATCAAGTATATACGAGCCAAATTCGAATTGTTATGTTCATTTGCAGCCCTATGCATGGTTGTGCTTGCAACCTATGTCATATGAGATGAGAAATTGCAACCTATATCTAAATTAAGAGATTAAGTAATAATTTTGATAATTTAGTGATGACGTTGGAAGTGCACAAAGTCTCCATCAAAAAGTTAGGAGCAAAAGAAAAAAAAAAAAAAAAGAGTTGCTACGCATCCGCAACTGTTTGGATGTACGCTGCATACACTTTTTATTTTTTATTTCTTTTAATTGTTAGACTCCTCTCTCTCATCAAGCTCTCACTCATTAGGTCTCTCTCTCCTCAAGCTCTCTCTCTCATCAAGCTTTTTCTCTCTCCTCAAGCTCTCTCTCTCCTCAAGATCTCTCTCATCAAACTTTCTCTCTCAGCAAATCCCTCTCTCTCTATGCGACCTCTCTCTCTCCTCAAGCTCTCTCTCTCATCAAGCTTTTTCTCTCTCTTCAACCTCTCTCTCTCCTCAAGCTCTCTCTCATAAGCTCTCTCTCTCATCAAACTTTCTCTCTCAGCAAATCTCTCTCTCTATGCGACCTCTCTCTCTCCTCAAGCTCTCTCTCTCATCAAGCTCTCTCTCTCATCAAGCTTTTTCTCTCTCTTCGACCTCTCTCTCTCCTCAAGCACTCTCTCATCAAGTGCTCTCTCTCATCAAACATTTGCTGGTGGGGGGATGGTGACACACGGAACAGAAAGCTCGAGCTCGAGTCCTGTGGTTTCTCTTCCCAAAAATCAAATGTGAAAATACTGAGGGAGGGAACGGAAAGTTGAGGGACAATTTCGTCATTAGCCAGTGTCATGTTTGGTGTGCAATCGGCTGATCTCAAACAGGGGCTGCTCCCAATATTTTCTAAAAAAAAAAAAATCCGGGTATTTTATAAAGCTTCACTGGAGTGAATCAGTAGTACACTTCAGTGTGTTTACATTATAATATCTTTTGCATTGACCCAATGCTACTTGCTTTATCTGTTGTACAAATCCATGGCCAAGTTGCATCTACACGGGCCACACAGCTCAAAACAAGTTAATGTCGTGGCAGAGCATGCTATTGCTTTGTCAACATGGAAATAGCAAAAACGAGGGTTCCACGTGAATCTTTCTGCTAACAATGTTAATTTGGTCTAGTTTTTCACGACACCACACTAACTGGTTCCTCGTTAATCTTGACATATTCAGCACTCTTGAAACCAACCTCAGTTCAACCTGTGCAACCAATAGTGAATGATCCAACTTCTCGTTGTGATGCTTTTGGAACCTCTTTACTATGCAATTCCCGCTTTTCTGTATGTCTTTGAGCTTTCTCTCCTTCTGCATGCAAAGACATTAAATTAAAATTAGGAGGGTTGAGATCTTGAAATATAAACCAAAAGTCCAAACAAACAGTATCTTGAAACTTGGAAAGCAGAAAACCTTCTGAAGATCAGCTCGAATGTGCATCAGGAATGCCGAGTCCGCATCATTTTGAAGAGTGACATGATTTTTCTGGGGACCATTTGGAATCATATTCCCTGCATCTTTATCGGCACGAAGAAATTGCCAAAACATCCGCCTTGATTCCTCGATGATTTCTGCTATCATGCCACTTGAAATTGCATCTTCCTCCTCCTCCTCCCTCGTTACCCCCCGATGCTTCACGCAATCATCTGGCAAGGCAGACATACTCGATTACGTGAAGAAGTTATACTCGAGGTAAGGTACAAGATGCGTTTTCTCTTACCTCTAATGACTGGCACTTGAAGAAGGTTTCGAAGCACACATCGATTGCTGACATAGTTGTGCACTCTGGGGCCTTGAAATGGCTCGTTCTCTATAAACCTTTGCAAGAGTACTTGAAACAGCTGAAAATCTCCTGCAACTTGATTATACCGATGAAGACCTTGGGAATCGTATTCCTGCAGTTCTTGGGCTTTCCCATGCTGCCAATGGAGGATTTCCCATGAAAGGCAAACCTGTCCTACATAAACCAATTCCAAGTCACTTTGCAATTCTTCATTCACTTTGTGCATCGGGTCAGCATTGACTCTTCGCGCTTTGCGCGGCCATATCATGTTGTAAGGAAGAGATTTAGCAGCTGAAGCTCCAGATTTTTGCATTGAAATTGACTTAACTGGTTCTTTCAGCTGGAGAAATCCTGCACATCGACCATAACGAAGCAGATCAGTAAAGCTAGAGAAATATGATACGCTTTCGAATAATTGGCACGAAATTATGGAAAATCTAGTTGTAAGCCTGACTGACTTTGCATTAATATGTATTAATATGTACATTAATCTAATATGATTAGTTAAAAAATAAATTTTATTGAAAATCGTGTCAATTTAAATTTTGAATATAAAGAAATTAGTATTTATACGTAAATTAATACATAACTTTACTTATATATAGTAAAATTTCAAAATTATTAACTTTTCTCGGTCAAAAATTGATTTGGAAGGTCTGTCTGCTGGATACTTTAAGAACCATAAAGATCTGGAAGTGGGGCATGATAATATCTTTAAAAGATCATTGGTAGAACTAAAGCCCAAAGGGATCTGGAAGTGGGGTAGCCATAAATAATACCTTTAAAGGAATGGCAGACTAAAGGACGAAGGGAAGGAGAAAGGTTGGGTTAGATGACATTAAAGGCTTGGATATGGACTCATCAATAGTTGTGGGTGTCAACATAATAATATGCACATATGATGAATAGAGCCTTTAATGCAAATGATCATTAGCGTAAAACGTAATGATGAAGGAGACCCCCCCACCTAATATAATTCTCTTAAGGAATCCTTAAAATAGATTAGTCCTCAGCATAAGAATATGTTACGACGTAACGGTATGTTCAACAACTGTAAAAACCGAAATTAAATCTGAATTTAATAATTTACAGTCTTATCGGCAGATACATCCCAAATTTAAGTGATTTTTCATGATTGATCTATACAGCCACTGAAAAATGATATAGGTGATTGAAGATAATAATGCAATAAAAGTAATATTGCTACATCTTTGTTTATGTCATCTTCGGTCACACTCGCTAAATATTTGACACATTTTAAATGGCTTTTTATCAAGTGGTTGAGCTATAAAGCTATTTATAATGTGACAAATAAGCATACTAATGTTAGGTATAAATTTTAAATAGAAAGAGTATAAAAGTGGGTCCTACTAATAAAAATAATTTTTATATTTATACTTTTTTTAAAGTTAAGTCTATTTAAGTTCTGTATAAATCATTTCAATGCAAGCAGTGCGATCGAAAAAACAAAATGACGAACATCATTTAAAAAAAAAAAAAAATTGTAAACAAAGATGTTGCTTAACACAGACGTGCTATAGAGACTAGGACAGTTTTTCCAAACCCAGAACTCACCAATTGCATGCATGGTCTGGCTATTCAACATATCCAGTTTTCGAATTTTGTCGGAGTAGCTCTTGTAAACCTTTTGGATCTCTTCCATTCGATCTTTGAACTCGATCTTTTCATGAATCTTCAGTGGCTTTAGACCTTCAACCTTGGTTGCAGAATCTGGCTCCTCTTCTTCTTCTTCTTCTTCTAAAATGGTATGAAGTCCTCCAGTTCTCTGATTCCTCAGTTCCATCTTCAGCTGCTCTAGTACATCCTCGTCCTCCTCCCATAGGAAACCCGAGTCGTTTTGGTAGTCAAGACTTGATTCGGATGGTTCCTCCCGAAAGTAAGTTCCTTCAGATTTCTCCAAAATATTTTCGGGTTCCGACTCTTCTTGGACTAAACCTCCCTCTTCATTTTTGTTCTCAACCTTTCCAGATTCTCCCCCAAACAAAGATCTCTCTTCCAAGCCGATTAAATCCTGCAGATGGGGTTCTAATTCTATATATTCTTCATCAAAATCTTGTGATGAATCAATGGCACCTATTTCTTCGCTACCTGCAAGTCTACTTTCACTGCTGGAAACTTCCTCGATATTGTCACAAGTTGAAATTTCTTGAACACCTGTTACTTTTTCACCATCATTGGCCAAAAGGGCTTCAGTTTCCAACCCATCACCCACGTTTTTATCACCCAAAACCTCATAGTCAATCATGGGATTGCTAATTGACAACCCACTTGAACTAATCGACTCCGGTTCCGACCCAAGTCGTACAGAGCAATCATCGCAAACCGATTCAACTTCATCTCCAGAATCATCCTTGAGAACATTTCTTTCTGTACAATCCCTCTCTCCCCTCCCGGAGACACTTTTTTCAATGAACGTTTCCTCTTCTGCTTTCTCTGCAGCCTTTCCAGAACTAAAGTTTTCAACAGAGTTCTCTGCTTTTTCTCCATAAACGGCCTCTTCTTCTGAATTGAGCTTTTGGAAATCTCTGTCGGTGCAAGCGTTATACTCAGTGGAAGCCGCATACAGTTCTTGGAAACTGAAGCTCATGGTTTTTGGTTCTTCCAAGAATAAACTGACAGCTTTCCCAGACATGAACACATACTTACTTGCGCAGACAGAGTTGGAATTTTCTCTTTCTCCATTGCTTTTATTGCCACTTTCACTTATCTGTAAGCTAAGACCTGTCTCTTCTTTTCTGAATCCATCAATGTGAGAATCACTTGAACCATTTTGATCATCCTGTTGAAAGTTTTCCGAACCATTTGCCTGAGATCTGAGAAAGGAAAGAAAAACTCCTAGTTCTTAACCAATGATCAAAAGCATGAAAAAGAAACTATCCAACAAACAAGAATGAAAACGAAAACGCACCTGAATATGAATCTGAGAAGTAATCCAAAAACAGAGAGCACGTAGTTGCAGACAAAAAAACATACAGAACCCATAACCCGAATCGTGTTCCCGAACGCAGAATCATTTATAAAACGCTGTGTAGCCAAATCAAAATGAGCCTTAAGCGTGAGAAAGTTCTTGGGAACCATAATTACAATCAACCTTGAAGGCTTCTTTATTATTTTTCTTTTCCCTCAAATTCTAAGCAAAGTTGTAGAGTGACATGGGCACAGAATTTCTCGATCAAGCTTCACTGGAGAGAGTGGCCGCCCCACTTGCAGAGAGCGAACATTAGGGGAGGAGGGTGGAAGGAAAATGAGAGGCATTGTTAGAGACTAAGGGGCGAGATTGGAGGAGGAAAATCAACGTTCAGTTCACCCAAGATTTGATTTCTCGGGCGCAATAAATAATAAATGGTTTGTTTTGCGGTTTAGAGAACATTTACTTTCACTTTTTAAAGTTGAGAGAGTCTACGGAGAGTCAAAATATTGTTGGGTGGGCCAGGCGGTGGTATGTTTTTTCATACAGTTGCGGAGGCGGGCATAAACATCACCTAATTATTTAAAATAAAAATAAAGTTTATTATTAAATATTAATTTTTTTATATAAATTTTTTATTTATTTAATTTTTTAAAGTAATTATATAGTACTTGTATACTTATCATTGTAACTATTAATTTTAATTTTTTAATAAAAATTGATATTTATACGAATGTATAAATATGATGTATTTTTTTTAAAAAAATAAATCAATACGAGACTTATATAAAAAATTAATTTTTTAAATATATATTTTACTCTTTTAAAAAAAGTGCACAACATTTATACAATCAATAAATTTATTATACATTATTTTTTATTTAATAAAAATTTATTATTATTATTATTATTATTATTTGTACACCAAAACCTGATAAAGGGTTTACTTTTGAAAAAATGATGGATTAACAGCTGCTTAACAATTTGTTTACCACTATAGAATAAAATGGTATACTTTTTGAAATTTTAGTTTGACTTTCATTAAGATTTGATGGATTTAAATATTAAAAATTATTATATTATTAAGAATAGTAAATGAATGGTAATTCCGCGGTAAGGGTATCAGTTCTCTTGTTTTTGTCGTACAAAGAGAAGGTGTATACAGTGTCACAGACTATTGCTTTATAGATAAAATAGGGAAAGGTGACTATTAGAAATCACGTCATTACTTTATTATTGTTTTTTATTAAGACGACCGTGTTTAATTACCATCATTCTCTTATTAAAGTTGATAAAAATTACATACTTATTAAACATTATAATGATAATTGATTAGATTACCAAGTACTGATATTATTGTCACATATGAGATGGAGCATGTAAACTTGGGGTTTGTTTAATTATATATAATTAATCGCAATATTAGAGATCCTTATTACCTAGTTTGGATGTTGAACTAAAATGATAAATTTGTGAATAGTAGTAAAATAATTTGTAAATAGTATTAAAATAGTTTGAATTAAAATGTTTTATGGAATTTTGAAAAATGAGAGAGAAAAATTTAAATTAAAATATTAGAAAGTTAAAATATTTTTTAATATTATTATTGTTTTAAGATTAAAAAAATTTCAATTATTTTTTACATTTTATTTACAAATTTTAAAAAATTTCTAATGATTAGATAATGAACAAATTTAAAATTTAAAATTTAAAAGTGTGCGTTTGAGTGGTATTGAGATGAGATGAAAATATCTCAACATCTAGGGCTGAGCAAAAATTTGAAAATCCGACTCCGATCCCAATTCCGCTCCGGCTCCGATCCGACTCCGCTTCGACTCCGTCAAGTCGGAGTTGGAATTTTTTTCTCAAGAAAAGTTGGAGTTGGAGGTGGAGGTGAATCGACTCCGATCCACTCCGACTTCGACTCCGATGCCAGGATCCGACTCCGACTCCGACTCCGACTTCACTCCGATATTGTACATATTTAATAAAAATATATATATTTTTCTATATATTAATCATATAAATATAATAACATGTAATAATAATGTATAAATACTAAAATACATAATAACATGTAACACCAATGGATAAACACTAATATATAAATAATAAATTTATAATAACATGTAATACTAATGTATAATAACTAAAATATTGATTATCTAGATTTTATAACTATATCTTATATAGTTAGTTAAACTCAATAATATATATCTTAGCATGACTTAATTATTATTATAAAAATATCTATATTCTTTATACATTAATCATATATATTTTATATAACTATAACTTATATAGTGAGTTAAATACTAGTATGAATAAATGTACATAAAATAATACACTTTTACTATAATAACATGTAACACTAATGTACCTAATATACCATGTAGTAGTAATGTATAGACTATAGTAATCAATCTATGATTCTATAATAACTTATAACATGTAATACTAATTTTGTTCTTTTTTATTCAGGCACAAGTTGGAATGAAATTCGGTGCAATTTGTTTTAGTTTTTTTGTTGTAAATTGTAACTTGTTGATGGAATTAGAACTTGATGGATGATGAGCCATGAGTTGGTTGGATAATTTGGGAGAGTAGATGATGATGGATAATTAGTTTGTAATTTTGGTTATGTATTTTTAATTTGTAATTTTGTATAAATGATTTTAATTTGTAATTTTGTATAAATGATTTTAATTTGTAATTTTGGTTATGTATTTTTAATGTGTATCATAGTTGAAAATTTTCTTTTTGCAAATTTGAATTTTTTATTTTATTTTACAGTGTTCAAGATTTTAATATGTGTATCAAGTTTTAAAAATCTAAGGATGAAGGATCCTTGTGTGAATGATTTCTTTTTACAAATTTGGTTAAATAAATTAGAAATTATATTTAAAAAAAAAATTGATATGGAAGTCCAAATCCGATTAGAGTCCAAAATTGTAAAATTAAAATATCAAATAGATTAAAGAAAAAAGTTAAATAAAAAAGCCTAACTCCAACTCTGATTCGACAAGTCGGAGTCGGAGTCGGAGCGAAGTCTATAGATGTCGGAGTCGGAGGACGAAAATACCGACTCCGACAAGTCGGTGCTCAGCCCTATCAACATCCAAATGAAACCTAATAATATTTTTAGATATAGATAGATGATAGCAGTCATAGAAAGTATAATTCTCGTATACTCCTTTTAAAAAAGTTAGTAAACCTAAGACTCCTAAAAAAATTATTTTTTAATAATAAGACTCCTATTTTTTTAAGAGAGTGTGCATGATTTTGAGTTCACTATAAAAGAATATCATTCTCTTTTTAGGAATCTCATTTTTTCAAAAGATTTATATGAAAGGTCTACATTTTTTTTTTTTTTTCTAATCATGAAAGGTCTACACTTTTTTTTTTCTAATCATGAAAGGTCTACACTTACATGTCCAAAACTTACGGTTTTTATTTTTAAATTTTTTTTTTATACATTTAGAGAATTGAGGTTTCAAACTCCAAACCTCTATTTTGGAAGTTCGAGGTTATGCCAATCAGGCTACAGTTCTTTGACATCCAAAACTTATAGTTAACATTAGTTAAGATGGAAAATGCCAAGTGAATATATGATGTGTACCAACTGTGCATTATGTGTATTTTTTAATATTAAAAGTACACACAAAATACAGAATTGGCATAGAGACCCTAGTTAAGATATATACCATTGTACATTACATGTACTTGTAGGCTTGTAGCCAATGTTGCCAATTTTTCGTTTTCTTAGAGTAAACAGTCGATATGAATTAGATGTTGATTTAGGCTTTCAAATAATTTAAATTGATTTATAAATAATAATATTTTATAAAATCTATAAAAATATATATAAATTTAGGAAATATATTGAAATATGTTTAACCTGCTTCCAAATAAAAAAGAAGAAAGTAATGGGTGGTTTGATACCAAACATAGCTTAATCAAATGGAGTAGAGGAAAGAGAGGCAATCCTAATGGCAGAGAGTTAAAAGAGTGTCGGTGTCAAATCCCCTCCATGAAATACGGCAATCAACTGAGAGTGACATTGAAGTCCACCACTCTACCTTCTCCTTCGCTTTCAGAATAACGTGTGATCTACTTTCGAAAAAAAAAAAAAGAATAACGTGTGACGACTGACTCGACTTTGGGACGAAGGAGTCAACGTGATTACGTGACAACTGAGATGTTTTTATTGCGAAAAGAAAAGAAAAAGAAGAATGTGAGGAAATCTATATATAATCTTTTCGTGCCGTGCCAAAATTAATTCTGCTCTGAAGTCTTTGATATGCACGCTATCCAATCACAATTTTTATACAATTATTTATTAAAATATTTTCATTTAAGAATAGAAAGAGAGCATAAGAAATCTAAAGGGCACAATATAGAATCAAGAATCCCAATAACCTTTTCTTCGTAACTATTTACACATCATTTATAAAATTTAAATTAGCACTTCTCTTCTTTTTTATGTTGATTTAAATGGCTCTGCTCAAATCGTATCAATTTTGTATTTGAACCCAGTAATTAAGAGTGTAATTAGTTCATTTTAGTCCGGGGAGGTTCGAAAATTTTGATCAATCTTTTTTCTAGATCAAGATCAGACCGTTAGCTATCAGTTTGATCGGTACATTTGATCCATTTCACATACAAAAAGATCAAAATCACTTCTAATGTGTATTTTGATTATTTTAAGCCCCCATCAATACAAAAAAGTCCACCTTGTTTATATTTTTGAATATCAATTATTTATTTTTATTTACATATTTTTTATTTAAAATATCTTTAAAAAATTAGAAAAATTATCCATGTCATTCATGAGAATTAGCAATCATCACAATAAAGTTAAAAACAAAAAATAGAGAAAATGAAATTAAAAAATGCAGTATCATCCAAACTCCAAACACATATGGTCAATGGTGATAGGTTAGATGAAAATTATATAATTAATTTATATAACTATTATATAAAATAATATGTATAAAAATAATTTTAAAAAACATATAGATACTATGGTTGGTCCGGTCCAGTTAGAAAAAGCTACATCCCTGGACATGACTGAAAATGGGAATTTTAAGGTATATATGAACAGGACCAGACCAAACATTTGGTCTGGTCGGGTTTTCCGGTCTGGACCATATAACTTATACCCCTACCTGTAATATTTTTATGGTTAAGAAAAAACATTTCATTTCTAAGAAAAAAAAGGAATATGAGTAATGCTACTAGGCCATCTAAAATCTACCATTCAAATGACACTCTTGACATGGTAGTGCCAGTTCTTTATAAAAATAAAATACAAAAAATATATTCAAATTGAAAGGCGTTCGAAAATACAAAAATATGAAGACTGAAACTATAGATTTTCTATATCCCTTTTATGTTTGTGTTTTCTTAAATATTTTAGTAGGATTACATGATGATGCTACGTCAAGAGGATCATCTGAATAGTAAATTTTAGATAATCAAGTAGCAGCATTAATCAAGAAATGTATGTGGGTATGGGGGGTCCATACAAGCACCCCTAAACATTGGATACAACATGTAAACTTTGTCCTGGCCATTATAAGCTTTTTCTTCTCCAGCTATGTACCTGTGATTCATCAATAATTTTTTTTTGGTTATTTTGCAATCACAACAAGTACTGTTATCAGTACAATGAGCAATGCATTGCTACTCTTTAATGTTCTGCAACTATAATTGGGG
>QGSO01000154.1:2678989-2779614 GCA_011037825.1 Carya cathayensis
GGACATAATCTAAGATGATAAACATTGTTTTTCCAATCCAATTAATATCTTCAAATTTGGTTTGAAAACCTCAAAAACTAAGAGAGCAATGTTGGCTAAATGTTCTTTCTCTTCATAATGTTTGACAGTTATTTTTGCATCAAAATGATTGGCTTAATGTTTCGATTCTTTTAGTATACAAGAACCAGAAAAGGGCTACCTATTGGAGGAAGTGTTCCATCACTTACTTTCTAATTTGATATATATATATATAGATGAACTCTTGAGCATGTGCCACACGTCTTTATTTTTAGATACAGCTCGAATCATTCCCTTTTTCATCCAAAATGATATGGGAGTATAGAGGGCTCCGTTTGGATATTTCATCTCATTTCATCATTACAATTTTTCTAAATTTTTATACAAATATAATAAATAATTTAACTTTTTCAATTCTCAAAATAATAATAATATTAAAAATAAAATTTTATTTAATTTTTAATTTTTATCTCAACTCATTTCGTTTTAACTCAATATCCAAACATTATTTTATAATCTCTAATAAATAGATGAGTAGATTCCATGATTATGAGGAGGTTTAAAAAGTCAATTTTATGGAGCTTTTTTCAGCCCATTATTGTAAAGGATAGGCCCAGCTTTTGTGCTTCGAAGGCAGCTCATGTCAGCCCAAACTTTCAGAGAGCAAAAACTAAGAAGTATTATTAATATCATAATGGAGGGCCCAATTACTTTTTTACAAAGAAGGAAATTTTATATTAATTTATTTTCATGGTTAATAATCAATTTAAAAGTACTCTTACATTAATAATTAATGTTCAATTTATTCCAACTCCTCCCGGAAAATAAACATTTTCACTACTAATTGAATAATAATAATAAAATAAAATAATAATGAATTTCTTCACGAACATTAATTTCATGTAAACTCTATACTTTTAGGCCTGAGAAGGGCTCCAATAATCTTTATTTTTAGTCTTTGTAATTCACTGTATCCTAATAATTAGTTCTCCAGATCTTCCTCTCTTTGCATGTTGATCATATAAACATGCATCAACTCAACCACACTTTCGCACACTATCGAGATTCGAATTGGTATTTCTATTTATAAATTATCTTACCGTATGTACTGATCTTTATCGATTCGTAGTTGTTTGTATATAACAAGCCTCTCATTTAATTTTATTTCATTTAATCAATATAATTCTTCCAAACTTTCAAGAAAATAAAAAATAATTAAAACTTTTTCAAATCCTAAAATAAAAATAATATTAAAAAATATATTTTAACAATATTTTAATTATATTTTATTCATCTTTCTCTCCTTTCCCAAAACTTCATAAAACATAATATATAATTATCTCATTTTTTAAAAATTTGAATAATTTTAAAATGTATATAAAAAAATTATTTTTTTCTTATGAATTCTATTTTAAAAAAAAAAACTGTGCTAAATTTATATCCTATAATTATATCTAAAATATTGGGTAGAGTAATTATTTTTTTGTGGTCCATAAATACCAATTCGAATCTCGATAGTGTGCGAAAGTGTNTCTCATTTTTTAAAAATTTGCATAAATTTAAAATGTATATAAAAAAATTATTTTTTTCTTATGAATTCTATTTTAAAAAAAAAAACTGTGCTAAATTTATATCCTATAATTATATCTAAAATATTGGGTAGAGTAATTATTTTTTTGTGGTTAGTTTGAGTTAATGTTTTATGAAGTTTTGGAAAATAAGAGAAAAAAAGTTGAATAAAAAATATTATAAAATTAAAATATTGTTATAATATAAATTTTTAATATTATTTTCATTTTGAGATTTGAAAAAGTTGAATTATTTTTTATTTTCTATTTGAAAGTTTGGAAAAGTTTCGGCCTGGTTTGATTACACAAATGAAACCATCTCATATAATCATTATAATTTTTTAAAATTTCGATACAAAATATAATAAACAACTCAATTTTTTTTAAATTTTAAAATAAAAATAATATTAAAAAATTATTTTCTAATAATATTTTACTCAATATTAAACTTTTATCTCATTTCATATGTAATCAAACGAGACTGTAATAATTAATTTAAAAATATTTATATTTGTATAATATTTAAAAAAGATAAATTGAGATGAGACAAAATTTTGAGATGGAATTCTTTCTCCAAACAAGGTCTTAAGTGGCCCCGGTACCACAACTCGACCAAAAAAATCTGATTTATAAATTTGGTCCACCACCGTCCAAAAGGCTGCCACAAATTAAAAGCCAGAGCAGGAAATATAAAGAAATGAAAAGGACACCACGTGGCATGATATTAAGGCACCGGTACCCTTATGGATGGTGTATCAGAAATGATTAATTAATCAATTATTAAAGAAGAACCTCGAGGTTATGGCTCTGTCTCCCTACTTATCTCATCAAACTTATCATTAGCGGCAAAAGAAAAACAAGACTTACAGCTTTAATCTACAAGCCAAATAAGGAAAGGTGGCAGAGATGCAGGCCGGTACCTGCCTGTCTCCTTCCGTCAACTTTCATATATTACTAAGACCAAAACCTTCCTGCCTTGACACAGGTAAAACCAAACACAACGTACAAAAATGTCTCATCACAAAGCTTGGACTAAAGAATGCTAATTGCCAAACAAAACATGAGTAATAAAACCATTGGGAAAAGGATGTTGATGAGACATGAAGTGTTTAGGAACTAAGATTCTATATAACTCATGATGTGTCTATTTATCTGTTTTTTAATCTCAGAAAATGATTTGAGTGAAATAATTATAGTGAGATAAGGTCCCCCGTTTTAGAGGTTTTTTCTGCCCCATTCCAGGGTACACCAAACCCCATCACCATCAGTGACATTGTCCAACATGACAATGAGTGCACGTTTCTGCAAAAGTAGGAATGCTCTATAAATGAATGAGGACAGGGTTGGCAGATGACAATTCATAACAAATTGCACCCGGAAACTGAAAAGCTCCAGATTTGGACAAATAAGCATGGGATCATCTGACCTATCTGGGAGCCTAATTTTGGTTTATCAAACGGATTATATTATTGTCTTAACCACTTAGATAAGAAAACGGATAAGATTAATCAAATCATGAGCAGTAACCCACCAAATTTCGCATGATATTCATAACCCAGAATTGTGATCAACTTGAACTAATGGAGACAGAAACTAAGCAAGCAAGAAAGTGAAGAACATGCCCACAAAATAACAAAAGAAAAAGAAAAAGAAAAGAAAGAAAGAAAGAAAGAAAGTGAAGAACATGTCAGCGACAATGAAATCAATATTCTGGCTGTTAACCTTCATACCACTTCAAAGAAACTAAATGTCAATCACATACATTCATAACTAAGTAAAATTACTTCCCTTTAGCTTTTAACCTCTCTTGATGACTTCCCCTCCAACATCAACGGTAAGTAATCATTAACCATTAATCTGCGAAGCCGAAAAATAGAAGGAAAAAAGAACATCTTCTCTATATTCTACCTCCGGTCTCCTCAGATGATCGAGGTTAAGAAGGAGACCCATTGGCAGAAACATGAAGACTAGGACTAGCATCCTCATTGTTATCAATCTCTTTCTTACAGCTATAAGCATTGGTCTCGAAGCTGACTCTACCAACATTCCCGTTATCATCATTGACACCACTATTATGACCGAAACCCATCTCTTTCTTCCTCAAAGGGTTCTTGTTGTTATGCATCCAAACCTTAAGGACCCTTCTATTAACCCCGACCTCATTGCAGAACTCCACCAACATCTCATTGCTCTTCGGCATCTTCCAACCCAGTCTCTCACAAAACAGAAACATCTTCTGCTTCTGTTCCTGTGTAAATTTTGTTCTGAATCTCTTTTTCCCAAGTGGGTTCTCCGCCCTCGTCACCGGTGGGTTGGAGTCTTGCCGTTGCTCATTGGACGGCTGGGGAGAGGCTGTGCTAAGAGACATCAGCATTTGCGGGACGGACGAGTAGAAGTACTGGGATGGGGGTAAGTGTGAGAGCGGCGGTGGTGAGCATACTGTGTTTGGGCTTGGACTTGGGCTGGGGGAGGAGAGGCGGTGGATGCTGAGGACTTTGGGAGCGGGATCTTCAGTGCCGCGGCGGTGGAAGTTGCGGTGACAGCCACAAGCGCCGCATTTGAGAGAGGTAGGGTCGGAGTGGGTGACGGAGGGGGAGGGCAAGAACTCACCACAGCCGTCGAGGGCGAGGCCACCTATGCTGGCCGCGTGGTTCTTGAGGCATTCCTTGTAGGAGCTCACCACCATGATTGGTAGTGGAGCTGATGCTGGAGGTCGGACTGTGGATTGGTGGTTGTGGGGCTTGAGGGAACCGTTGGAAAAGGATAAGGAATTGAAGGGTTTGGTTTGTGGTGGGGTTTCGGTAGCAGTAGCTGGGGTTTGGGTGGGGAGCGTGGTGGTGGTGGTGGGGTTCGAGTCCATGGCTCAGTCGACAGGCATATATAGAAGCTAGCTAACTTGAGGTTGTGGTGGGGGGTTAGGGTTTCATTTAAGTTGAGAGAGGTATTTCTTGAGAAAATGAATGTAGAAGTGGACTGTTTGAAACACAATGATAATGATGATAATAGCAGAACATCACATGATGTTGCTGCTGATCATGATTATTATGCAAAATGACAATTGGCCGATTGAATTGCCTGGACTCAATCAAGGTCATAGCTATAGCTAGCTGTTCCAAATATCAGTTGGTAAACTCTATAATATTTAATATTTATCACAAATAATATATATATATATTTTCTGTATATATATTTTATGAAAACAGATTTCATTTCATTCAAATAATTGAAGTTATAACGGTGATATATCAATATAGAAAAATTTAGATTATAAGTCAAACTACGAATATATTTTGAGATATTTTCACACATATAGTGACAAATATTGTCTTTATTTCTCAATAACTATATCCTAATACAGAGAGAGCGCTCTGTATAAATAGAACTGAATAGTCCCCTTCATCCTTCTAAGGAGGCAGAGTATGAGACCTTGCTGATATGGATACCAAGTCCAATAGCCTATTTCTACATTATTAATAACGAACAACAAAAATTACATTACATAACACAAAAAAACAACAGAGTCACAAGCACCGGCATGAGCTCAGACAGCACGCCCACCTCAAGCATCGGCCTCACGAGCCTAGATGGCACGAGCACCCAGTATGCGCACGGACCACCAGTAGCCTCCACGGCAGAGGTTGGCCGTACAACCACCGGCAGTAATATCGCTCGCCACTCTCGACCAGCTCTTGCCCTAGATTGCGTCCAATTAAGTAGCTCATCACCTCACTCGGGTCAAAACATGAAGAGAAAAAATAGAAACACTCATAAATTGGAGGAATGGACCACAAAACCGACGGCAGTGGCGCATGCAAAACACGCACTACTTTTGGAGTAAAGCTGATGGTCAATCTTCGAAGTCCCAAAGCCAAAGGTTCCAGAAAAATCGAGCGTTGCATCCGCAGAATGCTCCTCGGTGGCGCGTAAGGTCCACATGCTGACGAGCTTTGAAACTTCCTCCCGCGCGTGCGTGCTACACTCCACTCTGAATGACACCGTGTTCGGTGGTCTTGAAGATCGGCGGCTGGGCAGCATCCAGGTGGGGCGTGTATTGACGGTTGGCTGCTGGAAAGACCCGATCGGTGATCCTCTCTTATTTGTTTGAAAACACATAAAAATAAAACCAAAAACACTACACAAAAAGGAGAAACTACAGAGGAGAAGGGAGTGGCTTTAGCCGAATCTAAAACTTGGAAGAGTTTAGAGAGAAGAGAGAGAGTTTTTAGAGAGGGGGGCCCTTCTACGCCAAGTGTTTTCTGATACATACATACATACATGAGTAATTCTATCAACTCTTATCCTACTAAGTAAGATGTAACACATTCATGACTATTAGATGATAAAAAAATATGTAATAAATGATAATTTAATAATGATAAATGTGTCACATCTTACTTAATAGGATAAAAATAAGATGATAGTATGGTGTATAGAATTTTTTTATATATATATTACATAGATATTATATAAATGCATGTAAGGATGTGGCTCAATTCTCATCCGAGCATATCGATCGGTATTTGGGAGTACTTAATTATTATATATATACGAATTAGACTTTTGCTCCATATATTAAGGGCATAATTCTCATTTCACTTTTGTCATAATGTGAGAGAATGATATTACTAGACGCATAAAATAATTTTATAAAAGATAGAGACTTAAAGTAAATTTGTTGATTATTATAATCATAATTAATAATCGCGTCTACTTTAGTCTATCTTGCTCTTTGTCAATTTACTGAACTCTAGAATCCAGATTATCTAACACGTAACAATATTACCACTTAACCATTATGTCAAACTCTTGCTTTTTAAAAACAACAAATTCAAGTAACGATCGATATTGAATAATGTTAGATTAAGACATGAGTTAAATATGAGTGAAAAAAATATATAAACGAACACTAATACAAATGCTGATATATAATATATATATATATATATATATATATATATATATATATAGAAATCATGTCCGGAATTAACTAATTAATTGGTCATAGCTAGGCATGAGGAACAGGCTGATGATTCACAAGATGATGATCATGTACATTAATACAAAAAGTAGTACGTACATGAAGTTAGGTAGCTAGCCCCTACCGCGTACATTCTGCATTAATATGATTTTCCACAACAGATGCATGCATATAATATATATATTGGATTGTCATCATGTTTACCTAAAATCGAATCCTGTCCACCATCCATTCCTTTATATGTCCCCTGGCCTCATCAATATGTCTGGCCTTATAATTTATTGTACCATATTGCACATTATCTATCTATATTCATGCATGCCGCCATGTGTTGGAACTCCTCCTAATTTTGCTTGTCAATTTTTCAATAAACTTTTCTCATTTTTGTTTTGAAATCCCTCTATATATTTTGTACTCTGCTGAATTTGCATCGGATCGAACAATTAAAACTTGCCAATCGACCTTCAATTTATCTTTAGTTTGCAAAAGTTTATAAGTACACGGCTTGCTTGATGAATATATAATAAAGCCTAATTAAGTAATTATATTGTGTCAGTAGTACTAATGCAAACGTGAATCATGAAATGATCATAATATTATTGAATATATAAATAAAGACAACATGAAGTAATTATTGTCATATATATATATATACTAGATCGGAATAACGTGCAAAGCATGTTTGTCTAGTTGAGTGAGATAAAGTTTTTAATAAAAATAATATGATTTCTTACGAAAAATTAATTAATGCACCAAGTTAAATCACCTATTTGTGAAGTCTGTGTTGCAGTATTCTCCAAATATGGAAAATGCTGTTACATGATATGAATTTAATACTTGTGTATGTTTAATAGAAAAGTAAAGAATATAAATGAAAAAAATTCAAAACATGGTAAATCAATAGAAATTATGGACGGTGAGATCAAATTATCTCCCTTATTTCTAAACAAAATATATAAAAGAGAGATACTCACTAACTTTAAAATTAAAAGCACATCAATTTCTCTTAATCATTATGTCTATAAATTAAAATCTAAAAAGCCAACCTCCACAAATAAAAAGTACTGTAAGAGACATCTAATATATATGTTAGCACGAATAAACTGTATTCAAAGATGAATATAACATGAATGCTCTAATCTAATTATAAGTACTCAATGCTCTATTCTTCTTGGTTCTCTGAATGTGGTTGTTCCTTTACGGGTAGGAATAAATCCCAATTATGCAAAAGGCTTGTTGAAAACGAGACAATCCATATGATTAATTTCTAAGGTATTACACACTTTGCATGTATGGTGTTTTCCAACATTAAACAACAAGTAATTCGTTGGATCAATTGGCGATCCCCTCATGCTAGCTACTAGCTAGCTTAAATGAACAGTAAACTTTTTTTCAACTTTAATAATGTGAATACATCCATCTTTCTTCAACCCAATGTAATAAACAAATAAAAGTTAACATAAAAGTAACGGTAAAATAAAAGTTTATAAAAAAATAAGAAAAGTTACAGTAGCACTAATTAAATAGTCACTTATTATAGTATATATATATGTATATTATATTTATCATTTTTGAATTACTAAAATATTATTATATATAATATATTGGATGATCTACATTTGCGTACCAGTGATTATATATATATATATATAATGTCACAGTAGTAGACTAGTATTACTGGTAATATTTGAAGATATAGATTGATATACCAATAATCCATGAAAGGTACAAGACGAGTGTGATGTGATCGATGCTTTTGTCCTAGCTAGCTATATATCTATAGCTCTATTAATTAATATATTGTTCTAGCAAGTTATTAGCTAGCTAATTCATAATATACTCTAAATTAATATTATTTATAAAAGGTTAGAGCAATTTGTCAAAGAAAAGGAAACTTTTTATGGGAAATGGGTAACATTCATTAATGTAGTCAACGATCCATATATATTTGAGTAATTGTACAAATTAAGTACGCTAGTACAAATTAATTACCGGTGTCTGGGCCTATATATAGTGTGTATATATATATAGGAGCCTTATTTGCAATTGGAGTCAAGTAAAGAAAGATAAATTCTATATATTTGCCGTCGTAGAGTATTACTCAAGCGTCAAATATATATATTTTATAAGAATAAATCACTACAAGAATATAGAGTTTTTACAACTAATTTATTTCCGTCCCCACTGAAATTGGTGTTAAAAATTATTATTTGCGTCCAACTTATACTTGTCGCAAGTTTATGTCGCTAAATGTGATTTTTGAAAAAACAAACAGTTCTATAACGTAGAACTTCTGTGTCCACAATTTGATCCTATTATGTCATTTTCCTTTGACACAAAAATAGGTCTCATCATTGTACCATAAGTGATGATTTGAATTTGTCACAATATTATATTGTACAATTGCGACGATCATATTCTTTTAGAGACAATTTTTCCGATGCAGTATGATTATAGGGTTGTTACTACTATATCATTTTCATCCCTACACAAATTGACACTAATTATTATTTTTTGCGTCAAATTTAAACTCGTCGCAAGCTATTGTCGCTAAAGGCAAGACTAGGACAATGATTTTTTTTTTTAATTTTTGGATCCACAATTTAGTCCTTTGCATAATTTTAGTCATTCTCGACACAAAATACTATTTACATCATCATTGTATCATAAGTGTCTACTCAAATCCGTCACAAAATTATAACTATATAATTGCGACAATACTTAATACATTTGAGATGATTATTTTTACCGCAATAGGTGAGAGAAACTTGTACAAATCCCGGCATATTGTGAGTCCCCCAACTATAAAAAAACTAATATATGACTTAAATAAAAATAATTAATTTTTTAATTATAGATCCCATACTACAAGAAAAATGAATATTTGTGACTAATTTTTTGTAACTAAAATACCATTTACGACTGATTTTAATTAAAAATAATTATTTTATTAGAAATAACGGATTGTAAATAAGTAATTTTTTTTTAATTACAAATAACTTTTTAAAAAAAATATATATATATAGGGTATTTAACATTACTTACTTAAAGTAATGATCTGATAGTAATGTCATCGTCAAGCTAGCTAGCTAGGATGCACGCGCAGCATGCATGGTCCAAATTGACCTAGTATAACAAAGACACTACCTAGCTACATCGTGTGGATCGGCCAAATCCATGAACAACGATCCATATCATTGCCCATGCACCAACTTATCTGGTCCTATACATGCATGCGCGCATCAAGATCGATTAATATGAATATGTGGTCATATATATATATAAAAGAAAGAAAAAAATCGATGCATGTCGATCGATACTGATCTAACTTGCTATTAAATAAGGAGAAAAAAAAAGAAAAGAAAGGTATTATTCCTTTATTATAATATCCTTTGATATTAATTAAGATATATATTTTGATCAGTAGCAGACACGGTCAACAGAACGTGGCTTCTCTGCAATAATTGAAGTGAAAGAATCGAAAGATGTAGGTGACTCATGTCGTCCTACAGCTAGCTAAGTGTGGTTAGGGCACTGAAAGTAGGCTAAATGCAATGGCCTTTAATGATGAGCAGCAATATAATATAATATATATATATATGTGTATGTATGTATATACATATATGGCAGGGAGATCAGATGACTAAGCTAGCCATCAACTATCTAAATGTATAACATCAACTATCTAATTGTATAAAAAATTACCAGGTTCCACCACCCTGCCTGCCGGCAGATGATAGAGTTAGCAGGACTACTACTACTGCCTGCATGCCCTAGCTAGAAGCTTCAAGATCAGTGTGATTTACTGGGCCAGAGATCTGTAAATGTAACGCATTGAAATGCATGCATGCCCTACATTTTAACTGGCCGGAATGCTAGCTAGTTGATGAAGAAAATGAAACTGATCATGGAAGTGGATCGATGGTACATGACCAAGCACATGATCATGAGCAGTTGGCCTGAGGTGGGTCAGCTGCATGCATCATCCACTTAAATGCAGCATTAATATCCTATACCTGCATGCAGTTTATATATATTGCCTCCTGTAATTGTAAATATGTGTATCTAATGCGTGAGGATCCGGGTTAGATGATGTTGAGTTATTAGATAATATGTTGATGGTATTAAGATACTTTGAGTTTACAGGTCAGCTTAAAGATAGCAAGTAATCGTGATCTGTACTTAATTGGGGCAATTTTGGATACGTTTCAGTATTTTGACCATAACTTTGACTACGGGTATCAGAATCGCCCATATGACTCTAATTTTTTGGCGCGCAAATCGTGGCCACCTAGCTATGCTCAGTGTGAATCTTTTTCAAGATCAAAATTTACTATTTTTCCTTCTGAACCCCATTTTTAGTTTATTTATTTTTATTTTTTTATGGTAATATTTTATTTATTGTTTAGGAAGTGATTCTTAATTCTATTTGTGCCAGATTTTTGGAAGATTATCTCTTTTATTACATATTTAATTTTAGCATGATTATTGGGATTTTGTTATTTTTGGTAAAATTCTGATGATAATAATTTTTAACTATACAGCCCGGCTTGTGGGTTGATTTTCGACATTATTTGATTGGATAATTTTGAATTGAACATCAGATGTGTTTTTCTATATTTTTGGGTGATTTTCTTGTGTTCTTCCCCATGAATTATTTGTTAAAACTAGCCTGCAGAATAATCGCTATTTTGTCCGGCATCAGTATCTTTAAAGCTAGAAATTAATTACATGCATGTAATTAATTATACTTATTTTACCTTAAGATCAGAGAATAGAATATCGCATTTTTATAGTATTTTAATGTTAGTGCATGTTGTGAACATTAACAAGCAATTAAATGGAGGAATCTCATTTCACAAATTTTGTTTAAGTGAATAGAGGGCGCCTGGAATTATTATTTATATTATAATATGAGTAATGTTAGGTACAAGTTTAAGTTGCCAAAAAACTTTTGTAAAAAAGTAAGTCCTATTGAAAAAAGTAATTTTTTTTAATACTTTCCCACAATGCGCATGCGGTTATCAACTATTTTATAAAGAGATTACATAAAACTTGTATATTTAGAATCTATACAAATCATTACTCTATGTATATAGCATATTAATTATATATAGTAAAATAGCATATATAAGTTAAGAACATAAAAAAGCACGTGTTAGAACACTAATAATTTTAACGAATATATCATCCCAAAATATATATATATATATATAACGAATATATCATCTATTATTTAATAGGTTTAAATTAATAATTTATTCTATGATCCACTTCGTATCATGTCAATCATTCTTTCACTCGAAACTCAAATTCAGATAAAAATTTGAGAGGATTTCGATCCTAGCTAATTAAAAACTCACACTCTTTAATCTTATCATCTAGTACTACGTAAAGAGCAGTGAAGCTTTCACGTTTGGTAGAACATATGATGCTTAAAAGATAAGAAACTCCTCTCTCTGAGATCAGGGTAGAGGTTTTCTCCTCGTCTTTCTGTACGAGTTTAAACCTGATGGCAGACAACTTGGATGAACTTTATGCAAGTTTGTCATTAACAGAGAAGGAAAATGAAGCAATTTCAGCGGAGACCAATCGATTGGAAGAAGTGCTGGAATGGGGAGAGAATTGTCTGATTATGAAGCTTTTGATCCGAAAGTATTATAATCACGAGGCTTTCAAACAGACGATGCGCAAAGTTTGGCGGTTGGTGAAGAGTGTAAAATTTCGGGATCTAAATGGTGAGTACACACTAGTTGAGTTTGAAGATGGTCGTGACAGAGCCAAGGTCATGCGTGAAGGTCCCTGGACGTTTGACAAACACTTGGTAATGTTGAAGGAATTTGATGGTTTGGTGCAGATCAGTAAACTTCAAATGGTGACGGCTCCCTTTTGGGTTCGTATACATGATCTACCCCTGATGGCACGTAATGAATATATTGGGAAACTTGTTGGGAGTGCTTTGGGGGAAGTGTTGGAGGTTGATCTGGATAAGGGTGAAATGGAGTGGGGGGAGTATATGAGAGTTAGAGTGCTTATTGATATTTCCAAACCTCTTTTACGAAGGAAACGGATGAATGTGGGGGTGGGCGTCTCCTGTTGGGTGTCTTTTTCCTATGAAAGACTACCTGATTTATGTTTCTTTTGTGGGATGTTGGGACATACGTTGAAAGAATGTGATGTTGTTGATGCTGTGAACGTTGATCAGATGAAACTTCCTTATGGCCCATGGTTGAAAGCGAGGTCTATGAGCATTCGAAGGGGAGGGCGGAGAGAGGTCCCTGTTTCAGGCTTGCAAAAATCTGCAGCACCGTTGACGACGGACGGAGCGATGGAGACTGAATCAACGAGTCATAAAGCTGATCATTAAACTGCTTCGCATGTTACAGTGCCGGTTATGCAAAACATTAGTGAACATGTGGAGGTGTCGGTTACACCAAATCAGGAAACGGTTGTGGAAGAGCTAAATACGGAAGTGATTTCTTCGTTTCAAGTTGATCTTTCAACCGTTATGCCATTAAGGTCAAAGGTCAAGTCTCAGAAGATAGTGGAAGCTGCCGTAACGGAAATCATGAAAGAAAGTAATGGGGACGATGGGCTTACTGATGTGCCCGTTCTAGAGGCCTCACTTTTGGGCTCTGAATTGGGTTTTGGCCCAACCGGTTGCAAGCCTTGTTTAGTGAAAACTCAGCCAAGTCACGACCCAATTTTGTTTAAACCTAATCGGCATATCCGAAAGAGTATTCTAGGGAGAAGGGTGACGCAATCCAATCTTGGGAAGGAGAAGAAAGAGGCGGAAGGCAGCTCTGTCCGAGTGCAGAAGGAGGAAACTACAGAGTGTCTTGGAAAGAAGAGGAAAGGAAGCTTGCTTCTGGACGATGGGGCAAAAAGAGGTAAGTCTGTGTGTGAATCTGGATTTACGGAGTCAATTTCAGAGTTATCGGCGGTGGCTGTTGAACAGCCCCGCCGGTCACAATGAAGCTGTTAAGTTGGAATCTCCGTGGGGTTGGGAACCCACGGAGTATTCATACTCTTCATGATTTAATCATGAAAGAAGCTCCCGATGTTGTCTTTTTGCAAGAAACAAAAATGAAGTCACGACAGATGGAGATGTGTAAATTAAAATTGGGTTTCCGAAATTGTTTTGGAGTTGATTGTGTGGGTAGAAGTGGTGGTCTGTTTCTGTTATGGAAGGATGATGTGAATTTATCTATTGTTAATTACACTAAAAACCATATTCATGCGGTGGTTACCGATTGTAATGGGGGAAAGTGTTTGTTAACTGGGGTATATGGTCATCCTGATAGAAATTTCAGAGTGGAAGTTTGGAGGGTGTTAAAAGCACTGGGTCGTGGGGTTACTCTACCTTGGCTCGTGTTTGGGGATTTTAATGAAATTATGGATCATTCTGAGAAATGTGGAGGGAGTTTCCGAAGTACTAACCAGATATGGGAGTTTAGGGAGGTGTTGGAAGAATGTGATCTTAGAGATTTGGGATTTGTTGGGAATCGTTTTACTTGGAGTAATAGAAGGGAAGGGGCTGGTCTAATAAGTGAGAGGTTGGATAGGTTCTTGGCTAATTCTTTATGGTGTGATATTTATCCAAACCTCAGAGTTCAACATGGTGTGGCGGCTTATTCTGACCATATTCCTTTGTGGTTAGATACTGATGGGCAGTTAATTAGGAGAAAGGGTAAAAAGTTGTTCCGGTTTGAAGCTATGTGGGTGGGGGAGAAGAAGTGTTCTTCTATAATTGAGAATGTTTGGAGGAGAGTAGAGGCTCCATCTCAGTTAAGAAGTATTATGGGATGTATTTCTGATTGTGCTGAGGAGTTGGGCCAGTGGAATAAAATGTCTTTTGGTCATGTTCAAAATGAATTAAAAACTGCAAAGTTGAAGCTCAACAGTTTAGAAGATAGAGATGCAGGTTTTTGTCTGAATGAGGTTAACCAAGCTCGGGAAAATGTTTAGAAATGGCTTGAAAGGGATGAATTAATGTGGAAACAGCGGTCTCGAGTAATGTGGCTTCGGGAAGGGGATTGTAATTCTAAGTATTTCCATTCAAAGGCTTCTTCTCGAAGAAGGAAAAATAATATTGTTCAATTGCAAGATAATGATGGATGTTGGAAAAATGGAGATCAGATGGATGAGTTAATTATTGCTTATTTCCAGAAAATGTTTTCAGCTGCTGACCAAGTGGAGATGGAGGAGATTTTAGCGGGTATTGACAGAAAAGTAACTACTGCAATGAACGTAGAGCTTTCAAAACCTTTTGTGGCCAAGGAAGTGGAAGATGCTCTTAAACAAATGCACCCTTCAAAAGCTCCCGGACCTGATGGTATGTCTCCTATTTTCTTCCAGAAATACTGGCATGTGATTGGTCAATCTGTTATTGATGCTTTACTGTTAGCTTTAAATTCTGGAGAATTTCCTAGTGATATGAATCATACTTTTATTACCATTATTCCAAAGAAAGCATCTCCCTCAAAAGTGGCAGATTTTAGACCTATTAGCCTTTGTAATGTGCTTTATAAGATTTTATCAAAAGTCATTGCAAATAGGCTTAAGAAAGTCTTGCCAGAGGTAATCTCGGATACTCAATGTGTGTTTGTTCCGGGTAGACAGATTACTGATAATGTGCTTGTTGCTTATGAGATTTTGCATTTTTTGAGAATGAAAAGACAAGGGAATAAAGGGTTTATGTCTCTTAAACTAGACATGAGTAAAGCATACGATAGGGTGGAATGGGTGTTTTTGGAAAAAACTATGGACTCTCTTGGTTTTGATAGCAGATTTATTCAATTGATAATGCAGTGTGTGAGAACTGTTTCCTTTTCAGTTTTGGTTAATGGCAGTCCAAAAGGTCCTATAATTCCTAGTAGGGGAATCAGACAAGGAGATCCTTTGTCTCCTTATCTATTCATTCTATGTACTGAAGGCCTTATCTCTTTGTTGAAAAATTCTGTGGGTAAGGAAGGTGTTAAAGGTGTCCAGATTTGTAGAGGAGCCCCTAGAGTGAATCATTTGTTGTTTGCGGATGATAGTCTTATCTTTTGTCAAGCTGATGTAGTCACCAATGTAAAGATCCAGAATTTACTGAGTAAATATGAAAGAGCTTCGGGGCAATGTATTAATAAAGGAAAGACCTCCATGGTTTTTAGTAGGAATGTGAATGATGTGCTGAAAGCAGATATTATGCAACTATGGGGAGGTAGTCATACGCAGCAATATGAAAAGTATTTGGGACTACCACCTATGGTTGGGAGGTCAAAGAAACAAGCTTTTTGTGGTATTAAAAATAGAATTTGGCAGAAACTACAGTTATGGAAAGGTAACTTATTATCACAAGGGGGTAGAGAGGTCCTTATTAAGGCAGTAGCAATGTCTATTCCTACGTATGCTATGAGCTGTTTCTTGTTTCCAAAGTCTTTATGTAAGGAGTTAGAGATGATGATGGCTAAGTTTTGGTGGGGAAATCAGGGGCAGGGGAATAAAATTCATTGGATGAGTTGGGAGAAGCTTAGTAATTCAAAATTTAGAGGAGGGATGGGTTTTAAAGATTTACATCTCTTTAACCTAGCTCTTTTAGCTAAACAAGGTTGGCGGCTCCTAAGAAATGAAGATTCTTTAGTGCATCGTATGTTTAAAGCCAAATATTTTCCTAATACATGTTTATTTGAAGCCAAGACACGGCTTAATTAATCTTATGTATGGAAAGGAATTTGGGCAGCTCTCAAAGTTTTGAAAAAAGGTTGTAGGTGGAGAATAGGGAATGGCAAAACTGTTCAGGTTTTTAAGGATCCTTGGATTCCAGGTTTTTCTTTGCCTTACAATCATACAGAGTTTGAAGAAGATTTAAAAGTCAATTCTTTGATAGATGAGCATACGGGTTGGTGGAATGTTCAGATTTTAAGAGCTCTATTCAATCCAAATGTGGTTCAAAAAATTCTGCAACTAAATGTTTCTATCACTTCTGAAGATTCTTTGTGTTGGGCTCATGAGAGAAGTGGAGTATACTCAGTAAAAAGTGCCTACAGAGTGCTACAGCAGACTTTATCTCAAGGTACTGGGCAAAATTCTAGGGAAAGCACAGATTCAGCCTTTTGGAAATGTTTGTGGCATCTAAAAATTCCGAAAAAAATGAAGATTTTTGCATGGTGAGCATGTCACGATAAACTACCAATTTTCATGAATTTAAAAATAAAACATGTGCTGGAGAATGATATTTGCATCTTTTGTGATAATTGTCGAGAGGATGTTGCTCATGCTTTATTTTATTGTTCTGATGTGAGGTATGTATGGATGGATTTTTGCTCTAAATTGGGAGAAGTTAATTCAGATCTTTCTTTTTGGGAATTGGCAAACTTGGCTCGGGATAGAGGTTCACAGGACTTGTTGGCCAGATTCATAGCAGTTGCTTGGGGGATATGATATAGAAGGAACAAATTTATTTATGAGAATATTTCTCTGAATATTACTACTGCTGTTAATAATGCTCTTTCCTTACAGCAAGAGTATAAGCAGGTGCAGGTTTTTAATGTGTTTGATAAAAAGATCAATAGAGTTGTGTGTTGGAATCCCCCTCCACCAGGTTTTTTAAAACTAAATGTTGATGGTGCTACTTTCTTTCATAATTCTTCAGCAGGAGTTGGGGTAATTTTGAGAGATCATAATGGAGATATTGTAGTAGCTGTTAGTAAAGTGGAGAGGGAGGTGTCATCTGCAGAATTTATTGAGACTATTGCTTTGTTGAGAGGTTTGCAACTGTGTCTTCAGTGGGGTGTTCCAAAAATCTTGCTAGAATCTGATTGTTTGATACTTGTTAACACTTTGAATGATAATTCTGAGGTTCTAACAGAATTTGATTTTATCTTACAAGATATTCGCAGGCTTATGCATGGATTTCAGGAAGCCAGAATTGAGCATGTTAATCGTTTGGGTAATGGTGCTGCCCATTGTTTGGCTAGATATGCTAGAGAGGTTGATGATATTGTAATGTGGTGGGATTCATGTCCTTCTTTTGTAAGCCAAGCTATTTGGCTAGATAAAATTTCTATGTGTAAGGACTCCTTTTGATATGAATGTTAGTATGTCTGTTATAAAAAAAAAAAAAAAAGAGCAGTGATATTACGATAACGATGCAATTATAATCCAACCACAGATTCTTAATAAACTGCATGCATCATCCACTTAAATGCAGCATTAATATTCCTATACCTGCATGCAGTTTATATATATTGCCTCCTGTAATTGTAAATATGTGTATCTAATGTGTGAGGATCCGAGTTAGATGAGATTGAGTTATCAGATAACATGTTGATGGTGTTGAGATACTTTGAGTTGGCAGATCAGCTAAAAACTAGCAAGTAATCGCGATCTTTACTTAATTGAGACAGTTTTGAGTGTGTTTCGGTATTTTAGCCATACCTTTAGCTACGGGTATAAGAATCGCACAGATGACTCTAATTTTTCAGCGCGCAAGTCGTGGCTACTCAGTTATGCTCAGTGTGAATCTTTTTCAAGGTCAAAATCTACTATTTTTCCTTCCGAATCCCATTTTTAGTTTATGTATTTTTATTTTTTTTAATGGTAATATTTCATTTATTGTTTAGGAAGTGATTCTGAATTCGATTTGTGCCAGATTTTTGGAAGATTATTTCTTTTATTACATATTTAATTTTAGCATGATTTTGAGATTTTGTTATTTTTGGTAAAATTCTAATGATGACAATTTTCAGCTATACAGCCCGGCTTGTGGGCTGATTTTCGACATTATTTGATTGGATAATTTTGAATTGAACATCAGAGGTGTTTTTCTATATTTTTGGGTGATTTTCTTGTGTTCTTCCCCATAAATTATCTGTTAAAACTAGCATGCGGAATAATCGTTATTCTGTCCGGCATCAGTATCTTTAAAGCTAGAAATTAATTACATGCATGTAATTAATTATATTTATTTTACCTTAAGATCAGAGAATAGAATATCGCGTTTTTATAGTATTTTAATGTTAGTGCATGTTGTGAACATTAACAAGCAATTAAATGGAGGAATCTCATTTCACAAATTTTGTTTAATTAGTGAATAGAGGGGCCTGGAATTATTATTTATATTATCATATGAGTAATGTTAGGTACAAGTTTAAGTTGCCAAAAACTTTTGTAAAAAAGTAAGTCCTATTGAAAAAAGTAATTTTTTTTAATACTTTCCCATAATGCGCATGCGGTTATCAACTATTTCATAAAGAGATTACATAAAACTTGTATATTTAGAATCTATACAAATCATTACTCTNAACTTTTGTAAAAAAGTAAGTCCTATTGAAAAAAGTAATTTTTTTTAATACTTTCCCATAATGCCCATGCGGTTATCAACTATTTCATAAAGAGATTATATAAAACTTGTATATTTAGAATCTATACAAATCATTACTCTATGTATATAGCATATTAATTATATATAGTAAAATAGCAAATATAAGTTAAGAACATAAAAAAGCACGTGTTAGAACACTAATAATTTTAACGAATATATCATCTCAATATATATATATATAACGAATATATCATCTATTATTTAATAGGTTTAAATTAATAATTTATTCTATGATCCACTTCGTATCATGTCAATCATTCTTTCACTCGAAACTCAAATTCAGATAAAAATATGAGAGGATTTCGATCCTAGCTAATTAAAAACTCACACTCTTTAATCTTATCATCTAGTACCACGTAAAGAGCAGTGATATTACGATAACGATGCAATTATAATCCAACCACAGATTCTTAATAAAATACTCTTTTTTAAAAAATGATACACATCAAGTCAAAGTAAAAGTTACGAACAAATTTCTTTTCAAAAAAAAGTTACGAACAAATTTTAAAAAAATATTATTTTATTAAATAATTATATAAAAGTTGTGAATAATTTGTTATTTTATAATTTATGCAAGTGAGCCAGCTCGGACCATCCCGAATATGTCCTAAGATTGGCATGACAGCCCATTTGCTAAACCGAAACAGAGCCTGATAAGTCGATTTTTCTTTCTTAGGATGATGAAGCAAAAGAAAACGTCATCGTTTTTATGTTCCGTTGAACATGTTGGAGTTGCACCACGAGATCAGGCTGGCTATTAAATACGTCGTCGCTTAGTTCATATGTACGTACAGAGTGCATGTCTCTTTAGAAATGGGGTCTTGTCTGCGTTATATTAATAAATCTTGATGATTTTATTTACTTTTTAATTTCTTTTCCCTTCAGAACAAGTCTCGTTGATAAAATGGGTACAAATTATTATTTTCTCTGTGAAATTATCATTAATTTCAAAAATTTAAAATGATGAGAAGACGTAAGTTTTATTATTTATTTTATGTCTTAACACTCTTTCTCACGTGCGAGTCAGATTTTTCCTAAACACATAAAATATTTATTAAATAGGATAAACTATAGAGTCAGGGTTTGAACGCAGGATCTATGCTTTGATACTATGTGAAATTATCACTAATCCCAAAAGCTTAAGCTAATGAAAAGATGTAGATTTTATTATTTATTTAATATCTTAACATTATCTTATTTAACCAAGCAATCAATTTTTTTTTTTTAATTTTTTTAAAGTGATATTTGTGAAGAAGAACATCCTGAACTCAACATCAGAGGATACAAAGATGAAAGTTTAAAATTATTGATGATAACATATATTCTACTGTCTTGTTCGCATGGCCTCGTGGCCTAATTATGTGTCCTTTATTTACTCTCTGTTGTTTGTACTTTTAACTCGTTCTCCGCCATGACATAGGAATTTACAAATTTACAAAAGAATTTCAGTGTAATCAGCTTGAAGCTTTAGCACTGATGAAAGAACAAAAGAAAAATAAAAAATGATCTTTCCCGTAAAAGAAAATAAAGGAAAACAGCTATAAATTTTACTCCTCTGGGAGCCTGCACCATCATGTATACTGCCTTTAATTTGTAACTGTCATTGATTATGATTTCCAGAGATGATGCTTAATTGACCATACATATCTGTCTCTAATGGAGAACTCTTGAAACAAGATTGAACGAAAAGAAAGAAAGAAAGAAAGAAAGATAGAAAAGAAACCCAACAAACAGACCTCTTCAAAGTTCCTTGGCCTAGGAAAGAATCCACTACCTTCTAGTTTCATCTTCTTTGCTAGAAGCTAATTCTCTCTGTATATGTAAACTTGCTCTTCCTCTTTTCTAGTCAGAGTTACAGGCATGTGTTAAGACCTATTGTGGATAGGATCTGATCCTCTTCGCACTCTCCTTTTGCTCGATTCATTTGCATCGAACTTCTTGTTTGCATGTGCTGACATCTTCTCTGTGTTTCTTTCCTCCATGGCCAGAGACTTAAGAACGCGTGGGTTCCTTGCCATTATCCCACAATCTTCATGGCCTTGTTTGAGGGCAAGGTCTATGCTTCTCAAGCCAGAAATTTTGTCTGGTTGAATAGCTAAGAACCCAATGCAGATTAGAATGATGAACCCCCTATGAGCACGGAAAGCCATGTTTTCTCTACCCTCTTACAAAGAAGAAGAACGGAAAAATCTTCCTTTTGTTTAGGGTAATGACAGGAAACAAACAGGTCTGAGTTTGTAAACCCTCTATTCTTATGCTCCATTCCTGTGGATAAGCTTGTTATATATCTCTTATTCGATTTGGAGGGAGCTTGATAAGTTGATAACATAAAGCAGAGAGGGACCCAAAACAACTAAAAGGAAGTTTAGATTCACAATGAAATCTAAGCAAATTAAGGCCGTTGAACAATTAAGAATCTGATCAGGACAAATAAAGGGGTTGGAACAAAATACCCTTGAGAAGCCAAGTATCTTTTTTCATCAACCCCCAAAACATCCATATCATTTGCTTTGCTTTTGTCCACTAAGAAAAGGGCAACCCTGTCTCTTGGGCCCTACCCTCTTGCCACATCACCCGACCATGCTTGCGTGTACATTCCCTTGAGACTGATTATATTCTCACTAAGCCAATGGATCATGCTCAGTGTGGTTTCAGCTCTTGTTGATGCCATCAAATTTGTACTTTTCGGTCCAGCATATGCTGGATATATTTCAGGATAACAGGATGGATATGGGCGGATATGAGGGGGTTTTTTTTCCCTTTTGCCCATAAGAAAGGAGGGCAGGTCTGGGTTTATCTCACAAAATGAAGACTTGTATGCACAGGTATTCTGGTAAAGACACATAAACACAGATCTTTTGTAATTAAGAAAGCAGGTTTTTGTTTTTAAGCCAGGTAGAAAGAGGCAACGGGTCACCAGAAACCACAACATTGCTGTAGTGGTAACTGAATCATATAAAGAATGGAGGGCAAAAGGGAAATAAGAGGGAATAGAACAGGCTCCAAAAGAAACAAAGCATCGCTTTATGCCATTCTAATTTGATCTCCTCTCCACTTTAGAATTCCAAGCTCTATTCCCCATGCAACAAAATTTACAGCACTTGGTTTCTGTGCTAAGTGTCTTTCTTTACACTTTTCTTTGGTTTGCATATCTCTAAATCCTCCCAATTGAATATCTCAGATATGATACAGACACAGACAAACACAGTTTGATATTTTTCTCGTTTATTCATGCAGACCATCTTTTTCTTTATTATTTTATAATGCATATTAAAACAGTATACAATATCACATGCAACTCGGACCATTCTAAAGCATTAGTTTCTTCACTTTATCAAGATCACGCTGCTCGGTGCCTTATACTGAAGGATGACTGGTCATGGTCATCAATACAAGCTGAGCTTGGATGTTTTGTTAATGTGCTGATTCTTTGCTTTTTATCCTCCAATAAAAGTAAAAAGATTTAGAATGAGTTGTTGCTTTCTGGTCTATGTTTTCCTCCATGAGGTTTGAATTTTCTTTTGGGGTTTTTAGGCAGTTTGCATGATTCATGAACTGATGTGAACTGCAGTCCTTGTATGTTTTACAAGATAGATTGAAAACTACATTGAGTTCCCATGAATCCCAGACACCAAAATTTTGCATCTTTTCAATTGAAGGATGCTGAGTATTTTTTCTTTGATCCCATTTTTGTTTTTTGAGATATAACCTGTATAATTTTTATTTGTTTATTTAGTGAGGAGGAGGGGACGGGGACACAGGACTTCTTTGCCATCATCCTTATAGAAAGATCTACATCTTACAAAAATGATTTATAAACTGATGTGACATGATATGGTATATAAGATTGTAAAACACTTGTTGCTATAAAGTATGTCTGATGTATTATATTATAGCATGCCAATTTGTTAATGTTTATAAAATCTCTTTGTAAATTCAACACTTATCTTTCATTCATGTTTTGTTTAAGCCTAATGGGATCCTGCCAAGATTCCAACAGTGGCTTTAGTAGCAAATTCAAGGGAAACTGAAGTAGAACCGCATGCTGATACTAAATGCATGCCAAGTTCAAAGATGTGTGCTAAATCAGCTGTGATCTTCAGTGGCTGCAAGTGCCAATGCGCACCTTGGCTCCTAGTGAAATGGGTATAGAAAAAATGTATTTGTAAGCCTCTAAATGCATCCAACATATTATTGAAAGGGATCTTATTAGTATTTGTTGACACATCAAAATTACAAGTAGCAAAACACATGTATATAACCCAGCTTGGGGTACCGCTGAGTACTATGCTAGCTAATGTTGATGGCTTGATGTACTTGTTAGATACCCCTTTGTACTTTTGTCTTTCAAAGTTTGTTACCATTAGAATCTTCCATATAATTTTGGTGGGTCCCACGCCCTCTTATAACATAATCAGCAACAATACAAGAAATAAATTAGCTAGGGCTTTCCCGAAAGGCAAGTCTTAAAGTTGTGGCTTTTCCTTAATTTTGGTTTAGATCCGAGGACCTCGTGAGGTTTAGCTCACCCACCTTAACTGTCTCAGCACAGTGGCTCACATCCGTATGCATGGTGATCTACTGACCAAGGCACCAAAGAAAGGAGAGGAAAAGAATAACAAGAAGGCAAGTAAAAGAAGACAAAAGCAAATGGAGTTGGTAGTTGTTACCAGGCTATCTTTGAGCATTCCCCTGTTTCATTACTTTTTCAAAGGTTGTTATTCTTGATTATTCAGCAGAAGGGACAAAAAACTAAGAAAAGCTAAGAATCTTGTGACTGAACTTGAGTGTTTAATTTTGGTGCATTTGGTCATGCTAACATTGTTCAGTACATGAGAAAAGAACATAACATAGATAGCAACTGCTGTAATTTGGATAACAAAGACAAAAGTGGGAGCAACAAACAGAGGGTAATCGAAATGTTAAAGAGTTGTTTGTGCTCTACCTTTACATTGTTCTTATCGAATCTAATCATATCAAGACTTGTGAGAATATATCCAAGCCACTTCATAACAAATATATATTGTTTAACCTCTATATCATCCTTGTCATATCCATTAGTAAGTATGACCTCAATATATGGAATGAGGCTGGCCTGGCATCAATCATGACCATCCTCGGACCTGATCAACAGTTGAACAGGTATGGTTTCGGTCACGTGTGTAAAAGGGAGACAAACATGCTAGCTGCCCGTTATTCAGGCTAAAGAGAAATATTCAACGTGCCAGTCTTTTTTTATTTTTATTTTAGATATTGGGGAGGGGATTGAACCAAGGACCTCTTTTATGGAGGCTGAGTCTTATACCAACTGAACCACATGCTCTTAGCAACGTGCCAGTCTTCTTGCAGATTAAGAGGTAAAGTATAAAACAAGATTAAGTGTATTTATCTCTATTTATAGACCACACATCTATTGGTTTATATTCTACGTAGGGAATGAACTCCCGTACAAGATCACAACATGCATGTACATTAATATCTATGACTATATTTCATAATTTATCTCTATCTATATATCGCATTCTTGTTAGAGCATTGATATTGATTTTATCAAAGTCATCTCTAAATTTTAGCTAAAAGTACATATTTTCTATAAATCCAAAACTAATCAAGCCATAACCTCATATTGGATTAATCAAAATAATAAAATAATATTAATTTTTTAAAAATAATTTTTTAATTTTTTTTTTTCATATTTTACAACTACACTAACTATATGTTAATTAATAATTTAATTTTTACTTAAGTTATTGTGGGAAACGTGGGTTTGATATTTTGGAATAAAATATCACTTTTGAAGATGAAAAATGTGAGAAATGTTATGGAGTAGTTGGATATGATATTTTGAAATAAAATATTACTTTTGAAGATGAACCGTGTATCTTCAAATATGAAGAAAGCTTTAAAAGTACTGTAACTCATATTTGAAGTTCCTATTATTTGACTACTCGAATGCAACTCATTCTATTTATATTCTTTCAAATTTTGAAAATGAATCGACATTTAGATAAGTCAATGCCAGTACTCTTAGTAGGTTAGGTTTCAAAGGTAAAAGGTTAGGTTAGATTTGTTTACTCTTGAACTTAAAAGGACAAGCTTGAGCAACCATAAATTGTGACATCCAAGTCGAAATGCCATGACCTATCCAAGATGACATGTCGCACATCCATGGGAACAACCATCACACCATATCTTATCCCTGTATTCATGAATCCGAATAAAGACATGACATCATTCCTTCGTAGCTATATATATATATATATATAGGGCATATCAACCCATTATACACCGTATGGGTTGGGATAGGAAATTGACTTCAAACCTACAATAATGGTGATGGTGCTAGATGAGACTTTTTGACTTGTTCACGTAACTTTTTATCTATGATAACCTCGCAAGTTGCAACTCTCCACACTTCAAGATAGGATCCATCTCAGATTGAATGAATCGGATACAACTGATGAAGTTAAGATGACCCATGATATTAATGCTCGCCAGTTCTTCCAAATTCATTAACTCCATGTCCCTTGGTCAGGGGGAGACATGGTCATACCTTGAAAACCATACAGAACCTCAGAAGCAAGTCTCTAAGAAGTGCATTCTGGGCGCAGATATCTCTTAACACTATTTCTTTGCGAGAAATGATTTGTATAAACACCTAATAGATAAGCTCCATATAAACTTTTGTAAAAAGGTAGACCCAACCTTAAAAGAGTGTAAAAAATCATTTTTCTTAGTGGGACCCACTTCTTTACAACGGGCCAATGCAGGATATCTATTTGAGACTTTTTTTTTTTAATAAAAAAAATAAACATTACTCGATAAGGGTAGTCTCAAATATATCGAGTATTTAGCAAAACAAGTCATTTAACATTCTGTTCTCGTAGGATAGAGATGTTACTAACATACATGACAAAATGCCCGGTAAAGAGACTCATTATTCTGAAATACCTCATTTATTAAAAACTTAATTGAAAGGACATAAATAGTCTTGAAACTTGAAACTGAAATAAAGCAAAACATGAGCTAGTCTTAAACAAGACTAGTTTATTGAAATGACATGAAAGAAAACTTAATCCTTGTGTAAATGACACTTATTCATCTCTAAGTCTTTATACTAAAATTACTCCTGGCCATCCAGCTCTGCATCATCATAATCACCATCTGTGGCAATCAACATAGAATAAAACAAAAAGACAAACAACAAAAATGAGTCAAATACTCAGCGAATAGTACATCATATCGTAAATATTATTTAACAACACTTAAATTTTTGTAAGACTTTTCAAACAAACATATATCAGTCACAGATTCTCATAACATGCTTTACATCATTAATATGGGCGGAAACATACAAAATCATGGCAACATGAAACGTGAATGTATGAGTAACTTGTTTATCTTAAATTTTACTTATTACATGGTAAACCACGCTTGAATCCATGGCACCACATAACTTGTCATGTAGTGAAACACGCTTGAGTTCATGTTTCACTTAACTTGCATAACATGGAGTGAAATACGCTTGAGTCTGTGTTTCACTTATCTTGCATAACATGGAGTGAAACACGCTTGGGTCTGTATTTCACTTAACTTGCATGGCATGGAGTAAAACACGTTTGAGTCCGTGTTTTACTTATCTTGTATAACCTGGAGTGAAACTTGAGTCCGTGTTTCACTTATCTTGCATAATATGGAGTGAAACACGCTTGGTTCTGTGTTTCACTTAACTTGCATGGCATGGTGAGTCCGTGTTTTACTTATCTTGTATAACCTGGAGTGAAACACGCTTGGGTCCGTGTTTCACCTAACTTGTATAACGTGGAGTAAAACACGCTTGGGTCCGTGTTTTACTTAAATTGTATAACATGGAGTGAAACACGCTTGAGTTCATGTTTCACTTAAATTTGTATAACTTATACATGATATTTTCTTGTACGTAGTGTAGCATGACATGACATGTCCTAACATGATCTAAACATTTTATAACATTTCATGGCATGCATGATCTGAGAACTACATGGACATGGCATACATGATTTGGCTATTTATTACATGGCATGCTTGACTTAAGTTATTGTATGAACGATACATGGCATACATGGTCTAAGTACTACATGAATATAGCATGCATGATCTGGCCATTTTAATTCATAGCATATTATCTTAAATTATTATATGATCATATCATGGCTTCCATGTGATTTTAATGACATTCAATCCATCAATCAATAATCAATAATAGCATAACATATATAAGCTTACTTTCATATAAATCATCATAATTCATAGAAGTTCGTGAAAGCGATCTAACATTGACTTGGCTCTTAGCGCAATGTAGATAACCATCAAAACCATATCATATTATCATACCCAATTATAATATTTACATCATGCATACATTTATATGATCATACTATTTACCTCTTAGAGCTGTTTCCTGATTTTTAACTTGTAGCGTGTTACCTATACGAGATGCTAATCGTCACTAATATTTCTAGGAAAATATATCATAGCATTCTAAGTACTAAGAATCATGCCATAAATTAATTCAACAATTAATAAGCTATACTAAAATCAATATATATAATATTATTTAAAACCCATAAAATATCCCTTGGTTTTATATTTAACAAATATAACATAATAAAATTTACACACTCTAATATGACCAGCCCATGAAAAAGATGACTAAAAATAACTGGTTCCAAAATACTCCCTAAAATATAATTAAAGACATACTTTAAATATATTCTAATAAAAGTAAATTGTAAAACTTGGTTTGATTTACAAAATTCAGCCCAGCCCAATTACAGAAAAACCCATTTAAAGTTACTAGAACAGTTTCTTTAAATACAACCAACCCATTAAAATAATCAAGCCCACAAGAAATCAACTTGCTTAACTATTAAGATAATTTCTAAAATATACTAGAGTCAAACCCAATTTAAAACAAACACAGCCCAAGTTTAAAATTAACTCCAGTCATACAGCAAAGCCAATGTAAATAAAAAATACCTTTAAAGCCCATTAAGTCATATACCCTTAAAAGGCTGGAACTATAATTGGCTCTTTGAAATCTCAACAACAAAGTTTTATGGGCACAAAAGGAATTTCACCATCAATGAGATCTAGAGACTTCTTACTGCAGTTAAAAGATAAGATTTGGTGATACACGACAGAAAAATCATGAGGTATTTTTGGAATTAACTCAAAACAACATGGATATTTTGAGAAAAACAGAAACAAACCATAAAAGGAGACCTCATGTTTCAGTTTGACTGACTGAAAAATTAAGCCTTAAACACATAATTTATTTCTAGAACTCCAAAGGCTGGAAAAACAGATGAGAGTTAAAGACAACATGTGATATAAGGGAAAGTACAACAGATGAAAAAAACAAGGATGCAAGGCGAGGAGAGAGATCCTGCCAGAAACTTACTGAAAATGGTTGGCGGTGGCTAGAAAAATGAGGGGGCTGCACAAGTAAGTCTCTCTATGTGTCAACTAGATTTTCTTCTGTTTAAAACTAAAGGTCCTGTGGGATTTTTATAGATGAGGGAGAGGGAGATGCCGTGAGTCTTGAGGATAAATTGGATAAAGTTTGAGTATGAAGTGTTGGTTCTAATCTAGGAATCCTTTTTAAAAAACATCTGAAACTTATCTGATAACAACAGATGAACCGAGATAAGGGGAACTACTTTAAAAAATCTAATTAATCTGGTCTATTATCCCATTTTAGAAAAAAACAACTGATAAAAAGATATAGGTAAATGATAAAATGATTAAATAAAATAAATAGATCCTAACTGAATTAATCTAAGGTCCTATTCTAGGTTCGTATGTTACAGGATATTTCTTCCACCACCAAAATGGTACTACTATCATTTGCGTTAAGAGCACTAGTAGTAGACTCAATAAAACTAAATTTTGGTCAAAGAATAGCTAGGATGTACAACTAATACTGTAATAGACTCAATAAATGAATAGTGAAAGTAGCCAAAGATTATTTGGTCAGCCCCTTGAATTGACTAAATATTATTTTGAGATTAAAAAATGTACTTCTTGTTGTCTGCTGCTCTCCGACACAAGAAGAAAATTGTAAAAATACCACAAACAACTACGCAAGAAGAGAAAGACGAAGCTCATTTTGCACTTTCACAATGATTATTCCACTGGGTTTTGTTTCCATCATTTATGGATCAACAGAGTATCAATTCCAAGAAAGCATATTCCATTGAATTTTGTTAAACTGCTCGTTGATCAAATGTCTTTTGCCCTTTAGACTTGCTGAGATGTCTTTGAAGCTAGTCTAGTAAGCTCAAGCACATTCTTTTATTTGTTTTTTCTTCCTAGTCTATTTGTGAAACCATGAAAATGCTACTTTCGTTGTTAGGACTGTTCATGCGGGCAGGATTTTATCCGGCCCGGCCCAGAACCCGGATAACCGGGTTTCCGGTTAAGGTTTTCGGCCCGGATTTGACCCGGGCCGAAACCCACATTTATATAACCGTTTACTACGGTCCGGATCCGGGTATGATACCTGGGTTATAATTCTAAACCCGGTTAACCGGGTGTATATAAATTGAGAAAAAAAAAAACCCTACGCTGGAAGCCGTCTCCAACATCTATCGCGCCGAACCATCTCTGTGTCTGGACGAATACCATATCGAACCATCTCTTAGTCTCTCCGAAACCATATCCATCGTCCCTCTCTGAGTCTCTCCGAAACTCTGCCGTCGTCTTCATCCTCGTGCCTCGTCGTCATCCTCGTGCCGATATAGGTAAGTAGATACTTCTCTGTTTGTTGGAAATCGAGGGTATGTATGTATAAGGAAATATTGACTTGTGCAAATATTATAGTTCTGCAAATACCAACAACAAATAGAACAAGCATTAGTATATGTTACCCAAATATTAGTTCTGTAGATAGTTGTATTTTAGTTTTTTATTTAACTATAAATTACTTTACTAAGGTTGTAAAGTAATTTGAAATTATTCTGTATTGCGTGGAGACTCATGATGCTGGTTTTAGTGGATTTAATCAATGAAAGTAAAAGGTGCTCAGTTTATTTTTTAAAAATGAAATTAAGAAAGGGAAAAACAATGAAAGCAAAAGGTAAATTCTCATTTTTAATTCTCTTATATGTCAAAGTACAGTGGATATTATTGTGATGGCCAAGGAAAGTTTAGATGCTTTGAATAAAATATAACCTGCTGCTTTTGAGGCTATGATGTTGTTTGATTGAGAAGACTGTCACAGAGGAATATCTCAAACTAAAAACAAAAAAGGTAACCTCTAATGTGGGATGGTACCTACAGCTTGATTATTGTCATATATATGGTTATATTTTTTCTGCACTCAGTGATCTTCATGTGATAAGGTTGGGTTAGGTTGTCACTTTCTAGACACACGTCTCTTTAATTCCCACAATAGTTGTTGAGGAGAGAAAGATAAAGAACTGTTCAAAAACTATATTTGCAGAAAAATAGCCAGAACCCAGTAAATTAATAATAAGGAAATGGTGTCTTAAAGAATAGGAGATCAATTTCAGAAGTTTTTTTTTTTTTTTGGAAACAATGTTGATCTTTTCTGGAATATGCTGTTCATTAATAGTATTGATCTTGTCTTCTCAATGACTTTAATTAACTTCATTAGCATACCATCATTGATCTGTGGTAGTAAATTTCTTATTCTGGATTAATACCTCCATCAAACAGAATGCCTACTAATCCTTATTTAACTACAAATATTTATATCAGTCATCATGATGAACAGATAAATGCATGCGAGCGAAGAAACTTACAGAATTACATGATTGCTTGTAGGAATATCAAGTACCTTTAGAAGATAAGATTCCAAACCATTTTTTGATTGGCTAAATGCATATATTCAAGTAATGTGAGGACCCCTTATCGGCAATGAGGGATCACTAGCTATTTTGCTTCAGATATATAGTATCATGACATATATGCTGAGTCAAATGGATAACGTTGGATGTTCAAAAGATATATATGGTGTTTGCTTATTATAGTGTTTCCACGAGTTTTTAGCTGTTGGGTCGATTCTTTCATTTGATTTTCTTTGAACATTTCATTTGCTTTATACTTTCACCAGCTACCGATAATTTGCTGTTAAGGTTACTGTTATAAAACAATCTGTTATTATTCTTTTCATTTGATTTGAATTATTAGCTTTGTTTATACATATGTTCGGTTATTTGTTTGCTGTGTTTGATTGTTTATTCTACTGTGTTTGTTACTCAATAACAAATGGAAGAAGATTCTGTGAGTTGTACCGTCGGTACAACTCAAGGGGTTGGTAGTGACTCATTTTTTCTTTCAGTTGATGTGGAGGAGCATGGAAATATTCCCACTCCTTCATCCACACATACACAACAGCCTACCCATTCCATCCCACCTTTACCTAAAAAATCCAAGAAAACACCTAGTAACCAATCGGTGGTTTGGGAACATTTTGAGAAAGTGCTACCTATTGACCCCAATAACCCAAAAGCTAAGTGCAATCATTGTGGTAAGCAGTATAGTTGCCACTATAGGAATGACACTTCTTCTATGAATCACCACCTTTATAATGTATGTGAAAATTCCCCCCTTAGGATTAAAGGAGCTGGAAAAAGTAAATCCTCTAGTGGTAAAAGGGATGTGGAGGGAAGAGTATCTAGCCCACAAGTAAAGTATGACGCTGAAAAACTTAGGGTGTCAACCGCTAAGTTTTTTATTAGGTGTGAATTGCCTTTTAGGCTAGTGGAGCACTTAGGGCTTGTTGAGTATGTGGCTGATTTAGAGCCTCGATTTACATTGCCATCCCGACTCACTCTAAAAATGGATTGTATTAAGCTGTATAACGAAGAGAAGATACAGCTAAAGAAATTATTAAATGGTCAAAGAATTTGTCTAACCACCGATACCTGGACATCGGTGCAAAACATGAACTACATGTGCATTACAGCACATTTTATTGATTGCAATTGGATATTGCATAAGAAAATAATAAAGTTTTACCAAATTCCCAATCATGAACTACATGTGCATTACAGAACTTGTATTTCTGTAAATGTTAATACTTGGTTCACTCTTTTTTACCCCTTGGTACAGAATTCGTGGTTCATCTGCTGGACAAAACGATTGCAAGGTACCACTCCACTTTCATAATGATACATTTTTATATTTCAGAAGAAAGAAAAATGTATCATTTTTATAAATACATTTTTATATTTCACATTTATGTGAAGACTGCAAGGTAATCTTGGATTCTTGCAAGATATAGGGAATTGAGATATAACATAAGTCATCAGCTTTGTTGATTGTGTCTCATACTATGGTGCCTTTTAATGGATTTCTTACTTGAAAATGTAAATGTTAAGTTGGGGAATAAATTTCCAATTTCCTTTTTTATTTTCTCTGTGCCGTCACATCACAACTTCAGCTAGCATAAAGTGGAATATCTCAGAAGTTCTCGCTTTACACTTATCAGTTGGTAAAAAGACTGAATTAGGCGCCGTTGACTGAATTTCAATTATTTATTTATATTTCTTCTATGATAACTTCATAGTGCTTTAAACTCCGCGTCATCAAAGAGTCAGAGACTCGGAGTACAGTTGAATTTTGATTTTGTATGATTTTGACGATGGGAGATTAGGAGGCTAATCTGCACCAAGCTTTGTATTATTGTTTGCATTAAAATTTCTTGCAGTAATTTTAGGATGGTGCTTTGGCATTTGAATTATTGGATTGATAAGTTCAATAGAGCCAGGCTTTTACACTGGGTTGGTTTTTAAAGCATGAAAGTTGACCGAATGGGTATGGAACCTAAAGCTGTCGCATACTATCCCATTTGTTGGTTTGTTTTGGTTCATGTGCTTTGGTGCACCTTCAAATGAGATGTATTGTCTTATTTAGTAAAATTTTGTCAATGATTGTGTTTTGTTTAATACCACACTTTTATTTCTTTTCTGATGTTGGCTAATCGGGTTTCCTTGTTGAACTTCCTTAATAAGCAATGAAGTGCATTATTTCATAATGAATGAAAAAGGCCATTAGTGCAGATAATGCTATGAAATGTAAAAATTACTTGCATGCAGGACAATTTAGTGTTGATATTCTCAAATATGTTCTTGCATTCATAATCTGCACAACTAACTCTCCTTTCAACTTCTTGTAGAATGCCCCTTACTTATGTAAAAAAGATGGCATTGGCCATGAGTTATGAAGCGCCAACAGAGGCAGTTTTGTGGGCCAGTGGTGGCATTAACCTTTTCTTTTCTTTTTTTCTTTTTTTGGTAGTTTATGCTTGTAAGGAGTAAGAAAGTAGCACATGTTTTTGGCTTGATTTGAGCTACTTGATTTGAGCTAATAGCTGATAGTTTTATATGCACTTTTTTTTTCTTTTTCTGGGAATGAGGGTTTAAAATTTACCCTTTTAATCTGTTTGTATATACACTAAGTCTACAGTATCTTACAGGTGATGGGGAGAGTAGGATTTAAGTTTTCAATTTTTTTTATATTAATCCATTACGCACTACAGCATGGTTTTTACTTGTCATTTTTAAGGCATTCTCCACCCTATCTAAAATAAATTTTGCAATCTGAATACTGATTTAAAAAAAAAAAAAAAAAACCGGGTTCAATCCGGAACCCGGAATCCGTTTTTTAAAACCCGGATACATCCGGGTTCCGGACCGGTTTAGACCCGGTCTAACCCGGGCCGGGTGTACCCGGGTTCCCGGGTTGGAACCCGGATGAACAGCCCTATTCGTTGTTAGGAGAGTTCTTCATGTTCATAAATGATTTTTGCATGAAGATTTAATCTCAATGCAAGAAAGCCTACCAACTGTATGATAAAATTATAACCTCTGCCAATCGTAGTGTCTGTTACAATTACATAAATATTAGAAATTACAATTAAAATTAAAAAAAATTAAAAAATTAAAATTAATATTTTAATAAAATAGTGATAAATTTAGAGAACCTATTATTTAATATTGTAAAAAGTGGCTAGTTAAAATTTGTAAAAGTGAATTTTCTAACTAAATTTTAACTAAAGTTTGTTGAGGCCAGTACTAATACTTTAACAGAGATAATATACTTGTAGCAAAGCTAACATAAGGGTAGTCTGTATACCACTCATGGCTACATCTAAGCCCCCACAGGGTGACTGACATCGAAAGCAAAGCATCGCCTGACCAATAAGAAAAGCAGGCTTGGCTTCTCTTGCTTTGCAGAGCGTCATCAGATAATGAAACACCAATGTCCGAGAAAGGATTAGACGATCAAGGAGATAGGAACTAAGCGTACAACCATTAGAAAATAAGTTGCAACAAATCATGTCTATGCGAACAAGAAGTAAATTTCAAATGACAAGCGGCCGGTACACAGCAAGTTGAGACGCACAAGTCATGTATACATTTGTAGAACTGAGAAAAACAGAAATGGAGATGTCATGGCCTCCCAACAAGCCACAACAGTATTTACCAAGACACGTTTTACCCTTTTTTTTTTTTGTTAATATTTTCTTTTCTCAATTTGAAATCTCTGGGCGAAGGAAATGTTCATATTTATTTGTTACCAGTTTTTGCCCAATCACTCTCTCAATTGAACACGGAAAACCATCTAGCACCAGCACATGCACAACCAAATTAAACAGGTTCCTGGTGTGGAGTCACGGTGGGTCCTGATGCTATCGCAAATTGAAGACCCCTACGTTGCCCATGTTGCAGCACAAAAGCAACTTGTGTCGCTGCCAATGCTGCAGCCTCCTGTTTCACCACATTGTCACAGAAAAATTCAGAAACCAAATCCCAATTGAAGTACAGAAAGAAGTACAATAGTACCTGTTCTAATTATTAAAAAATGGAAAATACATTCAAGGAAGAATATTTTTTTACATATAATACATTCACATAAGGTCATAGTAGAAAAATTACTTGAAGAAAAAAAGAATAGAAAAGTGGGATTAAGTAAAAGGATGAATGAAGCAATTAAAGACTTTATTGCTTAAAAAGTTTATGATTACGAGTAGAACTAAAAGTAAGACTGACCTGTCTTTGACGTCGACGCTGCAAAATACTGATGGCCCAAGCCATAACGTAGCAGGGCAACAGAAACCCAGCAGCTCGAAGCAAGAAGAGCTGCGGAACATAAACAAAATATCAGTTTCATTAACTGCAGAATGAACTTCAACATAGAGTGCAGCAGCCCTAGACAATGAAAAAAAACAAATTTCAAGTTCAAATTGCACTAACAGAGAAAAACGTAGTTGTTTCATCTTCTCCATCAGGGTCTGTGATCGTCAATGCATGGCGCAGGAGCAGGAGGGCCATTAACTGCCAAATAGAGAAAATCCTGGTCTTAAATGCATGAAATTTGAAGTAGGAAACATTACCCCCTTTTGTAGATGTCATTTACTTGACTCGACAGGAATTGGCATAAATGCCTTTTACCCATGACTCAAAAGAGCTTAAAACCACAGCATGTACCCTTGGTTAAAGATGAAAAACTCCCCATACCGCTCTTCCATGAAATATGAGATATTGATAAGAGCTAACAATTTTTAATCATGCTTTGGCTGAAAGTGCATGCAACCAATGAGCAATTGGAATGACTGCCCGAGTTTATGGACTTACAAACAGAAGAATGCTCATGATATACATATTCATATAAATGCATGTACATATAGGTGTTTGCGTTCTTGTTCCCGACTATTCAGGGAATTCACCATGTGATTTCCAGTCTAAAGAATTTATAATTCATGGGCTTACAATTAGAGCAGCCGAACGGCAAAATGCAGCCCCACTAGCATTTGAAGCTGCATACTCATCATATTCAGCTTCCAAAAATTGGCGTTCTGCATCTGCAATTGCCAAGATGCGAGGATCACTAAGATCCAAAGGGGTGCCAGAGATTGTCCAGCCTCCACTGCAAAAAGAGCCACCAAAGATTTCAAAAGACAGATTCAAATTGACATCTATACTACACATAATAATAATAGTCATGAAAAACAGATAATTGGCAAGAAATGGGACAATTTAACTTACCCAATATTAATGGCGGTTTCTTCTGGGTGGGGTGGAGGAGGTGGAGCAGTATACCCAGGTTGGTAAGGCTGTTATCATAAAAATGGAGTGTATATGAACATAAACTTCAATGTTTTAACAAGAATAAACTGCAGCTAAAATAATTCCAAAACAAGCCACATACAGTTTGACCCAAAAAAATAAAAAAACTCTCATGGAAAACACATAGGCAGCCTACTTATCTAAAGAAAAATTGTACATAAGCAACAAACACATCAAGTCTACGAGTCCTTTGTACAATGATTTTTGGGTATGTCTTCAATTTCACTTAAAAATTAATTTTTCATATGAGAACAAGAAACTGGCAGTTCAACCCATGCTCCATATAAGCCTAACCGTGGTATATCTAAAGTCAGCTATTGTATGAGACCAGTGATTCTCATTTCCCATGGAGTGGAATGAGAAAGCATACTAGTATCTGAAAATGGCATAAAAAAAACTTTGAACATCATTTGATAACCTGGGGAAATGTTTCTAATATAATGCTTGTTCAATGTCATTCTTGAGCACTAGTACGCTCTCCATGCCATAAAAAATAATAACTTTGATAGTGTACTTCCAAATACGAAGCAAGCATGCTAGTGTCGCAGAAAATTAACTTCAATATCATGTTTGCTACTTAGAAATAGCATAAAATATAAATTAGATTTAAAGAGCATACCTGATGACATATCTCACATGTTATATCTCCTTTCTCATTGCACCAATGCTGAACACACTTTCTATGCGCATACTAAAAAAAATGAAGTCAAGGATACATCAGGGAAAACCGAGATAACAAACAGAAAATAATACCAATTTCACTGCATAAAAGAAAAATAAAAGATTAGAAAAGAAAATGGAAATTGTCACTTCCTAGAGTAGTTTATAATAACGTCCATGGCACAATAAAGCATCTTAATAAATATTTTTCATTTTGATGCCAAAGGAATTGACTTGTTAGCTCTAACAATAGTGGTCCACAGAAATAATTATTGAAAAAGAAAGCTATTATTTTTTTTTTTGATAAGTAAAAGAGAAATATATTAGAAAAGAAAAGGGCAAGGCCCAAGTACACAGGGGGTATACAAAGAGTCTTGCTACAGACTAAGCACTGCGAAGAGCAGCGTGAAGTTCAGCAAAAGAAGTGCCATTCAGTACAATAGAGGAAGCCCATAAGACTAAAGTATGGTAAAAGAAATCCCTAAAGCCTTCCGGAGAGCGCTCCCTATCCTCGAAACAGCGGCTATTTCTTTCGTTCCATGTGCACCACATTAGGCAAAGTGGTACCATTTTCCAAATATCTGGAATCTGCCCCTTGCCTCGGATTCCTCTCCAACAAGCCAAGAGATCTATTACCTTTCTAGGCATTACCCATGCCAAACCTAGTCTTGTGAAGATGTCGTCCCATAATGCCATTACTGCTTCACAGTGAAGGAGTAGATGGTCCGCTGTCTCACTGTTGTGTTTGCACATATAGCACCAATCCGTTAGGTAGAGACCGCGTCTTCTCAATTTATCAATAGTCAGTATACTCTCATGGGATGCTAGCCATACGAAAAAGGCCACTTTCAAAGGAGCCTTAGTCTTCCAAATGCACTTCCACGGGAAAGCAGTGGAAGGATGTGTCGAGAGTATCTTGTTGAAAGAACGTACTGAGAAGCGCTTATTTCCTGTGGGTGACCAAAGTAGATGATCTTCTTCATCAGTGTGGAGATTCGAAGCTTGTAACGCGTTGTAAAAATTAACAATGTCTCATATTTCCCAATCTTGCGCCGCTCGGGTGAAACTTACTGACCAATGAGTGGAGGTAGAGGAGCTATCTCGATTATCAGCAACTGTGGCCTCCATATCAGCCGCAATTCTGTACAGTGAAGGAAAAGTGTTCTTTAAAGCATTCTCTCCACACCAGGTGTCGTGCCAGAAGCTAACATGGTTGCCCCTTCCTACCACCAATCTACAATTAGCAAAAAAAGCTTCCCATCCGTTGCGTATGAATTTCCACAAACCTACACCATAAGCCCCACGAACTGCGTTGGAACACCAACCACCCCGCAAGCTCCCATATTTACTGTCGATGATTTCTCTCCAAAGAGCATCTCGTTCCCTATGGTACTTCCATAGCCATTTACCAAGTAATGCCTGGTTGAGAATTCTCAAGTTGCGGAGCCCTAGTCCGCCATTTGCCAAAGGTGTGCATACTTTTTCCCATTTGATCAAATGGAATTTTTTCGCGTCCTCCAGACTACCCCATAGGAAATCGCGAAATGTCTTCTCCAGTTTATGCGCCACACCTGCGGGCAGGGGGAAGAGGGAGAGAAAATATGTGGGAAGGTTAGATAGGGTGCTCTTAATAAGAGTGACTCTACCTCCTTTGGATAGGTAAAGTCGTTTCCAACCCGCGAGTTTACGTTCAATTTTCTCGAGAACCCCTTCCCACATGGTCTTGGATTTGTGGGAGGCCCCCAAAGGGAGACCTAGATATTTCATAGGCAAGGATGACACTTGGCAGCCCAGGAAATCAGCCAAAACACTTAGGTTATCGACCTCACCGACTTGAACCATTTCAGATTTAGCAAGGTTGACCTTGAGTCCGGAGACGGCTTCGAAACAGAGCAATAGAGCCCTTAGGGAGCGGATCTGGTCAGGGTCTGGCTCGCAAAATATCAGAGTGTCGTCTGCAAAGAGAAGATGAGAGATTGAGAGATTACCCTGGGTGGAGCCGCCCACTAAGAAACCCGAGATGTGGCCTTCCTCCACCATTCTGTGCAACATTCTGCTTAATACATCCATTACTAAGATGAAAAGAAGAGGTGATAGAGGATCCCCTTGCCGCAGACCCCAGGAACTATTGAAGAAGCCTTCGGGAGTGCCTTTCACTAGGACAGAAAATCTGACGGTTGTGATACAGTGTTTCATCCATTGGCACCACCTTTCCCCAAATCCGTATCTGCCCATAATATGCATCAAGAAGTCCCAGCTGACATGGTCAAAGGCCTTCTCCATATCCAGCTTGCATAAGATACCTGGAATACCAGATTTGACCCGGCTGTCCAAACATTCGTTGGCAATAAGAACGGAGTCAAGGATTTGCCTTCCTTTCACAAAGGCGTTTTGAGACTTCGATATGATCTTCCCCATGACGGTGCTCATCCGCTTGGCTAAAACCTTGGAAATGATTTTATAGACCCCACTCACTAAGCTAATAGGGCGAAAATCCTGCACCTCCACAGAGCTTGCCCTTTTCGGAATAAGGGCGATAAATGAGGCATTGAGACTTTTCTCAAATTTCAAGAAAGAGTGAAATTCGAAAAATACCTTCATAATGTCCTCCTTGATGATGTCCCAGCTAGCTTGGAAAAAAGCCATGGTGAAACCATCGGGACCTGGAGCCTTATCTTTGACCATCCCTTTTAGAACTTTAAGCACCTCCTCCTCTTCAAACTGCCTCTCTATCCACGTGGCACTTAATGCATCGATGGAGTCGAAAGTCAAGCCATCTACCTTAGGCCGCCAAGAATGTTGCTCCTTGAGTAGCTGATCGTAAAAGTGAACAATATGTTCCTTGATGTCTGCCTTGTTGGAGATAGTCCTCCCGTCAGAATGAAGAACCTCAATGGCATTAGTTCGTCTGTGGGAGTTGGCGACACGATGAAAGAATTTGGTGCACTTGTCCCCTTCTTTCAACCAACGGGCTCGAGATTTTTTTCTCCAAGATATCTCCTCCAGAAGCGTGATTTTTTCCAATTCAGCTATCACAACCGTTTTCCTTTCCTTTTCCTCCTATGTGAGGGCCCCTGTCGCATCTTTATCCTCGAGATACTGCAGTTCCTGAAAAAAAGTGTCTTTGGGTATTAAGGTTCCCAAAGATTTCCAAGTTCCAAGATCTCAGGTCATTTTTCAAGGCTTTGAGTTTTCCGGCAAAAACAAAGCTGGGGGTGCCCGAAATCTGATAGGAGGACCACCAAGCTCTGATTTTGTCCATAAAGCCCTCCACCTTCAACCACATATTCTCAAATTTGAAGTATCTTCGCCCCTCTTGAATACCTCCACAGTCTAACAGGAGTGGAAAGTGATCAGAACAAAGTCTGGGGAGGCGTTTCTGACAAAGGGTGGGGAAGTGTGTCTCCCAGGAAGACGAGACAATAAATCTGTCCAAGCGAGACCATGCCCTCCCGTTTGACCAAGTATAGTCACCCCCCCCACCCCCCTAGAGGGAGATCAATCAAGTCCAGCTCAAAGATTAAATCTGAAAAATCAGCCATGGCTGATCCCGAACTGGAGTCCCCGGACCTTTCACTCGAGAAACGAGTGATGTTGAAATCACCTCCAATGCACCAAGGGCCCTCCCACCAACTACACACTCCAGCGATCTCATCCCAAAGAAGCTTCCTACTGTTATCATTGTTCGGGCCATAAACGCCTGCGAAGCCCCACCTGAACCCGTCTTCCAAGGATTTAAAGGAACATGCAACCACGAATTCTCCAATGAATTCATCGACCAAGTCAACGACTCTCTTATCCCACATCACAATAATGCCCCCTGAAGCGCCCTTAGAGGGCAAGCTAGTCCATCCCACGTAAGTGCAATTCCAGAGATTTCTAATAGTACTCCTGTCTACGTACTTCAATTTAGTCTCCTGTAAGCAAAGGATGTCCGCCTTCCAATCCCGGATTAGATTCTTCACCCTAAGACGTTTGTTCGGGTTGTTTAAACCCCGAACATTCCATGAAAGGATCTTGGGCTTCATGGATCGCCTAAATGCGCCCTGTCAGTACTTCTTTCCCTGCTAGCACTTCCTTCTCGACCATAGTTTACGGAACATGCGAGTCTCTTTAATTCCCTCTCTCTTTTCTGAGTGGATCGGAGGTTGTGAGACTGCTCAGCTGCAATGGCTGTGAATAGTGCTGTTAGTTGGTCCTCGAAGCCGACACAAGAAATACCCACGCAGTGCCGGATGTCTTCTACCTTCTTCAACACCCAATCTGTTTGAGGATCGGACCACGGCAATGCTGGTGGCAGCGAGCAAAGGGGACTGGGATCGTCCCCTGCATTCCCGTCCCCTTCGTTCCCCATAACATCCCCTTCATTCCCCATATCGGTAAAAGGTACTAATAAACCTAACCCTTGTACTACCTCCACTTCTTCCTCCTCTTTAGGGCCGAGTTCAACCTCTTCCTCAAGAGTGCATAGAACCCTGGAAGAAAATTCCAATGATTCCTTCAAGGCTGTACACAGCTATTGTCTAATCACACAAGCTCCAAGAAAGACCAATGATGTACAATGGTTCTTAAGCTACTTTAACTCCATCTGGTAGTGAGGTATAGGATGATATGTATCGTTCATATAATAGGGTAAAAACTAGAAAATTCTGTATACCAAAATCCTAAGTAACTAATATTGATAAACTTTAATGGTGTTGCATGTCGTTACAACTCATGAAAAGATTTAAGTGTCAAACTTAGTCTTCAATCTAAAAACATTTTATCAAATATAAAACCCCCCATTGTGCTCCAAACACTACCTAAAAGCATTTTCTAGGTAAAGACTCCAACTCTATATTCCTTGGCTTACAATTCTTTTGGACATGACCCAAGCCAATCCTACATGAAAGAATAAATCACAACACAGTGCACTTGCAATCTCTCAATATAACGTAAACCCTCATAGAAACAAGCTTCCTAATTTTTCTGGGTTTCTTTTGACTATTCTTATTAGAACATGAATTGAGCCTTCTACAAATTAATTCAAGACCCTAAACCACTTGTTTTCTTTTTTTTTGATAAGACAGACCCTAAACCACTTTTTTAACACTACTTGAAAGCCCATATAATAAAAATAAATAAATAAATTAATAAAAAAAAAAATCCCATTTCACCATTTAATGAAGTCAGAGGTGTGACATGCGGTGTTGCAAAACTCAAGATAATCATCAACTGAATGAAGACTGCATTTGAAACGAGTGATGACAGTATTACAATTTACTCCTAGCAAAGAATCTCGTAGCGACTGTCATTAGCATAGCAAACTCACCTAGTTGAATCGCCACCACTACTCATTAGTAACCTTACGATTACAGAACATGATCACCAAAACTAAGATCCTCAATGGAGCCACTCTACAGCCATCAAATGGACAAGCGAAATTCAAAAGCTTGAAAAACACATAACAAAAAATACTTTAATTTTTGGAAAAAATGAAAGTTCTTATTATTGCTCTCTCTTTCAAAGAAGATTCATTTCCGTCGCTTCCGTAATGTGTCTCTTCACCTTTATATAAGCACCCTTTCAATTCCAGCCAACCCCACAAATTTTCAGAAAGAATATGTCACGTTAATTGAAAGCATAAATCCGAATTACTAACGTCTTCGACAACAAACACGTTCCTATTATTAGAATTTGTTCATATATCGCACGCTGACTTAATCCTTTTTAATCCTAATTTTGTTTTGGATAAGTACCGATCCTACAATTACCAAAGAACTATAGTTCATATCACACATTCAGCAGCATATATATGGACAATACATGACAGAGACAAGCATATTCAAAGGCCTCCAATCCGATAGCGAGGCAAACATGGTTTTAAAGCTTTTACCTTGAGGCTTCCACTACAAGCACAAGGGGTCTCCAAGTTATGGGCGCTATCCTCCTCCTGGCAAATGCGACACTCAGCCATCTGAATCAGCGGCTCCTCCTCAGCCGAGCTCTCGCTTTCTTCAACCATCTTACTCTCATCCACAGAACACGACGGGCCCGCAGCTTCTGCACCGAGGGGCGGCCCAGAAGGAGCCTCGGAAGGCGGCTCCGTCCCGGTCACCGCAGCAGGCGGAATCGGACAGTCCACATACAACACCAAGTGATCGCTCATATTCTCTTGGGGAACCCCTAATTCACCACAATATCGCCCAAGCCTTTGTGAAATACCAAACACGCCGTGGCTTTCAAAATCTGAAACTTTAAAAAGAAAATCTCGAGAATGATAATAGTTAAAAAAAATGTAGAGAAATTGAGGAGGTAGGGCCTAGGTACCTAAAGGCAGAGGATTAGAGGTTTCCGAGAAAATTCAAGAGGGGGAAAATGGAAGGGAATCCAATGGCGGAAATGTATATACCAAGGGAAATGTTTGTCTGAGTTTCCTAATCGATTAGTCTCCGAATTTTCCCTACATGTCTACACAATGTGGGGTCCACTCGTGTGTGTATATATATATAGTATACGAGTGTGGGGCCCACTGGTCTAGACCTCGGATTTACCGATCGTCAACGGCAATGAGGGTAATTTTGTCTTTTAGGAATATGCATTGCCGCCTAAACGACCGCGTAAAAGTCGGGTTCACCACGGAAGCCAACAGATTTTCTGTTTTTCTTGTTCCCCATTTAAGAATTTATTAGGCGGTGGTTATTTTGGGGGGTTTTATCCTAATGCTTTCTATACAAAATCCAAAATATTGATTATCTATGTGTAAAAGTAAAGATAAATGATATATATAGTCTTAGAGTACTCAAATATTATATAAATTTTTTAAAAAATAGTAAATATGAGATTCATATGAAAAATAATTAAATTTTTAATAATAAATTTTATTTTTTAAAAAAATTACGTGATACTTATCCACTTTATAATTGTAAACATAACTCGTAACATAAAAAAGGATTCAAATCTATTTTCATTAATTACAGGATTTCTCAATTCCTCCAATTCATTTTATTTATACTCACAAAATTGAGTAGATATTATTTTAAGAATAACTTTTTCTGTTAATATAAATCATTTTTTTAATTATAATGATTTCAATTATGCCAATTAGGCCTAGTTTGGATAGTAAAAGTATTTCACTTCATCTAATCTCATCATTACAATTTTTTCAAATTCTCACATAAAATAGAGCAAACAATTCAATTTTTTTAAATTTTAAAACATTAATAATATTAAAAAAATAATATTCTAACAATATTTTATTCAACTTTCATCTCAACTCATAAAATTCTTATTACTACTATTCATAAAATTATCATTTCATCTCGCATTCCTCAAGACTACTGTCTCGTTTTCTCTGCAATTTACTTTTTCTCCTACTTTGTTTGTTGCGATGTTTTAATTATTCTTCAAGGATTGTTGTTTGATTCATCCACAATCTCCTTGATGCACAATAAATACATCTATTTACTTGATTAAAAAAATACGGTTCCTTGCATTTAGTTTTCTCTAACATCATGGAATGGTTCAAGACAAACACTCGAACAATAATAATCTTTTCTTTTTTATTCCAAGTTGACATTTTTTGTTTGTTTGTTGGGATTACCCACTCCATATTATTATTTTGGGTTCAGGTGGAACCATTTTTATTTTATTTTTTTAAAAAAGGAAAAGGTCACCAATGTGAAGAGGGTACCCTTGAATACGAATATAAATTTCCAACATCCATTTCATACAGCTGGAGCCTGGAGAAAATCAATTCTAGAGTGGTTGGAAAAAATAATGTTATCCTATTAATTCACTCATGCATCAGTAAATATTAGAAAAATATAATATTTGATTATGTAAGTTCCGTACACTCTATTTATAAAAAAGTGAATAAATTTAAATCCCATATTAAAAAAAAAAATCTAAAACTTATTTTAAAAAAAAAAAAATGAGATTCCAGACTTGCGCATTCTAAAATTGTATTTATTACGTAAGAGAAGTATATATATAAGGCCAAAATGGAAGTGATATTTCGTATCGGGATCTCTATCCAAGACGTTTAAAAGCCAACAAAGAGTGAAGCCTCTTCCACGTTGTCTATCAATTTGAATAGACCAAGTCATTTTAATGGAGCAAATCACACGACCAATATCAGAGGACGGCAAAGTGGACCAGTACTTGGAACACACGTTCCCTCAGATTTTCAGTCCTTTGACGGCCTTATGCGGTTAGTTTTAATAGGTAAAACGACTTCGTTTATTTATCTGGAGGCCAAAATGTTGACCCAAACTGAGATGATTTTTTGGTCGATCGGATTAAAGTACTCATTCAAGTTCGGAGAGACAATATGTGAAAGCTCACCAGAATATCCAACTCATTGAACTTAATATTCATCAGATGAATATGCATGGTAAAAAGGTTCAATGACCCGTGTAGAATGTGGCTGAAATCCTCAGTAGTATATTGAGGCTATCGGTTTCATTATATATGAAGTATTTACAAATGACAGATCCTATATAATAGAAAACAGATTAATCAAAATATATGCAGTTGAGATTTATCTTATAAACTAGTAAAGGAAAGATCTGTACAAGATAAAATCATCTAAGATCAAGGAAAGAATCTGAAGAGGATTCTTCCTTATCACCCTCCTTCAAGCTGAGCTTGGTAAAAGGAATCACGTGAAGTTTGTTTCGAAAAAGTAGAAACTGAGGCTTGGTGACTCCCTTGATAAATGAATTAGCAAGTTGAAGATGTGAGGGAACAAAGGCGACTTTTAGCGAGCCATTGGCAATTAATTCAAGAACAAAATGGTAGTCAATCGCAATATGTTTAGAGCGAGGTTGAGTGATAGGATTGACTGCCATAAAAATAGCACTCTTGTTGTCGCATAATATTTTTGGAGGGGAAGGCATTTGAAGATGTAGAACACGGAGTAGCTGAACAATCCAAGCAACTTCAGCTGTAGCAACGACTAAGGATTTATACTCAGCTTCGGCACTAGAGCGAGAAACAGTGGATTGTTTCTTGGAGCACCAAGAAACAAGATTAGCACCTAAGAAAATAACATAGCTGGTGGTAGATCGACGTGTATCAGGACAACCTACCCAATCAGCATCAGAATAAGCAAACAACTCACGGGAGGAGGTGCGGTGGAGTTGGAGACCATGATGTACCGTGCCTTTAACATAATGCAAGATGCGTTTGAGTGCACGAAAATGATCTTCAGTTGGAGCATGCATGTACTGGCAAATGGAATTGACACTGAATGAGAGATCAGGCCGAGTAATTGTCAAAAATACTATAGAGCTCCAGCAAGAGACCGAAAAAGGATGGGATCCGAGAAGAGCTTCCCTTCGATAGAGAGATGGTGACCAACTACAAAGGGAGTGGTAATGGGTTTGACCTCAACCATGTCAGCACGCTGTAGTAAATCAAGAGCATACTTGGTTTGGCTAAGAAATAATCCTTGGGAATTAAATTGAACTTCGACACCAAGAAAATAGTGTAGAGAACCCAAATCTTTCATAACAAATTCGGTGGACATCCGTGTAATAAGAGTTTTTATCAAAGTGGGATTGTTGCCAATAAGCACCATGTCATCAACATAGAGCAAGAGATAAACCGTGCCTGCCGTGGTGTGATGAACAAACAGAGAAGAGTCAGCCTGATTGAGAAGAAAACCAAGTTTCATAAAAAAAAAGCTGAAGTGTTGGAACCAAGCACGAGGGGCTTGTTATAGTCCATAAAGAGCACGCTTTAAACGGCACACATGTTGAGGAAATTTTGGATCAGTGTAGCCAGGTGGTTGATCCATGTATACTTCTTCAAAAATATGACCATGGAGAAAAGCATTCTTAACATCTAATTGATATAAGGGCCATCCAGATTTAACTGCAATAGATAGAATAATCTGAACAATAGCAGGGCGCACCACAGGGCTGAACGTATCATCAAAATCAAGTCCATGAATCTGAGAGTAGCCCTTGGCTACAAGGCGAGCCTTATGGTGTTCAATGGAACCATCAGTATGAAGTTTGGTCTTAAAGATCCAACGACAACCAACCACATTGTGATGCCGAGGGCGAGGTACAAGATCCCAAGTATCATTTTTCTTCAAAGCTTGTATTTCATCATCCATAGCCGAGAGCCATTCAGGGTGTTTAGCAGCAGACTTGAAACCCAGAGATTCTCTTAGGGCAAGTAGGACCTGAAAAAACTAAGAGGAAGGTGAGATTTCTAACGCATGATAAGTCTTAGGTGTAAATATACCAGCTTTTCCTCGAGTAACCATTGAGTGAGTGTTGGTAGTGGTTGTTGGTATGGAAACAGGCAATGTGGTCGGACTTGAAGAAGGGACGGGAGACACTGCAGGAGATGTCTGAGGGAAAGATTCACCAAGATCATCATTGCATGGCAAACAAAGAGAATCCAAAATATGAGAAGAAGATAACAACAAATCCGGAGAAGCCGGAGACATATTATTATTAGACTACAAAAAATCAGAGAAAGTAATATAAGGTGTTGAGTTGGGAAGTTGTTGTATATCATCACCCGCATAAGGAAAAATAGTTTCATAAAACTGGACATGTCGAGAGATATATAGACGTTGGGTCTTGCGGTCAAAACAGCGAAATCCCTTGTGAAGGGGGCTATAACCTAAAAAGACACAAGGTGCGGATTTGTGAGACAATTTGTTAGGAGCATAATCTCGCAAGTAAGGAAAGCATAAACATCCAAAGGTGCGAAGCATAGAGTAAACGGGTTGTTTACCAAACAGGAGCTCATAGGGAGTTTTACCATCAAGATTTTGCGAGGGGAGTCAGTTGATGAGATATACAGCTGTGGAGAAAGCCTCAACCCAAAAAGGCAACGGAACACGAGCATGAAACATAATGGTGAGACCCGTTTCAGTAACATGTCGGTGTTTACGTTCAGCAATCCCATTTTGACTCGGTGTATAGGGACAAGCAATGCGCAAAAAAAAAAACCCGGCTTTGATATCATAAAGAGGTTCAATGACCCGTGTAGAATGTGGCTGAAATCCTCAGTCGTATATTGAGGCTATCGGTTTCATTATATATGAAGTATTTACAAATGACAGATCCTATATGATAGGAAACAGATTAATCAAAATATATGCAGTTGAGATTTATCCTATAAACTAGGAAAGGAAAGATATGTACAAGATAAAATCATCTAAGATCAAGAAAAGAATCTGAAGAGGATTCTTCCTTATCACATTGTTATATCTATATTATCACTAGAATATCCACATAGAAATAATCTACTTGTGCAAGTAAAGCTAACAAGATGGTAGTTTATATACCACTTATCGCTCATCTAGAGAGAGAGAGAGAGAGAGAGGCTTATTGAAGTTACAACACATGTTTATATGAAAAAGATAGCAAATTCCTGATGACAACCAGAGCTGTGCAACTTGAGGTAACTCACAACTAGTATATACATTTATAGAGATGAAGAAGGGAAAAAAAAAACACAAAATATGGAGGTGTCAAGGCTTTCCAACAAGCCTAAACTGTCTTAACAACATAATATATTTCCCTCTTTGTTTGTTCCTTTCTCAATTAAAAATCTTTAGACGAGTAATCATAATTACTGCACAATCTTTTTTCCAATAGAACACAGAAGAAAACCATGAAGTATCAGTGCATGTATAGTCAAATTAAAAAGGTTTTTGGGGAGATTGGTGAAGTCAGAGTGGGTCTTGATGCTACTGCAAAATTGCCGATCGACCCTAGGTCGCCCATGTTGTCCAAGATTACAAGGGATCAGATAATGTCTTGATATGGAATATTTTGAGTAGTAGTAAAGCCACGGATCTATTGGCTTGATTCTTGGTCATTAGGATCTGGATTGAAGTTAACATTCCTTACACTCCCCCTTAAACATGGTCGTGGGATGCAATAGAGGCCAAGTCTGTTTCTCAACAACTAGAAAGGACCTTTGAGTAGTGCTTAGTAAATATGTCAGCAAGTTGGTTCAAAGAGGTAACATAGCGGGTCTCCAAGGAACCGATAGCAACTCTTTCTCGAACATAATGGTAATCAAGTTCTATATGCTTAGTTCAAGCGTGTAGAACATGATTTACAGTCATGTATAAGGCACTCATGTTGTCACAATGCAAGGAGGATGCTTTGAGTAATGGGACTCTGAGGTCACAGAGAAGAGTAGAGAGCCAAGTTAACTCAGTTGCAGTGGAAGCCATAACCCTGTACTTAGCTTTGGCACTAGAGTGAGCCATAGTGGGTTGCTTCTTGGAATTCCAGGAGATGCAATTACTACCAAAGAAGGTGCAATATCTTGATGTTGATCGACGTGTAGTAGTGCATCCAGCCCAATCAGCATCAGATAAGCCACATATATTAGGAGTGTTGTTGGATAAGATACGTTTACCAAGTGCAGCAGTACCTTGCAAGTATCTCAAGATTCTTTTCACAAGCTAAAAATGAGCCTGGTGGTGCTTGCATAAATTGATAGACATAGTTTACACTGAAAGAGATGTCTGGTCTTGTAAAGATCAAATACAATAATCTACCAACAATGCTACTATAAGTGTTAGGATTAGAGAACAAAGTAGCAGAAGCCGAGAGGTAGTGACCCTTTAAAAGCATATGAGTGGACAAAGGTTTACATTTATGCATATGGGCTCGAGTCAAAAGATCCACAATATATCTATGTTGGGAGAGAAATAGTTCCAGGAAATGATGAAGGAAACCAAGGTTTTTAATGGAGAATTGAGTACTGAGTTGAGAGATCGGCTGTTGAATTCAATGAGGGTTATCACGAGTTACAACCATATCATCTACATAAAGTAGAAGGATGAGAATACCATGTGAAGAACGACAAATAAACAAGCTGGGATCTGCAGAGCTGGAGTAAAATCCAAGCTGTAAGAGAAAATCACTAAGCCTATCAAACCAAGCTCGAGGAACCTATTTTAGGCCATACAAGGCATGATGCAATTTACACACATGTTGAGGGTGAGCTGAGTCTACATAACCTGGTGGTTGATGCATATACACTAGAGTATTGAGAAAATCGTGAAGGAAGACATTCTTAACATCCAATTGGCGAGTTTCCCAATGCTTAACAATGACAAGTGTGAGGACAACTTGAATACCAGCAGGCTTCACAACAGGTGAGAAAGTCTCAGAAAAATCCACACCATCAAGTTGATTGAATCTGTTGGTGACTAGCCGAGCTTTAAAGTCTCTCCAACGTTGCATTTGCTCTTTGTTTAGCTTTATACACCCACTTACATCCAATGAAATTATATAAGAAGTTATAGGTACTAACTCCTAAGTTTTGTTAATAGCAAGTGCTTGTAATTCCTCAATCATAGCAGCGGACCAATTAGGATGATTCTTGGCAGACTTGATTGATCTTGGTTTAGCAGGAATATTCAAGGTAGTGTGTAGGTTGGTACAATGAGGATTTGGTCTGTAGATACCATTATGAGAACTTGTTTGCATAGGATGATAAGTGGATGGTATCTGCACTATAGGAGGTGAGGAAGAAGCTGGCAAAGGAACGGTTTGAGTGGGTTGAGCAGGAACTATGGGAGACGAGGATAAGGTAGGATCTATTGGGATTGATAATGACATGGGATGAGCAAAAGCATAAGCTGATGGTGGTAAGATAGTGTCCACAGGGATTGGGAAAGTATCCTTGTTCCATTCAGTAAAGCTGGAAAGTTCCCCTTCAACAAGAGGAGAGTCATACAACATAGTTGGCTGGGATATATGGCATGACAGACTCATCAAACATAACATGTCTTGATGTGTAGATGAGCCTAATGGGTGGATAAAGGTACTTGTAGCATTTATGTTTGGCGTTGTAGCTAATAAACACACTTGGCAATGATTTTGGTTCAAGCTTGTTGGACATGTAGTCGCCTAGATAAGAAAAACATCCGGAACCATGAGTATGAAGCACACTGTAATCTGGGTGTTTGCCATAAAGTTTGAAGAATGGTGAATCCATGTTGAGCACAGGAGATGACAACCTGTTAAGTAAAAAGACAGTGTTGAATCTAAGGTTTCAAGTTTTGTGTAATTATATATTTACATATGGATTTTGATGATAACAAATGAATTCAAAGAATGAAGGAGTCTCAAGCTCAAGTTGTCCACACAATGGAGTCAAGCACATCAAAGAACCAAGTATAAGTAAGAAGGAAACAAGTTCACATTAAAGTCATAGAGTAATGTTGTAAATCTCTTAAAATTCGAAATTAGGATTAAGGCTCAAAAATTAATATTTTATCATAAAGTATTAAAATATATTTTTCACATGTGCATGAATATTTTGAAAATTAAATTTAAAAATTTTGAAAGATAATTGATTGTCATCTTTCATATGTGCATGACATGATTAAAGGTTTGAACTTTGAAAATATTAAAGATGATTGATTGTCATCTTTCACATGTGCATGTTTTATTTGAATATTTTCAAAAGTGATTGATACTTTTCTTGACTTATGCAAAATGAAGATGTCTTTGTTTGAAAAATTTGAAAAGTAAAGTGTGCTCCTTTTGTCATATGCAAAAAGTAAAAGATTAGGTTTGAAATTTTTGAAAAGCAAAGTGTGCTCCTTTTGTCATATGAAAAAAAGTAAAAGATTAGGTTTGATTTTTTTGAAAAGTAAAGTGTGCTCCTTTTGTCATATGCAAAAAGTAAAAAGATTATGTTTGAATTTTTGAAAAGTGAATGATGATGTTTTTGACATGTGAATCTTTTTAAATTTGAATATGAAGTCTCATATGCCTATAAATAGATCATTTGAGAGCTTCACATTCACAACACCAAGAGCATACAACATTCATTCAAAGCTTTCATTCTCTCTTCTCTAAGCATTGAGCCTTAACTCTTATTCATTTTGAGATATATAGTTTGTGCTGTATTGTTCTTATTTCACTCATTGAGGAGTGTTTTTTGATATTCTACATTCTTGTATCAGTAAAAGGGTGTGTACAACCCTTGTGCGTGTAGAAAGTGTTCTACACAGGGAATCGTTGAATCACCACGTGTAAGGTGATTGCAAGTGTAGAGGGTGTTCTACACGGATCCTTTGTAGCGGTGTTGTTCAAAGGTGTAATAGGTTTCTATCTCCACCTGAAGGAGATTGAATAGTGAATTCGGGGATCCTCAAGGGGTAGCTTGAGGCGAGGACGTAGGCAGTGGGGCCGAACCTCGTTAACATACTGAGTTTGCTTCTCTCTTACCCTTACTCTTTATATTTATTGCTGTTCATATTTTGTTTATATTTTATATTGTATATTTGATTTATAATTGTTATTTTTTTAAATACAACTCAATTCACCCCCCCTCTTGTATTAGTCATCTGGGCAACAATTGGTATCAGAGCTAAATCTCTATTATAAAATTAACTATTTTTTGAGTTAAGATCTTATAGCTAACATTGCAGCTTTATTTGGTGAAAGTCAATTTAGCAGTCGGCCTCCACTCTTTTGTGGAGACAATTACTCATTCTGAAAAATTAGAATGAGAATATTCATTCAGGCTTAAGGTCGAGAAATTTGGAAATGCATTGTAAATGGACCTTATATTCCAACAAAAGTGGTTGGTGGAGTAAAGGTCAAAAAGGAAGAAGAAGAGTTTGATCGTGAAGACGATAGACTTTATACTTTGAATTTAACTGCTATGAATTTATTATATAATGCTCTCAATGGTAATGAGTTTAATAGAGTAATGACTTGTGCTACGGCAAAAGAAATTTGGGATAACTTAGAAGTTACTTATGAAGGAACTTCTCAAGTTAAGGAATAAAAAATATATATTCTTACTCATGAATATGAAATGTTTAAGATGAATGATGATGAATCTATTTCTAATATGCACACTCGTTTTACTAACATCATAAACAGTTTGACAGCTCTTGGTAAAGTTTATTCCAAAGTGGAGATAGCAAGAAAAATTCTCAACTCTCTACCAAAACGTTGGGAATCAAAAGTGATAGCGATTATTGAAGCTAGAGACCTCAAGAAGCTCAAAGTGAATGAACTAATCGGGTCACTTATCACTCATGAGTACACATTGAAAAGAGGAGAAGAAGAAGGAAAGCCAAAGAAGAGCTTGGCACTTAAAGCTGTTCCTCATGAAAGTGAAAGTGATGAAGATGAGGAAAATGACGATAAAGATGAAGAAGTTGCGATGATAACAAGAAGAATTCAGAGATTCTTAAAGAAAAATAAAACTCCTCCGAGGAAATCATTCAAAAAGTTTTCCAAGAAAGATTCAGGTAAAAATGATACTTTAATTTGTTATAAATGCAATAAGCCTGGTCATATCAAGCCAGATTGTCCCCTGCTAAAGAAAGATCGAAACAAAGGCAAGAAAGCAATGAAAGCTACATGGGATGATGATTCAAGTAGCTCAGATAGTGAAGCAAGCAATGAAGAATCAGCAAATCTCTGTCTTATGGCTAAAGATGACATTGAGGTAACAAATTTTGATAATATTAAAAATCCTTCATATGAAGAATTGCAAAATGTTTTAGAAGAGGTATATGAGGAATTTGAAAAATTGGGTATCAAATATACTGCTTTGAAAAAGAAAAATTCTTCTTTAACAAACGATATTGATATTTTAAGAAAAGAAAATATTGTTTTGAAAGATGAAAATCTTGAATTGAATAAGAAGAAAACTGATTTAGAAAATATTGTTGAAAACTTTACGAATAGAAAAAGAAATTTTGAAAAACTTCTTGGTAGTCAAAGATGTGTTTTTGACAAGGCAGGCTTAGGATATATGCCAAAACAAAAATACAAATCTTATAAAAACTTCTTTGATAATTCTTCTACATCAAAATCCAATATTCAAAATTCTTTTCATAATAAGTTTGTCAAAAAAAAGATACTATTATAATCACTCAAGTTCTTCATATATGCCACATGCTATTTACAATTTTTGTAATAGAAATGATCATAATTATCATGCTTGTCCTATTAGAAGAAAGCATATAATGACTATTAGGGCCATATGGGTACCTAAAAATCTTGTTTATTCTAATATTAATAAATAAAGGACCCAAAGAACTTGGGTACCAAGAAAAATCATTTTAATTGTTTTTATAGATATGCATGAAGTCCTCCACAAGTAAAAACAAAATGAGTTTTTAGAAATAAGAAAGATGAGTCCGGAGTCATAACTAAAAATAAGGCTCGACTTGTAGCCCAAGGTTCAATCAAAAAGAAAGAATCGATTATGATGAAACATATGCACCAGTAGCAAGATTAGAAGCTATTCAAATGCTACTTGCATATGCTTGTTGTAAAGATTTCAAACTTTTTCAAATGGATGTTAAAAGTGCTTTCTTAAATGGTTTTATAAATGAAGAGGTATATGTTGAGCAACCTCCAGGTTTTGAAAATCATATTTCTCCAAATCATGTTTTCAAACTCACAAAAGCATTATATGGACTCAAACAAGCTCCTAGAGCATGGTACGAGAGACTCAGTGGTTTCTTGATTAAAAAGGGTTTTTCAAGAGGAAAAATCGACACAACTCTTTCATTAAATACGAAAATGATGATATTCTTTTGATTCAGATTTATGTTGATGATATAATATTCGGTGCTACTAATGAAAACATGTGTCAAGTTTTTGCTAAGACTATGCAGGATGAATTTGAAATGAGCATGATGGGAGAACTTACATTCTTTCTCGGATTGCAAATTAAGCAAGTAAAGAGTGGGACATTCATCGATCAATCAAAATATATTAAGGAATTGCTGAAGAAGTTTGGGATGGAAGGTGCTAAGGAAACTGGAACACCAATGGGCCCATCCACTAAACTTGATAAAGATGAATCCAGTAAGCCAGTTGACTCGAAAGTATATCGAGGTATGATTGGTAGCTTATTATATTTGACAGCCAGTAGAGTAGATATTATGTTCAGTGTGTGCTTATGTGCACGCTTTCAATCATCTCAAAAAGAATCTCATTTAATTGCAGTTAAGCGCATTCTTAAATATCTTAGTGGAACAATTAACCTAGGGTTATGGTACCCTAAACACACATCTTTTGATCTAATCAGCTACACAGATGCAGATTATGTTGGTTGTAAAATAGATTGAAAAAGCACTAGTGGAGCATGTCACTTCTTAGGTCATGTATTAGTTTCCTGGTTTAGTAAAAAAACAAAATTCTGTTGCACTATCTACTGCTGAGGCATAATATGTTGCTGTGGGTAGTTGTTGTGCTAAAATTCTTTACATGAAACAACAACTTGAAGATTTTAAACTCATGTATAATCACATTCCAATCAAATGTGATAATACAAGTGCTATAAATCTTTCAAAAAACCCACTTCAACATTCTAGAATTAAACATATTGAAATAAGATATCATTTTCTTCGAGATCATGTGCAGAAAGCCGATATAGTACTAGAGTTCACAAACACACACGATCAGTTAGCAGATATATTCACAAAACCTTTACCAGAAAATAGATTATGTATGATTAGAAGAGAAATAGGTATGATGCATATTATACATATCTCTTAAAAGATAAATCAGAGTTCATAAAAATAGAGAGATATTTTTTAAATACTTTTACATAAACTTGAGGTTCTTAGCCTCATGTTTGAGACGCTCATTCTCTTCATACAATATCATGTCATCCTTATCCATGGGAACTGGCAAACGGAATGAAGAATCCAATAGAGATTTTAACTGTTTATTCTTCTGTCGAATGATTCCTTCCCTTGTGTGAGACTCTTGAACAATTCGTTGAAGTACAACAATTTGTTCTTTAAGCCTTTCAACCTCATGGTTTTTAGCTTGTACCCGTTGGGAAAAAGCAACAATAGAGGATGAGTAGCGAGTCCTGAGACTCACCAAGTCGTAGATAGCATCGGAGTCTGACTTATTAGCCATACTATTATTTTCTTACTGCAACATGGCACTAATGGTAGCTGTAGAAAGGACAGGAGGTTGAGGTACTGAATACCTCATGGATGGATCTAGAGGAATGTTAGAAGAATTGGCCATTGAGAAAAGAATTGAAAACTTAAAGCGAGAATGTAGAAGGAATGCAGATGAGTTATAGAGATAAGAAGAAAACTTGATGCGGATTGGATGAATTTTAAGACTGATTTTATAGAGATAGCATAAAGAATAAGACGAGCTATCATCCAAGTCAAAGAGCAATGTTTTTTTTTTCCCGATCGGTGAAAATGACTTTTTTTAGAAACTCAGAGCCTCAATCTCGTTTGTCAACAACATCAGACGTTTTTTTCAAATCTCCAGCCACACTTGTCGGGTTACGGACGGATCCAATTTTTTTTTTCAACTATCTACAGTGTATACTAATACACCGATTTCTTCAGACCATTTATTTGCTGCGGATCCTTTTTAATGATGCCAAAAGGGGGAGAAGTTTTAGACTAGAACATTAACATTGTTTAAATTGCTAAACTTGTTATATATACTTAGAATTATATTTACATTTTTGCCTGAAAAACTAACGTACATTTTCAGGGGGAGCTTAAGTATTAATACAGGCTTCAGGTTCTATCAAGTATTTGTCATCATCAAAAAGGGGGAGATTGTTGAACTTAAGGTTTCAAGTTTTGTGTAATTATATATTTACACATGGATTTTGATGATAACAAATGAATTCAAAGAATGAAGGAGTATCAAGCTCAAGTTATCCACACAATGGAGTCAAGCACATCAAAGAACCAAGCATAAGCAAGAAGGAAACAAGTTCACATTAAAGTCATAGAGTAATGTTGTAAATCTCTTAAAATTTGAAATTAGGATTAAGGCTCAAAAATTAATATTTTATCGTAAAGTATTAAAATATATTTTTCACATGTGCATGAATATTTTGAAAATTAAATTTGAAAATTTTGAAAGATAATTGATTGTCATCTTTCACATGTGGATGACATGATTAAATGTTTGAACTTTGAAAATATTAAAGATGAATGATTGTCATCTTTCACATGTGCATGTTTTATTTGAATATTTTCAAAAGTGATTGATGCTTTTCTTGACTTATGCAAAATGAAGATGTCTTTGTTTGAAAAATTTGAAAAGTAAAGTGTGCTCCTTTTGTCATATGCAAAAAGTAAAAGATTAGGTTTGAAATTTTTGAAAAGCAAAGTGTGCTCCTTTTGTCATATGCAAAAAAGTAAAAGATTAGGTTTGATTTTTTTGAAAAGCAAAGTGTGCTCCTTTTGTCATATGCAAAAAGTAAAAAGATTAGGTTTGAATTTTTGAAAAGTGAATGATGATGTCTTTGACATGTGAATCTTTTTAAATTTGAATATGAAGTCTCATATGCCTATAAATAGATCATTTGAGAGCTTCACATTCACAACACCAAGAGCATACAACATTCATTCAAAGCTTTCATTCTCTCTTCTCTAAGCATTGAGCCTTAACTCTTATTCATTTTGAGAGATATAGTTTGTGCTGTATTGTTCTTATTTCACTCATTGAGGAGTGTTTTCTGATATCCTACCCACTATCAATTCTTGTATCAGTAAAAGGGTGTGTACAACCCTTGTGCGTGTAGAAAGTGTTCTACACAGGGAATCGTTGAATCACCACGTGTAAGGTGATTGCAAGTGTAGAGGGTGTTCTACACGGATCCTTTGTAGCGGTGTTGTTCAAAGGTGTAATAGGTTTCTATCTCCACCTGAAGGAGATTGAATAGTGAATTCGGGGATCCTCAAGGGGTAGCTTGAGGCGAGGACGTAGGCAGTGGGGCTGAACCTCGTTAACATATTGAGTTTGCTTCTCTCTTACCCTTACTCTTTATATTTATTACTGTTTCATATTTTGTTTATATTTTATATTGTATATTTGATTTATAATTGTTATTTTTTTAAATACAACTCAATTCACCCCCCCTCTTGTGTTAGTCATTTGGGCAACAGACAGCAGTGGAAAAACAGACCAACCAAAAACTAGAAGGAAGTTTGGCATGGAGCGTCATAGTATAACCCAAGTTTGTTATAGCGGTGTTGTTCAAAGGTGTAATAGGTTTCTATCTCCACCAGAAGGAGATTGAATAGTGAATTTGGGGATTCTCAAGGGGTAGCTTGAGGCGAGGACGTAGGCAGTGGGACCGAACCTCGTTAACATACTGAGTTTGCTTCTCTCTTACCCTTACTCTTTATATTTATTACTGTTTCATATTTTGTTTATATTTTATATTGTATATTTGATTTATAATTGTTATTTTTTTAAATACAACTCAATTCACCTCCCATCTTGTGTTAGTCATTTGGGCAACAGACAGCAGTGGAAAAACAGACCAACCAAAAACTAGAAGGAAGTTTGGCATGGAGCATCATAGTTTAACCCAAGTTTGTTATAGTCTGATGTTTCCTTTCAGCTTTACCATTATGTTCTGGTGTCTTAGGACAAGTAGATTGATGAAGAATCCAATATGTTTGTAGATAGGCAGTGAAATCCTTGGCATTAAATTCACCCCCTTCATCACTTTGGAAGATTCGAATTTTGGCATCAAATTGATAAGTGACAAACACATGAAACTGGACAAACGTAGCAGAAAATCCAGATTTATGCTTAAGCGGAATCATCCAAGTAAAATTTATAAATTCATCAAAATAAAATAGCATAGACCTATACTTTTCTCTCCATAAATCACAATGGATTTTATAAAAAGGAACATTGATAGTACTATCTCAAGAAAGGAAGGGTAATTTGTAAGCTTTTCCCATTTAACAACTTGTACAAATTTCAAATGAAGTGGACTTAAAATAATATGTAATAAAACGATGATTACTGAGATAGCAAAAAACTTTGGGGTTAGGATGTCCCAGCCTTAGGTGCCAGCTCTGTTTATTTGTAGAGGTATCATGGGTAGAGGCAGGATTAAAAATGTATAGACCCTTATGTTTCTTTCCCGTTGCCATTATCTTCTGTGTTATCTTGTCCTTTATCACAAAGCCATGTCCATCAAACTTAAATTTTAGTGCGTAATTGGATGTTAACTTACTAATAGATAGTAAGTCTTTTTTATTGTCAGGGACTACTAGAACATCATGTAACTAATAGGAGTATAAGATGGACCAACTGTGCCCTGACCAATATGTGTAATAGGTAGAACCTTGCCATTTCCCACCGTTACACCATTAGAACCTCTGAGTGAAGAGTACCTTGATTACCAATCATGTGATCAATTGCACCAACGTCGGGATGCACCAATGTCGGGATGCCATGAAGGTTTAGGAGCCTCTTCAACTTTTAAGGTTGCAAAACTTTGAGGAAGATTATCAGAAGTAAGGGAATGATTAAAATGATTAAAACATTTCAAAGTAGTTTGATTTCGTTTACTGCAAATCTGACAAATAACTTCTTCTTTGTCTGTAGGCTTGCTGTTTGGTTCACCACGAGATTGATTATTGGAGGATTGGCCATGGTACTGAGAAGATGTTTTGGAGCCATTTGTTTGGTCTCGGACAAAACCATGTTCTTTGGCATTAAAGGAGCCAGAGTTGCTTTGCTATTTCTTGTTCCTAAATGACTTCTGTCTATAGAAGGCCATGGAAGAGATAGGAGCATCAAGTTTTTGCCGATCAACATAACTCTCCAATAACATGACCACTTCAGCGTAGGTAGGTGCAGGAGGTCGAAGCATTGCAGCTGTGAAGACCTCAAAGTCCTTGCCAAGGCCATTGAGGAGCCACCAAGACTTTTTGTGTTTAGAAACAGACTTGCCAGTAGCAGCAAGCTCATCACAAATTGTCATGAATTTTCATAAGTAATCACTCAAGGTATCAGATCCTTTGGTGATAGATGTGAGTCTTTGCTAGAGAGCAAGACTACGATCAGAAGAAACTTTGGCAAAGGCGTGCACAAGAGCATTCCAAACCTCTGTGGCAGTGTTTAAACAAAAAAAAATGCTAAAAAATTGTTTAGACAAAGTGGCAGTAAGCTAACCTTTAACTAGCCGATTAGATTGACGCCATTGCAGATAAAGTGGGTTTGGCTGAGTTGTAGAAGACTCATCCAGTAAGAATTGTGGTGGAGGCTGAGTCTCACCAGTGATGAATCCTTAAAGATCACAACTCTCAAGGATATTTAACATCTGGGTTTTCCAGAGCAGAAAATTGGAAGGGGTAAGTTTGATGGAAACATAATTTGCAACATTTGTGAGACATGATATGGGTAAGGAGTAGAGGACATAGAGGAGGCTGGAGATGCCATGGAAAAAGGTAAAAAAACACAACTCTCTAACAACCTGTTTTGGCTCTGATACCATAAAGATGTTTTGAGAATTTTTATCTCACAAGTTGAGATATAGAGTGTTATCATTCATATATATTGATGTTACAGGATGTGTATAACCTATTTTAGGGAACTGTACAATCATGCAAATAAAGCTACAATAAAGGAGAAATACTAGTCTATACACACGGCTATACAGCTGGACTTTCCAAGATTACAAGGGATCAAATAATGTCTTGATATGAAATATTCTTGGTCATTAGGATCATTAGGATCTGGATCGATGTTATCATTCCTTACAGTATGAAAGCAACTTTGTGTTGCTACCAGCGCTGCAGCCTCCTGTCTCACCCAATCATCATAGAAAGATCCTGAATCCAAACACAATTTAAGTACAAAAGGAAGTACAAAATCAGTTCTAATTACTAAATGGAAAATATATTATGGATGGATGTTTTCTGAATGATATCCAGTACCTAAAGGCCATCATAGAGGCAGCAAAATTACTCAAAGAAAAAAGGAGAGGTGGAATTGCTTAAAACCATGAATGTAGCAATAAAAAAAGAGTTCATGATTAAGAGACTGGCCTGGCCTGTATTTGACGGTGGCGCTTCAAAGTACTGATGACCCAAGCCATAATGCCACAGACAAACAGAAACTCAGCAACCCAGCTGCAGGACAACTAAATCAGCTTGCTTGAGAACTGAAGGACCTTCAACATAAATAGTGCAGTTGTACATAGATAAAGAGAACTTTTAAGTTGCAAGCCTGAGTTCGCAAGACCGACCTGTCTTTGATGTCGATGCTGCAAAGTTCTGATGGGCCAAGCCATTATGCTGAAGAGAAACAGAAACTCAGCAGCTCGAAGCAAGATGAGCTGCAGAACAACTAGATATCAACTTGCTTGAGAATTAAATGACCTTCAACATTATTAGTGCAGCAGCACATAAATCAATTAATTTTTTTTATCATTAAATGATAATTTAGCTAAACAATTAATAATAAGAACTTTGTGTTCAAATGGCACTTACAGAGAAAAAAGTAGACGTGCCATCTTCTCTATCAGGGTCTGTGATGGTCAATGCACCATGCAGGAGCAGGATGGCCATTGACTGCCAAATAGAATTAGAGTAAGATCTTAAATGGCTATGATTATGAGAAATAGGAAACGTTTTCTCCATTTCTTTCCCTTTTTTTAAATGTCATTTAAATGAATCGACAGTAATTGGCATATATTATTTTCAACCATGATAACTGGAAACCTTCAAGAGCTTAAAAATCACGCCATGTACTCTTGTTTTTTTTCTTTTCAATTTGTCACAAACCTCTCTTCCATAAAATATTAAATATCAGTAAAAGCTAAAATATTTATTCACACTTAGAAATATACGGCAAGCAGCCAATTAGCTATTGGAATGACTACACGAGGTTATAGACTAATAAACAGAACTATGTTTGTGACTTAAATATTTATATGCACTCATGTACATATAAGTTTTTACTTTGAAAGTCTCCGTGTTCTCTCTTCCAAAAAATCAACGATTCATGGTCTCACCATGTAACACCCCGTTCCTGTAAGATAGAAACGTTACTAACATATATAATATAATACCCGGTAAAAAGACTCAATATTCTGAAATACCTCATTTATTGAGAATCTTAATTGAAAAGAACATGAATAATCTTTGGAATTTAAAACTGAAATAAAGTAAAACATAAGCTAGTCTTAAACAAGGCTAGTTATTGAAATGACGTAAAAGAAAGCTAATCATTTTGTAATTGACACTTATTCCTCTCTAAGTCTTTATACTAGAACTACTCTTGGTCATCCAGCTCTGCATCATCATAATCATCTGTGGCAATATAACATAGAAGAAAATAGAAAGACACACAATGACAAAATGAGTCGAATACTCAGTAAATAGCACATCATACCGTAAAATATTATTTAGCTTAGCATAAACTTAATTTTTAAAGCCTCTTCATAACTTACATATAACATTCATAGATTCTCATAATCATAACTTAATTTAATACATGCATATATCGTCACAGATTTACATAGCATATCTATACACCATTAACATGAGTAGAAAAATACATAATCATGACAAACATGTAACGTGAATGCATGAATAACTTGTTTATCTTGAGCTTAATATATCATATGGTGAACCACGCTTGAGTTCGTGGCACTCCATAACTTATCATGTAGTGAAACACGCTTGAGTCCGTGTTTCACTTAACTTGCATAACATGAAGTGAAACACTCTTGAATCTGTGTTTCACTTAACTTGCATAACATGGAGTGAAACACGCTTGAGTCCGTGTTTCACTTAACTTGCATGGTATGGAGTAAAACACGCTTGAATCTGTGTTTCACTTATCTTGCATAACATGGAGTGAAACACGTTTGGGTCCGTGTTTCATTTAACTTGCATAACGTGGAGTAAAACACGCTTGAGTCCATGTTTTTACTTAACTTGCATGACATGGAGTGAGACATGCTTCAGTCCGTGTTTCACTTAACTTGGGATAACCACGCTTGAGTCCGTGGTACCATCTTAGTATAACTTGTGGTAAACACGCTTGGGTCCGTGTTACCTTAAAATGTTTATCTTTCTTAATGCATGAGAACTTTTTTGGACTTCATGGCACATTCTTATACATGGCACATTCTCGTACATGGCATGACATAACATGATATATTCTTATACATAGCATTTCTTGTACATGGCGTAGCATAGCATGACGTTCATGATTTAAAAAATTTATGACATTTCATGGCATACGTGATCTAAGTACTACATGAACATAGCATACCTGATCTAAGTACTTACATGGACATGGCATACATGGTCTAATTATTTTAATACATGGCATACTTGACTTAAATATTAAATGGACATTTCATGGCATATGCGACTTGAAAACTACGTGTACATTAAATGGCATACCGCTCACGTGACATGTTAATAATATTTAGTCCATCAAGCAATAATCCATATATATACAAGCATCATGCTATAAGTCATCCAAAATCGTGAAAGGAATCTAACCTTGACTTGACTCTTGGTGTAGCGTAAATAGCCATGATAAGCACATCATATTTTCATACATAACAATAATATTTACAGTACACATGCATATATATATGATTATACTATTTACTTCTTAGCGTGGTTTCCTAATTTTCAACTTGTAGCGTGTTACCTATACGAGATGCTAATCGTCACTAATATTTTTAGGAAAATATATCATAGCATTCTAAGTACTAAGAATCATGCCATAAATTAATTCAACAATTATTCAGTCATACAAAAATTAATATATATAATATTATTTGAAACCCATAAAATATTCCTTGGTTTTATATTTGAAAATATAACATAGTAAATTTACACCATCCGATCTGACAAGCCAATAAGAATATTGACTAAAATAACTGGTTCCAAAATAGTCACTAAAATATAATTTAAGACATACTTTAAATCCTTTAAATATACTCTATAAAAAGCAAATTGTAAAACTTGGTCTAATTTGCAATTCAGCCCAGCCCCAACTAATGAAAATAATTCATTCAAAGTTACTAAAATAGTTTCAGTACACAAAGAATCAGCCCACTTAAAAAATACTATCAGTTTCTAAAATAAAAGTTGAGTCCAATACATGGTACGGCCCTCTGGGCATTTTTGTAAAATAAAAGGCTCTAGACCGAATGGGCCTAAGGCCCAAAGGCTTGTTTTAGCTTCAGATGATTGAAACCTTGTGTGTGGAAAACACACAAGCTGAAACTGAAAACAGGAGCTGTTCCTCTCAGGAGCCTTGTGTGACAGAAAAACAACTAACTGAGGGAAGGGACTAGCTGCGATGAAGACACTGTGGCTGGGTGTGACCGGTGACATAAAGGGTCTTCTCTGGGTAGGGTGATGAGACAAAGTGAGAGAAGGGAAAGAGTTAGAGTAAGATAGGCTGAAACTGAAAAGAAGCTGAGAGGGAGGAGAGTGAGTAAGACGGTAGTGGCTTACTGAAGGAAGTGGGTTCGTCGGAAATGAACTGGTCGGAGATTTCTATGGCTAACGGTGGTTCTTCGGCGTCCTGGGGTGATCCGTGGTGGTTGGCAGAAGAATCAGGCCTATGCGTGAGTTTTCTCCATCCTGTGTAAATTAGATTTATTTATTTTCTTTTTGTGTGATGAACCAGAGTGTAACGTGGGATTTTATGGAGGAAAGAGTTTCTTATTTATGTGGGTCTTTAGGAGTTTAGATAAGGTCTGGTTTGAGTGTTGGTTCTAATCTAGGAATCTTTTTAAAACTGAAACTCATCCAATAACAACAGAGGAACCAAGATGAGGGAAACTACCTTATGAGCTAAAAACTCTAATTAATCTGGTCTATTATCCCATTTGAAAAAATAATAAGCATCCAATAAAAATAGAAGTAAATAATAAAATGAAATAAATAAAATAATAAACATAATAATTATAAATAAATAAATTCTAACTAAATTAATCCTAAGCCTTATTTTAGGTTCGTATGTTACAATCTTCCCCCCTTAAGAAAAATCTCGTCCTCGAGTTTACGTACCTCAATCAAACAAGTATGGGTACTTGATCTTCATGTCTTCCTCTAGCTCCCATGTAGCCTCTTGCTTCGTGTGGTTACTCCAAAGTACCTTGACCATCGGAATGTTCTTCTTACAGAGTACTTGAGTCTCTTGTGAAAGGATCCCAACTGGAAACTCCTTGTAGGTGAGATCCTCATGAACTTGGAGGGGTTCGTACTCTAATATGTGTGTCGGATTTGGTATATACTCCCGAAGCATGGAGATGTGAAAAACATCATGAATGGTACACAACTGCGGTGGAAGAGCCAACCTATAAGCTGCAGCTCCAATCCTCTCCAGTACATCAAAGGGGCCTAAATATCTCGGACTCAGCTTGCCTTTCTTTCCGAACCTCACGATTCCCTTCATCAGCTCAATTTTCAAGAATACTTTGCTTCCTACCTCAAATTGCAGCTCTCGACGCCTTTGATTTGCATACTTTTTCTGTCGTTCTTACGGAATATCATTCTGGTTGGAATAGGCTCTGATACCATTTGTAACGTCCTAATGGAAGGCTCAAACCACATGACATATGCTCCAAAAGGACTAGTCAATGATACAATTGGAGCCCCAATGGAACCTTATGAAGAATAAGAACTTCTCATTTCCAGCAATGTGGGATCCCATACACCACCTACTCTCAATCTTATCATATGTGAGTATCACACACCATTAGAACAACTGCACCACAAAACACATCTAGTCTATCATTTGAAGCTGCATACTCATCATATTCAGCTTCCAAAAATATATGTTCTCTCCCTACAGTTGCCAAGCTAAGACGATCAATAAGATCCAAACTGGTTGATCTAGAGATTGTCCAGCTTCCACTAAAAGAAGAAAGTGCCACCATAGGTTTCAAAAGTATATTATTCAAGTTTATATTTATACCAGGCATAATAATAAAGCTGGCAAAAAAATAAACCTAGACATTTGGAAAGAATGAGAAGATTTAACTTGCCCAACATTGATGGCAGACTCGTTAGGGTGAGGTGGAGGACCTGGAGCAGTATAACCAGATTGGTAAGGCTGTACATAAAAAAATAAAAAAAAGATAAGAATCGACAATGAAGTGTATTTAAATAAAACTACTACCATAAAATAATGCAGCCAAAATTATTCCAAATAGGTCACATTTAGTTTGATCCAAAAATATGCTCATGGAAAACAGATAGATAGCCTATTCATCTAAAGGTAAAATGTACGTAAACAACGAAAACAAAAATTCTATGAATAGTATGCATAACAGTTTTTGTTTGTGGCTTTTGTTTAAGTGCAAATTTATTTTTCCAAAGAGAACAGAAATCTAGAGGTTAAACCTATGTCCCCACATAAGCCTTAACCATCACATATCTAAAGTCAGTCAATGTATGAGGCCTGTGACTCTCTCATTTCCCGTTAAAAGCTGGGGCAAGCATACAAGTACTCAAGAAGTATATGCTACATTTACAAAAGAATTATATAAAATCAATCTCACAAATTGGATTGACATTATTTGATTCGTTGATTTATTTTAAAATAAAAATAATTTTATAATTTGACGAATCATATTAAATCACGTCAGTTTGTAAAATTACTCTTATATAATTCTTTTGTAACTATAGCATTTCCCACTCGAGAATGGCATTTAAAATAAAAAAAATTAAATATCATTTGATAACCCGGGAAAGTGTTTTTCTACTAGTGTGGTCGCTCCATGTCGTTCTTGAGTACTAGGATGCTTTCTAGATGCCATAAAAAAATAATTTCAACGGTTCCAACATGGAGTACGCATTCTAGTGTCAAAGAAAATCAACTTTAATATCAAGTTTGCTGCCTAGAAAATATCACCATAAAGATTTATTTAAAAAGCTTACCTGAAGACAGATCTCCCAAGTTATATCTCCTTTCTCATTGCACCAATTTTGAACACAATTTCTATGCGCATACTGAAATATATATATATATATATGTGTGTGTGTGTGTGTATATATAGATATATATATATATATGAAATCAATAATACATTGGGGAAAACCAAATAACAGAAAAAAAAAAGTATAGTAGTTCCTAGAAAAATCCACCCTACAATAAAGCACCTTAATAAACATTTTCATTTAATACCAAAGGAAGTGACTTGTTAACAATTCTTCTTTTCGCAGCCAGCTTGTATTTAACTCTTTTTGTATACTTTTTATGAATTTAGACTCTACCTATTTACGCGGATTAATAATTTCACTTCTTATTTAACCAAAAAAAAAAAAAAACTTTTAACAGTTCTTGGGAAAAAAATGAACAGTCACTAATGGCCATTTATTTAGGCCATCGGGTAATTAAATAATTCTTATCCAATATTAATTTATATACTTTTTAATAACAAACTGTCTTTCTATTTTACAGGATTTGCTAACTTGTAATTCTGTCATTTCGTAGATGCAATATTGCCATGAAAAGGAATGTTTTCACCCTAGCCGGATCCGGTTCAGAACACCTCGGCGGTAGCCAACTGTAACAAGGCATGGCCGGCAGTGTGAAGTGTGGAACTGTGGAAGCGTCCGGAGAAGGGATATATTTGAAGAAAAATTCTAAACATAAGTCCATACACAACACACCATTTATTTTTTTAATTTTTTTCTTTTATCAAATATTTGGTATATGAATAATGAATAGAAAAATTGAATTAGTTTAAAAAGAATAAATTCAAAAAAAATTTAAAAAATAAAAAAATGAGGTGTGTGGTGTATGAATCTTATGAACAGCAATGCTCATATTTGAAACTGAAGAGTGTACTTGTGATCGAGAAGGCCATCGGATCTATAAACACATTGGGTCTCGACCCATAACATTCGGATCATTTGTATTTAATTTTTCTATCGTCTTGCTAGGTAACGTGGGAGTCTCTATAAGGAATATCTCCTGCTCAGATGTTATTTCTTTTTATAAAAAATGTATTAGAACCTTCTGTTTCTTCTCTAACTTTCTTCCTGGAGGTACACACAAGTGAGATTTGCATTTCAATACAACTTTATTACATAGACTTGTTAGATCTTGGCATCAAAGAGATATCGGTCTTTGTGCAAACACGAGATTTATTGTTATGGCTGAGGGCACATGACTAAATCAACTGCAGGACGGCTTGACAGCTCTACAAAAGTCTATTAATGCTCAGTACCATAGTCTGGAAATAGAGATGGTAGTCCTGAAAAAACAAAATGAAAATGTCATGCAAACCAGAAATGCAGAAGGAAAACCAGAACCCTAATCATGAAGAATCCTCCTCTAGGCTCTAGAGCTGAGATTATGGCATTTAATAGGACAGAACTATGTAGAAGATTGGCCAACCCAAAAGTTTTAACAATTAATACTATATATATTGTACAAGCGTAGTGCTTTGTACAATATATGCTTTGTACAATATATATATATATATATATATATATATATATAATACCACACACTTAATGATGTGGTATTTATTTATTTTTGAAATGCATGTGTTTTGGTTCACCCTAAATACCCAAAACAGATCTTATGGGATTTCAAATTTTTTCCCTTTCCCCGGCATGTTCTTCCTCCCCGCTTCACCCCTCCGCCGGCTTCACCCTTTTGTCTGGGTCCATTTCCAGCTTCATTGTCTGGGGCCGCCGCCAAGTTCACTTGCTTCTCTCCCCCCGTTACTTCCCTTTCTCCCCATGCTTCTCTTTTCTCTTTAGAAACCAACTTCCATTTGTTCGATGAAACCCACCCCCAAACTTTCTTCATCGAATCACCACAATATTCCTCAAATCTTTCAAATGCAAATTTACTTTGAAAAAGCCAAAAAATACTGAAAAAGACAAAAGAAGAAGAACAAGGAGGTGCAGTGACTCACCGATTTCTTTCACCAAGGTCAATCTTGAACCTCATCCCGGTGATTTCTTACTTTCTTCTATATTTTTTTTTCCTTTATTTTATTCTTTAGGTTTTCTTTTCATTTTTTTTGGCTTATTTTTTTTTTTTTTATCAACTTGTGGATAATAATCCCTATCTCTGTTTTTTGTTGCCTATTCGTGTTTGAAAGGCTCCCAGTTTCGAACCAACAACAATGACTATGGGATTTGAAATTTAATGCTCCTTCTGTAGAAGATAACTATTCAAAGATGACTTGTTCTTTCGTCTTTCTATTTAAAGACGAAAGAACAAGAACAAGAACAAGCTCCTTCTGTCCTCTCTGCCCGGTAGTAGGTGTGCTCCATCAATTCCCCCTACTTGTTATAAGGGGATTAAGGGTTCCTCGCGTTTACGCTGCTCGCCTGTATAGGCCCTCTGGGGCTAGACGGCATAGAGAGAAACCAGGGTGGTGTGTCTCTTGTTCCCTTTCCTTTGAGGCTGGGGGCCCTCTGTAAGCCGATGGATTGCCTGGCCGGTTTGGGCTCCTTATATCTGGGCCTTAGGCTAGGGGAAAAGTCCTTTTACAAATCTCTTATCACTATCTTCTATTTTTTTTCCTTCTTGCTCTTTTTTTGTTCTTCACAACATGGAGACTACGGTTGAAAAATTGTAGAATCGTTGGCTTGCTGATATATGGTCTTGTAGCTTATTGGGATTCATATTTGTCAGAGGAAATAAACTCTAGAGATTCTTGATGATGTTGGTCTGCTAGGGTGCAAATCTGTCAGTACTCCTATAGAGTAGAATCACAAACTGTCACATGCTTCCAAGGATATTTCATCTAATTTTACTAGCTACCGAAGGCTCATTGGGAGATTAATTTACTTAACAATAACAAGGCCTGACATAACCTATGCAGTAAATGTTCTTAGTCAATTTATAGACAAGCCATCTTAAGAACATTTCATGCAGCACATAGGATACTTAGATACTTGAAAAGTTCAGTTGGACAAGGTGTTTTATTCTCTTCAAAGTTATCTATACATTTGAAAGCTTATAGTGACTCAGATTGGGCAGCATGTCCTGAAACAATGAGATCTGTTACTGGTTATTGTGTGTTTCTTAAGAATTCTTTGATCAGTTGGAAGTCTGAAAAGCAACATACCATATCTCAGTCATCTACTAAAGCAGAATACTTAGCACACATGAGTTGTGAGATAGTATGGTTGATGACATTGTTGAAGATTTCAATATCAATCATACACAACCTGCACTTCTCTATTGTGATAGTCAGTCAGCTATTCATCTCACAAGAAACCATTTTCCATAAAAAAAATAAAGCATGTGGAGTTGGATTGCTATTTTGTGTGAGAAAATGTTTTAACTAGAGTCATTACGCCTGTCCATGAATTTTCAAAGTATTAGTTAGCAGATATTTTTACTAAAGTATTATCAGCACCTATGTTACACTTTCTTATGTCCAAGATGGGCATTCTAAATATACACACCCATCTTGAAAGGGAGTCTCGAGAATTGCAGTGACAAGAGAAGAGCACTGAGCTCTCCTACAACCTCAGAATAGGTAGCAGTCCCTGCTTTATTCTGAAAGGCAACAGGACAACCTACCATTACACGGTTGCTATGCACCTGCCATTACACTACTGCTGTGCACCTGCCATTACACGACTGTTGTGCATATCCACTACACCACTACTGTGCAAGAATAGAATTAGTTAGAATCCTTTTGTTTTTATTCATTTTATTCTTTTAGCTGAGTCCTAGCATATTCTTGCGGTATATATATATATATATATATATATATATATATATATCACGAGTTCTGTACAGAATTGGTTCCCAACATATATGAGAATTGAAATTGTCTTCCTTTTTGATCCTGCTTCTTGATTTTTGACAGAATTTATACAGTTACAACTCAAAGACAAAGATTAACAACATTTTAGAATCCTCAAGAAAAAGCATGTTATTTTAGATAGGCCTGTGCATAAAAGGGCCTGGCCTGATCAACCCGTAAGGCCTGACATGGCCCCACCCACCTAAAATCAAGTTTAGTGGGTCAAACATGTTACCTGGTTAATTAGCCATAACATTGGTTGAAACCGATCACCAGTGGAAGAAGAACAACGCCCAGCAACCTGTAGAGGAATCTCAGATATGCAGTGATGGAAGTGGCATAGGTGGGCGTGAGGACCAGAGCTTGACTATTTCTGGCCATGGCGGCAGCAGCTGTGAGCTCAGCAACCACCACTAACAGGAGGAAGCTCCACGCCGAGGAATTGAAGTGCTCTTCGTCGTCGTTTTTGAAGTTGAGATGGAGACGCCTCGCGATTAGCACGGAGGCGAAGGAGGAGCGCCTATGCTCTAGCCCTAGCTCAGATCATGCGGCATCGTGTTACTAGAGTAACGAGTCGAGCTTGTTGCTCTCGAAGGAAGAGAGATTTCTTTGGCATGGCACTTAGTTGATGGAATCGGAGGGTTTGTGAAGGAACAATGAAATGGTAGAATTAAAACACAAATTTTTGTATTAAAACTAGGTTTATCCCTCTATTTCGATTTTCCATTCTCTGTTCTTTTTTGTTCTCAGGAATATATCATAACATTATTATCCATTTCTGAGATTGATTAAGATAAAAACTACCAACGGGAAGATAAAAACCCATATATGAGATTGATTGAGATAGAAACCCTCTATTTCAATTTCCCTTTCTTTGTTCTTTTTTTTCTTTTTTCCAGGAATTTATTACTGCATTATTAGCCATTTCTGAGTTGATTAAGATACAAACCCATCTTCTTCTTCCTCTCGCTAAAGCTACGGCATGAGATGCAGAAAGGGTCTTTTTGCCCTCCAATGTATATGGTAGACCAAACGAGGAGAAAGTGAACGGGTTCGACCTGACCCGAATTTCATAGATTGGATTGGATCAATTGTGTTTTGTTTTTCCTATGGGTCGAGTTGGACCAAAATCTGAACCGGGTGGTTCGATGTGCAGCCCTAGTTTTAGATTTAAGACTATATAATGTAAAAGGTTACAGGAGACAATGGAATCGAAGGCCAATAAGAAAGAGATTTACATGTCATGTAGTTGTCACTCCACTGAGAAAACCTTCGAGGAACATCAAAGGCCAATAACAAAATGATTATATAGAATATGTAAAGCGACAAAACAAAAAAGTAGAAGAAAAAGCAAGACCATGAGTTGAATAGCCTTGTGATCATAATTTAGGTAGAGAAATAATTTGGGTCCCGAATTCGGGATCCAAAAAGTGTTTCGAAAACTCTCTCTTTTTTTTTTTTTTTTTTCTTCCTGATTAAGAAAATATTTTTTTAATGATATTGTGATTTATTTATAAAAAATTATTTAAGAATATAAAAAAATGAATAAAAAAGTCAAAAGAATAAAAAAAGATTTGCCTCTTCAATGGCAATTCGAGCTACATCCCTCGGGGATGTCGCAGGGCTCATTTAGGTATATAAAATGTTTTATTGTCCACACATGCAAAGTTAGATAGAGACATGCTTCACTATTTTATTCCCATCAATTCGATAGTACATTTGTCTTGTATTAAGGGGAGTGTACAGTATCACTTTCAATTATTACCTGAAATGTAGGAAAGATAGGCTCTGATTAATTAAAATTAAAAATTTCATCTCAATTTATCATTATAATTTTTTTAAATTTTCATATAAAATATAATAAATAATTTAACTTTTTCAAATCTTAATACAAAATTAATATTAAAAAATTATATTATAATAATATTTTATTTATTACTATTCAAAATATTTTATCTCATCTCTATTTTTTTATATATTGTTAAAGTCTATCAACATTGCATCACATCTTACATGAACTTGTGACTAAGTAAACAAATATATATATATATATATATTTGCAGTCTCAAACTTGGCATAATAAGTTAATAACCTTGAAAAAGTACTTAAATCGAAGAGATAATGAAAAAATCATTTTTTATGGTGGTTTCTAGGCAGGTGCATTAAAATCTGCTGCCCCAACAAAAATGGTTTTGCTTTGCTGCCCCCACAACATGTCGTATTTACAAAGCTCCTATGAAGTGTAACGTGTTTGATAGAAATTTCTTAACTTCAAAAGTAGAAGAAACGCAACCATCGTCGACCCGGGCCACTTAAGCAAACGCAGCTAATTAGCAGCATACCGGGGCCCTAATGATCAGAAGTAAACTAAAACTTTGGCAAGGATCCAAGAAGCAAGCAACACTTCTGCCAGTTTGACTTGCAGATGTAGTCTGGATTCAAGCTCCAAAAGAATCTTCCCTTCTTTCGTTAAAGTTCTGTCAAAACAAATCAGATCAATAGGGGAAGTCGTGGAGTGTCTCAGTCCCGTTTGGATGTAAGATTCAGCTGAAATCAATTTAATTTAGTCTAATTTTAAGTTGAATCTAACATCTAAATACCAAACTCTTAAATTACTAAACTCATCTTAACTTAAAATCTCATTATACGTGGGACTTATAATCTTTTTCAACTCAACACATCTTTATACATATGACATATAACTTTTTTTAATTTTTTATAAATATTATTAAATTCATCTTAACGTTTAAATACATCTAAACTCATTTTAGATGGGTACCACATAACTCATTCTACCTATTCAGCTCATTGCTATTCATAAAAAATTTAACTCAATTCAGCTCAACATTCAAACACAACCTGGACAAAAGATCTATATCGATGATTGAAGCTTTACCATGAGTTAAATTTAGCAAATATAGTAGTATCCACAGAGCATCTACTCGTTTTAACAGCAGACAAAATTGGACAGGGTAAACCGAACAGAAATTCGACTCCTACCAATAAAAAGTCATAGGGTCATGCTCAGATTGGAGATATGCGTCACTTAATAATTAGTTATGTATCATATCCTCCGAGATCGAATCCAGAGAGACATGCTGATGATAGGAGATCATGCGCTACAGGAAAAGCCTATAATGAGTGGTTCGGACAGAGTAGTGAGAGTTGGTATGACTTCCTATTCTATTTTCCAAAGGTGAGCTATTTTTTCACCATAACAGCTCAAATAAAAGCATTAAAACAACATGCATTTGTTTCTTGAGCATGAAAAATTGAGTGCCTACACTAAAGTCTCGGTTATAAAAATATTTTATTTAATTTTTAAATTTTAAAATCACCTCATTTCATCTCACTATCCACCGGACCTTAAATTATAACTTCAAAGCAATTAGCAAAAAAATCAGTAATTAAAATTAAGCTTGACATCAAAATGAACATGGAAACATGGCATCCCAACAAAAGAACAGTTGTCAATGCATAAAACAAACACAACAAAATATCAATAATTCGAAAAACACCACAATTGGCTACCATGTGATGTGTAACGTGTTCATTCTGCGTGCTGCCATGTATGCATTGGTCTTAGCAATAAAAATGATCAAATGCCATTGCCGTTATTAATAAGTACACGCAACTAAGAACGCACATTAGAGACGAAAAGAAAAAAAAAAACAATACCCATAAAAAACCTCCAGCTTTATATTCAAAATTCTCGTTTGGATGTTGAGGTAATATATAATAAAATAAAAAATTTATAAATAATACAAAAATGATTGAATTAAGATTTTTATAAGATTTTTGATAATAAGAGAGAAAAGTTTGAATAAAAATATTTTAAAATTAAAATATTATTATGTTGCCCAGATGACTAACACAAGAGGAGGGGTGAATTGAGTTGTATTTAAAAAAATAACAATTATAAATTAAATATACAATATAAAATATAAACAAAATATGAAACAGCAATAAATATAAAGAGTAAGGGTAAGAGCGAAACAAATTCAGTATGTTAACGAGGTTCGGCCCCACTGCCTACGTCCTCACCTCAAGCTACCCCTTGAAGATCCCCGAATTCACTATTCAATCTCATTCAGGTGGAGATAGAAACCTATTACACCTTTGAACAACACCGCTACAAAGGATCCGTGTAGAATACTCTCTACACTTGCAATCACCTTACACGTGGTGATTCAACGATTCCCTGTGTAGAACACCTTCTACACGCACAAGAGTTGTACACACATTTTTACTGATACAAGAATTGATAGTGGGTAGGATATCAGAAAACACTCCTCAATGAGTGAAATAAGAACAATATAAGCACAAACTATATCTCTCAAAATGAACAAGGGTTAAGGCTCAATGCTTAGAGAAGAGAGAATGAAAGCTTTGAATGAGAGTTATATGCTCTTGGTGTTGTAAATGTGAAGCTCTCAAATGATCTATTTATAGGCATATGAAACTTCATATTCAAATTTAAAAAGATTCATATGTCAAAGACATCATCATTCACTTTCAAAAATTCAAACCTAATCTTTTTACTTTTTGCATATGACAAAAAAAGCACACTTTGCTTTTCAAAAAAATCAAACCTAATCTTTTACTTTTTGCATATGACAAAAGGAGCACACTTTGCTTTTCAAAAATTTCAAACCTAATCTTTTACTTTTTGCATATGACAAAAGGAGCACACTTTACTTTTCAAAATTTTCAAACAAAGACATCTTCCTTTTGCATAAGTCAAGAAAAGTATCAATCACTTTTGAAATTATTCAAATAAAACATGCACATGTGAAAGATGACAATCAATCATCTTTAATATTTTCAAAGTTCAAACCTTTAATCATGGCATGCACATGTGAAAGATGACAATCAATTATCTTTCAAAATATTCAAATTTAATTTTCAAAAAAATTCATGCACATGTGGAAAATGTATTTTAATGCTTTATGATAAAATATTAATTTTGAAGCCTTAATCCTAATTTCGAATTTTAAGAGATTTACAACATTTCTCTATGACTTTAATGTGAACTTGTTTCCTTCTTGCTCATGCTTGGTTCCTTGATGTGCTTGACTCCATTGTGTGGACAAATTGAGCTTGAGACTCCTTCATTCTTTGAATTCATTTGTTATCATCAAAATCCATGTGTAAATATATAATTACACAAAACTTGAAACCTTAGGTTCAACAATCTCCCCCTTTTTGATGATGACAAATACTTGATAGAACCTGAAGCCTGTATTAATACTTAAGCTCCCCCTGAGAATGTGCGTTAGTTTTTCAAGCAAAAATATAAATATAATTCCAAGCATATATAACAAGTTTAGCAATTTAAACAATGTTAATGTTCTAGTCTAAAACTTCTCCCCCTTTTGGCATCATTAAAAAGGATCGGCAGCAAGTAAATAGACTGAAGAAAACGGTGCGTTAAAATACACTGTAGATAGTTGAAAAAGAGAATAATTGGATCCGTCCGTGACCCGACAAGTGTGGCTGGAGATTTGAAAAAATCGCCTGATGTTGTTGACAAACGAGATTGAAGGCTCCGAGTTTCTAAAAAATGTCATTTTCACCGAACGGAAAAAAAACATTACTCTTTGACTTGGATGATAGCTCGTCTTGTTCTTTATGCTATCTCTATAAAAGCAGTCTTAAAGTTCATCCAATCCGCATCAAGTTTTCTTCTTATCTCTATAACTCATCTGCATTCTTTCTACATTCTCGCTTTAAGTTTTTTAATTCTTCTCTCCATGGCTCATTCTTCTAACATTCCTCTAGATGCATCCATGAGGTATTCTACACCTCAATCTCCTGTCCTTTCTGCAGCTACCATTGGTGCCATGTTGCAGCAAGAAAATAATAGTATGGCTAATAAGTCAGACTCCGATGCTATCTACGACTTGGTGAGTCTCGGAACTCGCTACTCATCCTCTATTGTTGCTTTTTCCCAGCGGGTTCAAGCCAAAAACCATGAGGTTGAAAAGCTTAAGGAACAAATTGTTGTACTTCAACGAATTGTTCAAGAGTCTCACACAAGGGAAGGAATCCTTCGGCAGAAGAATAAAAAGTTGAAATCTCTATTGGATTCTTCATTCCGCTTGCCAGTTCCCATGAATAGGGATGACATGATATTGTATGAAGAGAATGAGCGTCTCAAACATGAGGCTAAGAACCTCAAGTTTATGTAAAAGTATTTAAGAAAAATCTATCTATTTTTATGAATTTTGATCTGTCTTTTAAGAGATATTCATAATATGCATCATACCTATTTCTCTTCTAATCATAGATAATCTATCTTCTGGTAAAGGTTTTGTGAATATATCTGCTAACTGATCGTGTGTGTTTGTGAACTCTAGTACTATATCGCCTTTTTGCACATGATCTCGAAGAAAATGATATCTTATTTCAATATGCTTAGTTCTAGAATGTTGTATTGGGTTTTTTGAAAGATTTATAGCACTTGTATTATCACATTTGATTGGAATGTGATTATACATGAGTTTAAAATCTTCAAGTTGTTGCTTCATGTAAAGAACTTGAGCACAACAACTACCCGCAGCAACATATTCTGCCTCAGCAGTAGATAGTGCAACAGAATTTTGTTTTTTACTAAACCAGGAAACTAATGCATGACCTAAGAAGTGACATGCTCCACTAGTGCTTTTTCGATCTATTTTACAACCAGCATAATCTGCATCTGTGTAGCTGATTAGATCGAAAGATGTGTGTTTAGGGTACCATAACCCTAGGTTAATTGTACCACTAAGATATCTAAGAATGCGCTTAACTGCAATTAAATGAGATTCTTTTGGAGATGATTGAAAACGTGCACATAAACACACACTGAACATAATATCTGGTCTACTGGCTGTCAAATATAATAAGCTACCAATCATACCTCGATATACTTTCGAGTCAACTGTCTTACCGGATTCATCTTTATCAAGTTTAGTAGATGGGCTCATTGGTGTTCCAGTTTCCTTAGCACCTTCCATCCCAAACTTCTTCAGCAATTCCTTAATATATTTTGATTGATTGATGAATGTCCCACTTTTTACTTGCTTAATTTGCAATCCGAGAAAGAATGTAAGTTCTCCCATCATGCTCATTTCAAATTCATCCTGCATAGTCTTAGCAAAAACTTGACACATATTTTCATTAGTAGCACCGAATATTATATCATCAACATAAATCTGAACCAAAAGAATATCATCATTTTCGTATTTAATGAAAAGAGTTGTGTCGATTTTTCCTCTTGAGAAACCTTTTTTAATCAAGAAACCACTGAGTCTCTCGTACCACGCTCTAGGAGCTTGTTTGAGTCCATATAGTGCTTTTGTGAGTTTGAAAACATGATTTGGAGAAATATGATTTTCAAAACCTGGAGGTTGCTCAACATATACCTCTTCATTTATAAAACCATTTAAGAAAGCACTTTTAACATCCATTTGAAAAAGTTTGAAATCTTTATAACAAGCATATGTAAGTAACATTTGAATAGCTTCTAATCTTGCGACTAGTGCATATGTCTCATCATAATCAATTCCTTCTTCTTGATTGAAACCTTGGGCTACAAGTCGAACCTTATTTCTAGTTATGACTCCGGACTTATCTTTCTTATTTCTAAAAACTCATTTTGTTTTTTTTTTTTATGTATACCTATAAAAACAATTAAAATGATTTTTCTTGGTACCCAAGTTCTTTGGATCCTTTATTTATTAGTATTAGAGGAAACAAGATTTTTAGGTACCCATATGGCCCTAATAGTCATTGTATGTTTTCTTCTAATAGGACAAGCATGATAATTATGACCATTTCTATTACAAAAATTGCAAATAGCATGTGGCATATATGAAGAACTTGAGTGATTATAATAGTATCCATTTTTTACTAAATTATTACGAAAATAATTTTGAATATTAGACTTTGATGTAGAAGGATTATCAAAAAAGTTTTTATAAGGTTTGAATTTTTGTTTTGGCATATATCCCAAGCCTGCTTTGTCAAAAACACATCTTTGACTACCAAGAAGTTTTTCAAAATTTCTTTTTCCATTCGTAAAGTTTTCAACAATATTTTCTAAATCAGTTTTCTTCTTTTTCAACTCAAGATTTTCATCTTTCAAAACAATATTTTCTTTTTTCTTAAATATCAATTTCGTTTGTTAAAGAAGAATTTTTCTTTTTCAAAGCAGTATATTTGATACCCAATTTTTCAAATTCCTCATATACATCTTCTAAAACATTTTGCAATTTTTCATATGAAGGATTTTCAATATTATCAAAATTTGTTACCTCAATGTCATCTTTAGCCATAAGACAGAGATTTGCTGATTCTTCATTACTTGCCTCACTATCTGAGCTACTTGAATCATCATCCCATGTAGCTTTCATTGCTTTCTTGCCTTTGTTTCAATCTATCTTTAGCAGAGGACAATCTGGCTTGATATGACCAGGCTTATTGCATTTATAACAAATTAAAATATCATTTTTACCTGAATCTTTCTTGGAAAACTTTTTGAAAGATTTCCTCGGAGGAGTTTTATTTTTCTTTAAGAATCTCTGAATTGTTCTTGTTATCATCGCAACTTCTTCATCTTTATCGTTATTTTCCTCATCTTCATCACTTTCACTTTCATGAGGAACAGCTTTAAGCGCCAAGCTCTTCTTTGGCTTTCCTTCTTCTTCTCCTCTTTTCAATGTGTACTCATGGGTGATAAGTGACCCGATGAGTTCGTTCACTTCGAGCTTCTTGAGGTTTCTAGCTTCAAGAATCGCTGTTATTTTTTATTCCCAACGTTTTGGTAGAGAGTTGAGAATTTTTCTTATCATTTCCGCTTTGGAATAAACTTTGTCAAGAGCTGTCAAGCTGTTTATGATGTTAGTAAAACGAGTGTGCATACTAGAAATAGATTTATCATCATTCATCTTAAACATTTCATATTCATGAGTAAGAATATAAATTTTTGATTCCTTAACTTGAGAAGTTCCTTCATAAGTTTCTTCCAAGTTATCCCAAATTTCTTTTGCCGTATCATAAGTCATTACTCTATTAAACTTATTATCATTGAGAGCATTATATAATAAATTCATAGCAGTTAAATTCAAAGTATAAAGTCTATCGTCTTCACGATTAAACTCTTCTTCTTCCTTTTTGACCTTTACTCCGTCAACCATTTTTTTTGGAATATAAGATCCATTTACAATGCATTTCCAGATTTCTCGACCTCGAGCCTGAATAAATATTCTCATTCTAACTTTCCAGAATGAGTAATTGTCTCCACAAAAGAGTGGAGGCCGACTGCTAGATTGACGTTCACCAAATGAAGCTGCAATGTTAGCCATAAGATCTTAACTCAAAAGATAATTAATCTTATAATAGAGCTTTAGCTCTGATACCAATTGTTGCCCAGATGACTAACACAAGAGGGGGGGTGAATTGAGTTGTATTTAAAAAAATAACAATTATAAATCAAATATACAATATAAAATATAAACAAAATATAAAACAACAATAAATATAAAGAGTAAGGGTAAGAGAGAAGCAAACTCAGTATGTTAACGAGGTTCGGCCCCACTGCCTACGTCCTCGCCTCAAGCTACCCCTTGAGGATCCCCAAATTCACTATTCAATCTCCTTCAGGTGGAGATAGAAACCTATTACACCTTTGAACAACACCGCTACAAAGGATCCGTGTAGAACACCCACTACACTTGCAATCACCTTACACGTGGTGATTCAACGATTCCCTGTGTAGAACACTTTCTACACGCACAAGGGTTGTACACACCCTTTTACTGATACAAGAATTGATAGTGGGTAGGATATCAGAAAACACTCCTCAATGAGTGAAATAAGAACAATACAAGCACAAACTATATCTCTCAAAATGAACAAGGGTTAAGGCTCAATGCTTAGAGAAGAGAGAATGAAAGCTTTGAATGAGAGTTGTATGCTCTTGGTGTTGTGAATGTGAAGCTCTCAAATGATCTATTTATAGGCATATGAGACTTCATATTCAAATTTAAAAAGATTCACATGTCAAAGACATCATCATTCACTTTTCAAAACTTCAAACCTAATCTTTTTATTTTTTGCATATGACAAAAGGAGCACACTTTGCTTTTAAAAAAAAATCAAACCTAATCTTTTACTTTTTGCATATGACAAAAGGAGCACACTTTGCTTTTCAAAAATTTCAAACCTAATCTTTTACTTTTTGCATATGACAAAAGGAGCACACTTTACTTTTCAAAATTTTCAAACAAAGACATCTTCCTTTTGCATAAGTCAAGAAAAGCATAAATCATTTTTGAAATTATTCAAATAAAACATGCACATGTGAAAGATGACAATAAATCATTTTTAATATTTTCAAAATTCAAACCTTTAATTATGGCATGCATATGTAAAAGATGACAATCAATTATCTTTCAAAATATTCAAATTTAATTTTCAAAAAATTCATGCACATGTGGAAAATGTATTTTAATGCTTTATGATAAAATATTAATTTTTGAGCCTTAATCCTAATTTCGAATTTTAAGAGATTTACAATATTTCTCTATGACTTTAATGTGAACTTGTTTCCTTCTTGCTCATGCTTGGTTCATTAATGTGCTTGACTCCATTGTGTGGACAAATTGACTTTGAGACTGTTTCATTTTTTGAATTCATTTGTTATCATCAAAATCCATGTGTAAATATATAATTACACAAAACTTGAAACCTTAGGTTCAACATATTAAAATATAAAATTTTAATATAATTTTATTTTAGAATTTAAAAATATTAAATTATTTTTTGTGTATTATTTAAAAGTCAAAAAATTTAATTGTAATGATTAAGTAATAATTAAATGATAAAGTCAAAAATTAAAAATTAAAATATTTATAATATTTGAATTTAGATAATGATATTCTTACTAACTACTACTTGTTTACTTCTCTTTAGTGTATTTGATTTTTTTATTATTATTTTCAATCTAAGTATTTTTAACATCCTTAATTATTAAGAAAAAGTTTAAAAAATAAAAACATCACTAATAATCACTTATTTAACTATTAATTGAAATAATAAAAAATTTAAAAATAAAAAATAAAAAGAATAATAAAAAAATTGTGAGACTATCAATCAACGTGCTTCACCTTTGCAATCTTCTCGTATCTAGGAGTGTAATTGGTCCGGTTTGGTCCAGTTTTAGGCAAAGTTTGAGACTGAACCGGTATATACTGGTTTTGCATTTTCGAAAACTAATTACGCACAAGTTATCCTCCTAAACCAGTACATCCAGTTTTACCAATTTCAGCCCAGTTCGATTTTCTAGTTTTAATAGTATTAGTATATATATTGATACTAGTTATAGGGATTAGAATAATTATATATTAGTTTTTGTTATAATGATTTTAATTTATTATAACTATATCATTGATAGTGATAGTATTATTATTAGTATTATTATACCATTATTTCATATATAATTTTATTATATGATTTATATAGTAATTTATATATAGACTTAAATTATAATTACTAATAGTAATATAGTATTAGACTATTAGTGTTAGGCCATAAAATGTAAATTGTAATTAATATATATTATATACTAATGTATATTAGTATTATTAATTTAATAATGTACATATAAAAAAGAATATATTAAGAATTTATTAGGCTATAAAATATTATTAATATATATATTTTATGATTAAAGCATATGATCAAATAATTTTTTATGTTTAAGATTAAAATTTTATGTTATAAATTATAATAACATTATCTTATATATAATTATAATTTATATTATTATATATTATATATATAAATTATATATAATATAAAAAATATTATATATAATATTAAGAAATTAATTCAAAATATATAATATAGTGAATTGGTTCAATTTGGTATTTAAAAGCATAGAACCGGAATCGGACCGGTACCGACTGGTTTTGAAACTAAGAGAACGGGTCCAAAACCGGACCGTTTTCACCTATTCGAACCGGTCTGATCCGAATTTTCAATTTTCCAATTAATTTTTACACCCGTCTACTTGTACCCAATCTCCAAAAAGCACAATAGCTTACTGTGCTTTAACCTACCCCTTAACATTTCACATTAATATTCCCTTCCGCTCCACATGGCTTGCCAGTTTCCAATTGCCTCTCCCTCTTCTTTACCACTCTCTTCCCGGATTCCACTTCACTCTGGAACACAAAGAGCAATTCGCGCCGTAGGTTTGTTTCCGTAATTGTGTCTTGTCCCATTGGTACAACGGTTCATTACAGTCTTTCTTCTAGAATGGTTCGATTTTTTTTCCTTGATTGTTGAAAATTATGGGCTTTTTCTGGGTTGGTGAGGCTGACGATTATTGTGGTTTACGGTTCTGTTAATGTACGAATACTCGGCGCCATTTTCTCTAAAGCACTCTTCCATTCGACGTAGCAGCATTAAATCTATTCCCATCCTTCTGAAACTAGGGCTGTGCATAAAAGGGCCTGGCCCGATCAATCCGAAAGGCCCGACTTGGGCCCACCGGACTTTAGTCGAGTTCAGCCGCTCAAACCCTTTACCGGGTTAATACACATCGAAAACGATCAATCCGTGACCCGAGATCACGAAGAAAAATAATTGACGCTTCACAGTATTCTCCATTTTTGTCTCGTCTTCAATCCCTAACAAGGCTAACATGTCTCGGAATCAGCCCAAAATCTCTTGCTCGGGCCACTCCCCTGGACATGATCAAGAGCTCCTACTGGAGCATCATGGCAGTTGCGGCGGCCATTGAGTTGTTGTTGACGGAGTCGTCGAACTATATTGCAACATTGTTGTTGTTGTCAGGGTTGAGCGGCACTGTATCATCAGAGAGGTTTCTTGGCTTGAGGTCTCAGATGCTTGGCAGGGTTGAGGTCGGACCAGTATCTGTGACTGTTGTTGATGGTGGTCATGAAGGTCTTGGACAGAGATTTGAAGTGGGTTTAAGAGAGAGATTTGAGATGGGTTTAAGGTGGCGACGTTTGAGGTGGGTTTAATGAAACAAACATTTTCTTGATGAAGATCAAAACCAAAACCAAAATCCAGTACTTGATGACGATAGGAGGAGTATAGACGGGAAAAATCAAACTTGATGGCATCGAAACTGAGTTCTTTGAAGGAATCGCATTGCACGCTTTGAAGCCCTGGTTTATAGCGGAGGCAATCACAGATTTCAGACCACAAGGTTGATCTTGGAAATGGCAGAGTAGGAGAAGAGGAAGTGGAAGAGGAGGGAGGGGAGATGAAGGGGGAGGGGAGAATCGAAAGCAGAGTAAGGAGAATGGGTTCGACCCGATCCGCAAGTTACGGGTCGGGGCTAATTAGTACGTGGTTTCCTGTCGGCTGGGTCAGGTTGGATCCAAATTTTGATTTGGACGGATTGGTGTGCAACCTTGCTTGAAACGGCGTATGAACTTGCGTAAAGTCGGTTATTCGTATGTGATTTCTGTGCCATATCACTACGATAAACGTTCGGGAGTGGGAGAACTATTGATTAATGCAATCTAAATGTCAAGTCAGATGTTAAAACTTGAGTTTTATATAATTAAATAGATAGATATGTATTTTGGTCGTGTCAAGTCTGTTAATTTATAATTAATTCTACATATAACTGTGAAGCGTGTAAATATTGTATAATTGCTTTGAAAAAAAATGAAATTTACTATTAAAAAATTATTATTTTTTATATGGGTCTAATTTTTTATTCACTTTTTTCAAAACGATTGCGTGGTAGTTGCACAATTCATAAATACAAATATCTTCACTCTTAATTTATACATTATTTTTAATTCTGGCAATTGAAGAAATTTTACTCAATTCTTTGTTGTTGTCACTTTATGTTCTTCTTGTCCAGTACAAGTTGACGTCGTAGGTGGCTTGCTACCAAATTACCAATGAAAGACTTTTTCTATTTTAATGTATCTTTTGATTTTTTATCAGGCTAATCAGTCCGAGTTCATCGAGCTGGCATGGGAGGGAATTATTGGTGCTGTTGATGCAGCACGACTTAACAAACACTCGCGGCTCTATTATTGGCGCACATCTCAGTAACCTTCTGGATGAACCCCAAAAGCATAAGAAAGAAATGGGGGATGCTTTTGTGTCAGTAGACAGCACATTGAAGAATTTGAGTGATTTTACTAATAGATAGCAAATTAAAGGAAAAATTATAAGCCTATAAAATAGATGAGAAGGATAAAAAATCGGTGAGCTTAGTGGATCCATTGCTTGTAACTTTAGCAAGAGAACCATTATCAAGAATAACACTCTTTGGATATGTCATAGTATCTAACTTAGATAAGAAATAAGACAAATCGATCATTGGCTCCTGAATTGATGATCCATAGATCTTGAGTAGATGAGATAAGACATGCGGGCGCAATACCTGAATGGGCTCAAGTAGCTATGGAAGATGAAGCCGCCGCCTGTGTGTGACCTAAAAACTAATCATAATTATCTTTCGATATGGTAATCATTTTTGGAGTTAGGTTGGAGCTCATTGACAGTGATGTAGCATCTTGGAAAGTGGCTTGATAAGCGGATCTAGATGGTCTACCATGTAGATCCCAACAATAGTCCACTGAGTGGTTAGTACGACTACAATGGGTGAAGTTATGAGATTCACGACCTCGAGTGTGCTTATCTTTGGCATCACGTCCCCTACGTGCACCTCTACTACTACTGCCTCCATACCCCCACCAGGGCAACATAGGAGGTAGCTAAAGCGGATCTCTCATTACTCTAATTAGAAGACAATGTGGTTTTCTGAAGTCGGGAGAACACATCAAGAAATGAGGAAAGCTGTGGACTTGTCAAAATTTGAAAACGCACTGACTCATACTCAAGTTTTAAGACAACAAGAAACTAAACAACATTAAAATCTTTTGTTGTTTTAGCATATTTGAAACATTAAAAGTGATAGGTTGATACATTTTGAATTCTTCACATATGCTCATCACTTGAGAATAATACTTTTCCAGTCCCAAAGCACCTTGTTCCAACCTAAAGAATTGCTTACACAACTCATAAATACGGATTATGTTCATAGCACCCGAATACATCTGTTTGAGATGCCTCCACACCTCTTGAGCGGTGTCAAAATGTATTAAGTTTGTGCAAATATTAGGCTTAATACTGGTCAACATTAGAGACAATATTTGAGTATTTTCTTGTTCCCATTGAGCAAAGGTAAAACGAGTTGAGCAGGCATTGGATCAACCAAGTGAGTACGATGAAGACCCTTGCCTTTCAAGAAAATTTCAATAGATTTTGACCACAACATATAATTTTTCCTATTCAACTTTATCGAAGCCATAGGAATACTAACATTTGGTGCAAGAGACACTGACTCAAATTTGGTTTCCATGGAGAAAAGTATCACAACAATTCAACTTGGAAACAAAGATTTCACACAAAACATGAAATATGGATGAGAAACTAGGAAATATAATCTGGAAAAGTAGAAATCCAGATTAAGAATCCAAATTTTGAGCCTGTAATAGGTGGAACCAGCCTGTATGAGTCAAAATAAGCAAGAATAGGCACTGAACTGGCCTGTTTTGAGTTTAAATCGGCTTGTTTCGAGCCTGAACCGGCCTGTTTCAGGAAATTTTGAGTATTGCTTGTATCGGTTTCATATCTAACCTTAAATGGGTATAAGCTATCCTAAACGAGGATAAGAGAAGCTGGTTTACCGTATTTGAATTACCAAACGGATCTTATTCTGGATAGGAATAAGTTTTTACTCGAGTTTGGGGGCATACGTAATCGAGAACTGGGTTTGTTGAGAGCTGCAACCAAACACCCTGAAAGCTTGCTATCGCCGGCGATAAACAATCCTTCCGACAGCAAATGACGACAAGAAACTCATCGGCGTGCACAGTTCCGGTGACCTTGACACCTGATGTTACTGGAAACACATTGAAAATAGCTCCCTGTTGCCAATGCCAAAAAGGACAACCACCACTCACGACAACATACCACCACAGACAGTGATGGTGATACCACACTGCACCACCAATCACCACTAACCACCACTAGCTCCTTGTCGCACAACCACCACCAACTGACTACTCAACACTCTTATACCATGTAGTCAAACATAGAGAGAGAAAAACACTTGATATTATTCATTAATCTTCTAAGCCTATACATAGTACATACAAATGATAGTAATACCCTCATATACACTAATTACAACCATGACCCTCTAACAGTGTTGAATATTTTAGTTTTGATTTTTTCTTTCAACCATTGATCTTGTTGACGAGGCTGCCACAAAGTTGAAAATGGAAATCACTTCTAAGCCTACATATTTGGATGAGATAGACAGAGCAGTTATAAAGTTGGCGATGGAGAAGCTCTCATTGAAAAATGACACCGATAAAGCATCTAAACAAAAGGTTAAGCATACTAGAAAATGATTTGGCTTTTGCTTAAACAAATACAGAAAGAATTAACTGAACTGTGGGAACAAGAAAAGGTTCTCATGACACGAATAAGATCAATTAAAGAAGAGGTACTTATGCACTTCGTACAGAATTCTTTGACAATTACACCTTCATATCCCCTGTTTAAATTGTCTCTTTTAAAATGTCTGCAGATTGATAGAGTTAACCAAGAGGTGGAATATGCTAAGCTCGAATATGACCTAAATCATGCAGTTGAACTCAAGTATGGAACTCTAATTACCCTTCAACACCAATTAAAAGAGGCAGAGAAGAACCTTGCTAAATTCTAGATGTCTGGACATTCTTTGCTTCAAGAAGAGGTCACTGATCTTGATATTGCTACGATTGTTAGCAAATGGACTGGTATACCAATATCAAATCTTCAACAATTAAAGAGAGACAAGCTAGTCAAGCTGAAAGAGGTTCTTCATAAAAGGGTGATTGGTCAAGACATGGCAGTTAAAGCAGTTGTAGATGCCATCTGACGCTCAAGGGCAGGATTGTCTGACCCAAATAGACCCATTGCAAGTTTCATGTTCATGGGCCCTATTGGTGTGGGGGAAAACAGAGCTTGCAAAAGCCTTAGCTGGTTATCTCTTCAACACAGAAAATGCTCTTGTCAGAATTGATATGAGTGAGTACATGGAGAAGCATGCAGTTTTGCGACTCGTTGGGGCTCCACTTGGTTATGTTGGTTATGAAGAAGGTGTACAGCTAACTGAATTGGTTCATCGAAGGCTATATTTTGTAGTCCTCTGCGATGAAATAGAGAAAGCACATCACAATGTCTTCAACATTTTGTTATAATTGTTGGATGATAGAAGAATAACCGATTCTCAAGGAAGGACCGTTAGTTTCACAAATTCTATTGTGATAATGACTTCGAACATTGGCTCCAATTATATACTTGAGACTCTCAGCACAAAGGATAGCAAGGAAGCAGTCTATGTGATAATGAAAAAACAAGTTATTGAGTTGGCTAGACAAACCTTTCGCCCATAATTTTTGAATCGAATTGACGAGTATATTTTGTTTCAACCTTTGGACTCCAATGAAATAAATAAGATTTCCGAGATACAAGTGATTAATCTTTTCCATTTTATGTATGCATTCATGATATTTTCTTAGCGCTTATGCTTATGCTGACTATCTTTAAATGCATCGAGTAAGCTACTGATGAATTAGTGCTTAGGGTTTCCCTTTTTGCCAATAAAACTTACATCAAATTCTAGGGAGAGGAAGCGTGAATTAGTGCTTAATAGGAACTGATTTTTTGACCATCTAGAGGAAGCATGAGACCATATATGGCTACATTTAGGAATGTTTTTCACTTGTAATCTCATGCTCATTCCCTTGTAGGTTTTGCCAAAAGAAGGGGGGTAGACTAGATCTCACTTGCCTTTTTATCACTTTATTGAACGTATATAATTTATAAAAACTTTATGTGCAACCAACTTTGCATACTCTTGGAACACTCTATTAATATGATTGATTGTATTTTTTTTAATATAAAATAATTACTTTAGCCAATCACATTAATGGAGTGAGCAAGAAGTATACAAAAGTGACTACGTAGCAAATTTCTATACTTTTACCTATGCTTGTTTGACTATATATGTTAAATTTTGCTTCTAGTAGTTAACACAATAGTATGAAATATATTAGTATGAAATATATTGTGTCATCATTATTGTCTATTGGTTAAAAATAGTGTCATTGCTATTTGAAGTTGAATCGGTTGAAGGAGGGGCTAAAACAGAAGAAAATAGATCTTCATTACACGAACGAAGTTATTGAGCTTCTTGGGAAATTAGGGTTTGACCCAAACTTAGGAACTACGCTAGTTAAGAGGGTGATATGGAGGTTGGTGGAGAATGAAATAACAATGGGCATCTTGAGAGGAGACTAAAAATCTGTCTAGTCAAGATCACATTTGATTGTTAGACCACGTGTAAGTTCCACTCATAAGAGGAATGCCCACCTAGCCCAACTTGAAGATACACTTCGAGAATTCCATCATTGCTGGCCACAACCTACCTTCTCCTGAACATTCACTTGAGAATCTTATAACGTTGAAATCTCCGCCAATGCACCATGGCGATGGTGGAGAAAATGGAGGAGTACATTAGGGAATACATAAGCAATGAACAATACTTCTTGAAATGACTTTCAATTTAGTTTCTTGTAGGCACACAATGTTCGCCTTCTACCCACCAAGCAAGTTTTTTATCTGAAGTCGCTTATTGGCCTCATTAGGCCCTTGGACATTCTAGAATATGATTTTGGGCTTCATAAAGAGAATGTTGGCCCCTTCCCTTTCGATCTTTCTCTGCTTGAGCCTCCCTCGTAATTAATAGACCAACTTAATTTCTTTAACTCCCCTTATTTTTTTATCGTAATTTCTTAATCTGATCGCATCTAGCTTCAATGGCCGTAAGTAAAGCCATGAACTGCTTCTCAAAACCCGAACATTCAAGCCCCACACTGTGTTGGATTTTTGACACCTTATGTAAAACCAAATCAGAAGCTCGAAGTTGACTTGGTAGCAGATAGTTTAGGGTTGTGGGCTCCCCTGCCATGTCAATTTCGTCTCTACTTGCCCCTGAAACTCCACCGACTCTCCCATTTTCCCCTCAACAAAGAAGAACTTGCAATCCTCCAGAAGGAAGCCTTGCATTGGCACTAAGGACCTGCAATCCTCCTAAGGGCCCTCCTACATCGAGACCCCCATCACTTCCAACCTTTGTACATAGCTCTCGGCCCCCCTCCTATTGAAAATCCTTCACCTGCATAGGCACCATCTGAAACCCACCGTCGACATTGTCTGTCTATGCTGTGCATGAGGTCCAACACTCGGTGGTGAGGGAACATCATATAACATTCATGGTTCAATTGTTATCAACCTCTTTCCACACCTCAGTACACAGGATGTGTGAGAAACCCCCTGAGAGCCCTTTGCCAGCAAGGATACCAATTGAAAACTCACCATCGGCATTGTCTATCCATTCTATGCCAGAGATCTAGCATTTGGTAGTGAGGGAACGTCTAAAACCATTTATGTTTCCACTGCCTTTGACACCTCCACCATCGACTTCATCATCTAAGCCTCCGTCGGGGTTTTCTCGGTCTAACCCAAGTCTGTTGGAGCCTTCTCTGGCAAGGTTGCTTGTTCTTGCCCGTGGAAGGCCTGCATGACATGGGTTGGGCTCGATCCCAAACCCTTTTTTTCTCCACACAGGCTGGGTCCCAAGTGTCTCCTTGCCTCTTTTTTACCCATGGGCTAAGGCCTAAATGGGCAGCCCATTCTTTGTCTACCCTTCAACTACCCATTAGCTTGCAGTAGCCCCACGGATCCATTTGTCTCCATGCCCATTCAATTAGCACTATATTTATTAGGACCAATTGCCTCCAAGCCCAGGCCTAAGTCATACTTCTCCTCAACACACCATATTAAGAAGTCTATTTCTCCTGTAGTGCATTCAGATGGGATTTTACGTCTAGAAGTGTTATGTGCATGCCATCCTCTACTAGACCAACGTGGTGCCTGCCACCACCTCCTTTCAGTTGTGTACTTGTTGTACCAACCATTTGAGTAGATTTTCCAGTCCCATAGCCATTGTTGAGTCTTACATTGTCTCCTTTCTGAGCTGCCATAGCACCCCTATCTCCAACCTTGTTCCGCTCATGGGACTGCAATGGCACCACTATCTGTAGCAAGGCCTCCCTGTATGATCAAGTTCACTGTTGATCGACCATTGCCACTGGCCTCAAAGCTACCACACCTTTGGGACAACTCTTAATTTCCTCCCTATTCTGCAAACTCCCAGAGTGCCTCTGCCATCCTTTTCCATCCCTGAACCTCCCTCTTTTTGATAAGTAAAAGTAAAATATTATTAATAGAAATAGGCATAGCCCAATTACACAGGAAGTATACATAGAAAAAGCCTTAAGTACCATTAAGCATTAATGAGGGATACAAACAAATCATGAAAGTTGTCCTCATTACTACTAATGACCGAAGCCCAAAAAAATAAAGTATTATAAAAGAAACTCTTCAGCTCCTCCGAGGAATGTTCCTGATCTTCAAAACACCTCTTATTTCTCTCCATTCACAAACACCACATAATGCAAAGGGGAATCATTTTCCACACAGCAACAATGTGAGCATTTCTCCTAATTCCCTTCCAACACCTAAGCATATCCTTAACCCTTCCATGCATAACCCTAGCCATACCAGTCTAGTTAAATATATCATTCCACAAGAACTGAACCACCTCACAATGTAACAAAAGATGATCGACAGATGTCTCATTTTCCTTGCAAAAGAAGCACAATTTCCCATAATGATGAGACCACATTTCCTCAAATTATTAGTAGTGAGCAATCTTCCAAGAGAAGCATATGTTAAAGAAGGTATATATTTTTTTTTATTATAAGTATTTGTTAAAGAAGGTATTATGTGTTTTATTGCTTAAAATAAGACCTGGTGAGTTTCCAAAATCTGTTGGGCAGCAGGATTTTGAAATTCTTGAATGCATTCGGGATGAATTTATTCTTATTAGCATATAGGAACAAATTAAGGAAGAGACTGCATTAGGGTTGTATTCTGTGCTTCAATGTTCTAGAGGGAGTCTGTTTTATCATGTACTTCAAATCATGTGTTGTCACTTACCAGTGGCCACCATCCTATAACCCTTTCTCAAGTTCTCCCCACCAAACTCCCTAAGAGGAATCTTCTAATCTCTACTGTAATAGGTAAGGATTTCTCTTCAATACATTAAAACTTCCATGTCCTAAGTGTTAGAAAATCCCTTATGTTATATTATGAAAGTTTGACTTAGAACTCATAGGGCATAGTGTTAGTGACTTTGTAGGGCATAGCTGCTGTCAAAGTAGCCAAGGATTTCTTCCAACCCAACACCCACCTTGGGTTAGAAGAGGTGAGAAATACCCCAACTTTTAGAAGCACAAAGAATCTAGGTTGCTGCTATCAACCCAAAAAACACTTAGAACCCTACCCGTAGCTTGTCTTACATGTATAGAGGCTTAGAAACATGCATGAGAGTTTCCTATACATACTACCTTAACATCATAGATATGGCACAGACAAAACACATGGTTTCAGGAGCTTGACAGCAGCATAGCAACATCACACAGCTAGTAATGTCATGGATTTTCATGCTTGACATGTTTAGAGGTAAAGAACACACTAAGCACGTGCATGACACCACTCATTGCATGTAAAATGTTTTAAATATAGTTGTGTAAATCAAAAACTATATTTCTTATCAAAGATAGAAATTTCAGCATATAGATCATAAACATGATCAATAATTCATTAAACCATGCTTTCTTGCATATTGACATGCCATGATTGATTAGTTCAATATTGTATAATACACAAACAATAGCTACTGGCTAGGAAGGAAAATGTAGACATCACATGCCTAGTTGTTTAAAAGATTTATCATTACTCTCTAAAGTTTTAAAAAGGGATTACTGTTAACAACCCTAAATGACTCTAAAAGTCACATTTGAGCATCTTAGCATCTGTTTTGAGATTCACATACATTTTAACTAACCAAAAATCATAAAGGCATGCCTACACATACATACACAGCATGTAGTTCAATTTAAGAGTACAATGCATGATCCATGGTCAATTTTAGCTCACTGCCATTAGGTAGGCAGCAAGCAACTCTATGGAGTATAAACTCATACCTTAGTCAATTATTAGACCCAACTCAACTCATTTCAAACAAATCATTGATGGGATACACTACTTTTTCAATTTCTCATAAAAAGGTTAAACCCATCTTAAGTTTCTTCATAAATTGCAACCTAAAAAGTTAAACTCATCTCAACCTATAAAGTTAAACCCATCTCAATGAGATCCACAAAATGCTACTATTCACAACTCAGCTCAACTTATCTAAACATTCAAATGCAGTAATAAGAATTTTAGTATAGATTAACATGTAATATGTGTGTAACTTAATAGGTTCTTGATTGACGTGATTAGTTGGTTCTCAGAACTAAGGAGATAAGGTAAGTGGCATGATCATAACCTTTATGTGTGCTGTAACTATTCTATTTTGCAAGAAAATGTGTTTTTTACCAATGCTATGTAGAGCCATATTCAATGTTAGCCCCCTTTTATGAACCCTCGCTGAATTATAACAATGTTCTTGTGAATGCAATTATGTATGCTATGCTGATTTGGTTGTTTGTCTAGGTTTACATTCTACATCGATTGTATTGAAATACTACTTTAAAAAGATGAATATGTATAAATATGGAAAGAAAAATTTAATATCTTCCTTGGACTAGGGCAATATTAGTTATTTTCCATTAAATCATTTATTTATGATTATTTTTGTCTTATTAGTAAATATTTGCTTTCAAGTTTTCGAAGTGATTCTGATTTCAATTTTGACCAAATTTTTTGTAGGATTCTTGTTTATTTATATATTTATTTCTCATACAATAATTTATATTTTTTCATTTTTGAAAAAATCTTAATAATTTTGAATTTTGCTGTTATTTAAGTTCGGCTTGTGGTCTTCATAAAATAATTTTACATTTTACTATTAATCAATATTATTTAGAGGTTTTGATCATTTTCAATTGAAAATAGAGTAGCTTTCTCTGTGTTTTGGGCCAATCTCTTATCTTCTCTGTTTCGATTATTGTTTTAAACTAGCCGCCAGAATTAATCTAAATTATATCTAGATTCAGTTGGCATCAGAGTTTAAGCATCTTTCCTTGTTATATCTCATCAGTTTCCATAGCTAGTGGTAGGGCTGTACAAAAACCAACCACACGAGTCATCACTGATGCGAACCGGCCGTTGGAGCCTGAAATTGGCCAAAGCCAACAGTGAACCAGTCGGCCAGCAGCAAAAAAAAAAAAGAAACCAATGTCGGCCGGTTTGATCCCCATTCAAACCGCTAAGCCGGCTTATTATATATATATATATATTATACGTATAGAAAACGATGCCATTTCACTTAAACAAGTGAAATGGCATCGTTTTAGTTCTAACGTTTATACAAACAAATTATATGAAGTGATGTCATTCCCTCCCTTCCCTCTTCTTCTTATTCTTTCTTCAAAATCTCTCTCCTTTCTCACACGCAGCCCTGCAGTGCAATAGCCCTCCGCTCCCCTCCTCCGTCACAGCGCCACCGACAGGAAACCAAAGAACTGACTGGAATCACTCCAACACAAAGACTGCTGGTTTGCTCCCCCCTAATCGGCTGGTTCTAAACATTTGAAAAATACGTTGGTGCAGCATTAGTTTTGGATCAAAACCGCATTGACAACGTCGGTTTTCACCCCTAGCTAGTGTCGTGGTCATGGTCGTCTTGGGTAGGTTATGAACGAGGAAGTCCCGCACTATGATCATAGCATTCAGGATGTAATGATTAAAGATTTGCAGAGATAGGTTACATAGTTTACCCGGCGTTTAGCAACACAGGATATTGGTGATCGTGAAATAGATGATCATGATTTTATTTCCAGTTTCTAGAATCCGTATCACAATCGTACTCTATTTCGAGAGTATTGTGTTAGGGAGGAGCATCATGGGACCTCAGTTTTGGTACTCTTCAAGCTGAAGGTTTTATTGATTTATTGTCTGAGGTTGAGTGGATTTACTACTATGATGAAGAAGAGTTTGAGGATGGACCTTTTTCCATAGGGCGGAACTATATACCAATCTACAATACCTATCAGCTTGATGAAGATAACCTAGTGGATGAGGTAATTAGTAATTATTTTTATTGAAAACATAGAAAATTTGGAAAAAGAAAATAGTTTTGAAGTTTTGAAGTTTGAAGATCATGAAACAATTTTTGAGACAATTAACTATGTCGATTTTCTTGTAGTTGAGGATTTTTTTTCAAATTCTCATATGCAAAATATTTTTTTTTTTGGATTTGAGATGTGGGAAAGAAACTTAATTTTAGAGTATAACATATTGCTCAATATTATTTTATTTCGAGTCGATCAAATCAATTTTATTTTTTCTATGATCATCTCGGCGATACAACAAAAGGAAAGAAAGATGGGTCTAATTGGATATCCAAAAGATCGAAACAAGAAAGTTTAGAATTTGGAGACAAATTCTCTGCAACACATTAAGAATGGTGCAAACTCAAATTGATATGGGGTATCTAGGTCCAGAGTCTACGTTAACATTACCCTAGTCCAAAGAATTTAATATCATCTTTGGATTAGGGCAATGTTAGTTATTTTCTATCAAATCATATATATATGATCATTTTTGTTTTGTTAGTAAATATTTAGTTTCCAGTTTTAGAAGTGGTTTTAATTTTGATTTTGGTCAAATATTTGGTAGGATTCTTGTTTATTTTTGTATTTATTTTGCATACAATAATTTAGATTTTTTCAAAAATGGAAAAATATTCATAACTTTGAATTTTTCAACTATTTAAGTCTGGCTTGTGGGTTTCATAAAATAATTTCAAATTTTACTATTAATCAATAATTTTTAAGAGTTTTCTCTATGTTTTTAAGCGAATCTCTTATCTTATTTGTGTTGATTATTTGCTGAAACTAACCGTAAGAATTAATCTATATTCTATCCTGCTTGTGTCTCATCATGAAAATTATTAGTGCAGGCTCGATTGTGTTAGCTAGTATTAGACTTTGTGCAATCCTTGCCTGTGAAGAAATTCAGTTGCAGAGTTTCCCCCCTTTCTTTTATCTTTTTCTAATTCATTTGCATAGCTAGCCACTACAAGAATCTGGACTTTTAGCAGCGATTTAAAAATCGCCGGAAAAGAAATCGCCGTAATATATTACTTATCACGGCGATTTCTTAGTCGTTGGAGGAAATATTAAATAAGCTGGCAAGAATTGTCACTTGGAGTATCGCAGCAATTTTTTAATCTTTTAGGGGCGAAAAATGTCGCTGCTAAATGTCATAAATCATCTCAGGCGCCAAACTTTCATTTTATTTCCCTCCCCGCGAGTAATTCACACAGTACCCTCTCTGCTCTCCGTGTGTGTTTGTCATCGATTGCCCATCAGCGATTTCGAAAATCCATTCCAGCAAAGCCATACGTAGTAGTGAGAGTAGTAATCCCCATTTCCGAAACGCTCCCGAAGCCTCATCGATACACCTCCACTACAATTTCCTTGTGCCGGCGAAGGTTTCTCATCCGTTCCTTCCAAAACCCAAGCTTTGCCTCCATCTTACAGCTTACCCATTAGGAAATTGTATGAACCCCCTTCAAATCTTCTACTTCGGCCACCCAATACTTCGGCTACCAAAAATCGCTTCCCCCTTCTGTTGAATGCATATGGACAGACGGCGAGAACTGGCAAAATCGCCCTCTGTTGTGCATTAGAGCTACTAGAAATCCCCCTAAAATCCCTGTCCCAAGCATCCTATGTGCGAGGATGAATAGTCCATTCTAAGCCCTCGGTTGGCTAAAATCCACTGCTCGGGTGCTGCTCAGTGTGTCCAAGGTATTTTTCTACTCAGAAACTCTGTTTGGAAGTCATTATTTTCTCCATACATGCATGAACATAGCCCCATTTGAGGGGTTACTTGGATTGTTGGATGACTATAACAAATCATTTTATATAAACTCGTTGTCGTTTTTTTATATGTATTTTTATTTTTTTGTGATCTGTCGATGCTGTGGCTATTGTGGATTCATTGGTTGATTATCAGTCTTGGTAGTTGGCAATTTCTGCATATATAACCTCTAATATATTAGGTCTTTCACTGATCGATATATAGTTGGCAATTGCTGCTGTGATTTCTCCATGATTCTAACAATGTGCATTTGAGGTTAGTTTTAGGGCTAGATTCTGGGAAATAATTGATTAGGGAAAAAGAAACCGTATATCTCCAACATTGTCCATGCAGGCTTTAAACAAAATACAAGTATCTAGCAAGAGTTATTTTTGTTCAAATAAAAAATCATTAGATTTAGTTAAATTCAATTTTAGTATGCTTGGTACGGGCTACTAGGTGTGAATTTTCAAACAAAGCTCATGCTAATGTAAGATCTTATTCCGAAGGTTGTCTTTTTAAGCTTACTTATATTTATTCAGTTTTGATAGTTAATGCTATTTCCTAGGCAAAACCCACTATTAGTTCAGAATGGCTGACTTGGTCACATGTTGTTAATTATCCGATATAAATGTAGACACATGGAGGAATATGCTATTATGTTATTATAGTCAGATGAAGATGTCTATTTTTAGGTTAATTAGTCTAAACAATAAAAGTTAGATATATTTTATAATATGACTATAGGCAATAAGTTTAACTGCATAGTAATAGATATGTTTACTAGAGCAGTATTATATCCCATTATAATAATTATTATATGTTAAGATGAACATATTTTTATGGAAAGGGCTAAGACTCCACAATTCCTCCAAACATAATATCGCTGACTATTTCAACAATATAATTCCAGAATTTATTGTCCCCTCTACTTTCCTCTCTAGTCTCCTATATACCCCACCAGCTCATGCATGAAGACAAAATATTTGCTTCTTGCATAACTTATTCCATGCTGGAAAGAGAGTCTTAGATCTTGAGTTACAAATGGGAATCACCAAATATTTTATAAAGACTGAAAGTGGGTCAGCTAACTCTTGATTGTGAAATTGAACAAACCTAAACTAGTTTTGGATCAAAGTGGAATTAAGCAATGATGGGAGGGACCATATAGTCTGGACTCATCCAACCCATGTTGATCAATGAGACCCGTGTTGCTTTGAGAGAAGGGTATTTCGTTCGATCATCCAATTACTTATTTAGGCGTCAGTTTTTAATTTCGCAATTTATCAAACTCAAATTATCATAATTTAAGGACTTAAATTAGTGGCTCAATCTGTTTAGTGCATCATTAAACTATTGATTGGGTTAGATTAATGTTGATTAGTTAAACACAATATTGAGATCATATATCACTCTCTTAATTTCTAATGATGGTATATATATATATAAAGGAAAATTTTGGTAGTTTAACTAAACTGCATAGATGTATAACATAAATTATTTAGGAGGATATCAGCTTTTGTTATTAATTTCCCATCACCAAAAAACTAAAATCAATCAGGTACAAAAAACTGACATATATATCACAAGTATATGAGTTATCTAGCTCGATTTTGAATTTAGTTATGTTCTAAAAATCACTGTCTAAAACTGATTTGAGATTTAATTAACTGTTATAAATTCCTTTATAGATAACTGTATTTCTCTTAAAAATCATGTCAGTAAAGTTTCTCTCCTCTAATCATTATTCTATTTAATGTGGTAGAAGTCTTGAGAAGCAAACTTCTGTTTTGGTGTTGTATTGAAGAAAGTGAAGGACATGCGGGTGTGATATGGGAAATGCTTTCCCATAGGGGTGGGAGAAGGTTGAGGAACTTTTTTCAATCTCTACTTTAGAAAGTGATGACAAAGATGAAAGATTTTGCGTTTTAAATAGTTTTGGCAGCGATTAAAAACTCGCTGGCATATCCTATGGCAGTGATTTATTAAACGCTGGTAAATATGTTAAAACAGTGAATATATATGCCAGCGTTTTAAGACTCGCGGCCATAGAATATACCAGCGAGTTCTAAATCGCTGGGAAACGAAATTGGGTTATAAATTTATATTCCAGTGATTTAAAACTCGCTGGGAAATATAATGCCCGCGATGCGTAAAACGTTGGGACGTATGTTTTGAAACAGCGAATAGATATGCCAGTGTTTTACAAATCGCGGCCATTATATAAAGCAGCGAGTTTCAAATCGCTGGAATACATATTTTCTAACCCAACAACGTTTTCCAGCGATTATAAAATCGTCGGGATATATAATGGCCGCGATTTGTAAAATGCTGGCATATAGATGCATAATCTAAACATATTTCCCAGCGATTACCTAATTGCTGGTAAAGATTTTAGCAGCAATTGAGTTGTCGCTGCCAAATAATAGTCTGTTTTTGAATTTCTATGCCAGCGAATGAAAAATCGCTGCTAAAGGTACAATTTTTGGCGGCGATTTTTAATTTCCGCCGTGGGATATTGGAAATGGCTTAATAGTACCGGCGATTGGCCAACGAGTTAGAAATCGCTGGGAAATACTTATGGCGGGGATTTTGAGGCTTTTTAATCATTTTTACGTATTTTTCATACACTCCACTGATGTGATGGGTTATATTAATTTTTTTAATACGTAACCAATCACATAAATAGAGTGCGTAAAAGTGTATACAAAAGTGACTACATATAAAATTTTTGATATTATATTATGTACTTTCTTTTTTTAGTGAAGAGGCATTATGACAGTATTCCTGTTTTTTTGTGGATATTATATTACTTGTGGGGCCTTTTGGATTAAGAAACATTCTCAACCCATCTTATCTCATCATTATATCTTTTTAAATTTCTATACAAAATATAATAAACAATTTAAGTTTTTCAAATCTCAATTTAATTTTTTCAAATCTCAAAACAAAAGTAATATTAAAAAAATTATTTTCACAATATTTTATTAAACTTTTTAACTTTCATGTAAAATCATCTCATCTCATCTCACTATCCAAACAATATCGTAATGTTCCAAGAGAAATTAGACACTACAAGTTTTCTTTTGGTGCTTAGGACATTTCTTTTTTAAAGAAAAAATCACTTGGTTAATTCTGTTATTAATTTTTTTGATTCATTTGCATGACTTACTTTCACCCTGATTTATGTGCTATAACAGTATGATGCTTAATCTTATTAAAAATTCATTGACAGTTAACAAATCTCATCTTTAAACTTTAATAACAATTTTCCACATTCTAGTTCACGTCAGTACTGTATGCCTTGATGTGTCAAAATATGATCTTATAAATACTTTTTTTCTAAGATATTTTTATGCTAGCTATGTGGTACCATATAGTGGATAACAAATTGACTAGGTTGACATATATATTAATTTGTTGAGAAATTTTACAACCATAAAGAGATTTTATAAAAATAAATTCTTAAATTAATATAATTTCATGTGATAAATTAAATCTAACTATTTTGTAATAAAAATAATTTTATAATCTAATATACTAAATAAAACTATATAAATTTACGAGTGTACTTTCACGAAATCGTTAAAACATTTCTCTAATTTATTTCCTTTGCGAAATAGTGATCTTGATGTAAATATTAATTAATTGAACATTTCAAGTTGTACACGGCATCTTTATTTTCCTTTTCCGATCCTTTTGACATTTCCCTGCTACATGCAGATGGGGAAAGAAAAGAACATTTCGGCTGCTACATGCAGATGGGGACCAAATAATGATCTCATAACCAAGATTCATTTGAGAAATTGAACTGCATGCAATGCATGGCTTAAAGTAAATTAGATTTGGACATTTATCTTACTAATTTATTAATAAATAATTTTACAAATTAGCATCTCATATATTATATACTATACTTTTTTTTTCTTTACAATAAATATATGTGGTGTATAAATAACAAAAATTTTATATTTTGTCATTTTTACGTACTCTTTTATATACTCTACTAATAAGATTGATTGAATATTAAAAAAAAATTAATGCAGTTAATCATATCAGTGGAGTGTGTAATGAATACGTAAAAGTGATTATATATATTACTCTATAAATAATTATGATTAGAACAATTAAATTAATTTAATAAGAATAAAATAAAATAAAATAACAAATAAAAAATTTAAAAAATATATAACGGGTGTGAGACAATGACTTGCATCCTTTCTATTAATTGGAACAAACTGATCGATCGCGCAGTTAATCTCGGGACTTGATCGAACAGAAGATCTACTTACCAACGCCTTCATCATGTGTTTTATAATTTATATATA